>KK113371.1:113785-135458 GCA_000611955.2 Stegodyphus mimosarum
GAAGCGTCAGTCTCCTTGGCAATAGTCAGAAGGTTAAGGTAAAATATAGAAAGTTTCTTAGCCTATGGGGATAAAGGTTTTCGTGGCGGAACTTTCTAAGGGGAACTGGCTCGTATTTGACGTAACAAGTGAAGTGATCAGAAGAATAAAAAACTGTATTTTTTAGTTATAATGAGATTGTCAGATGTCTTGAGTAAAAAGTTCCCGAATTTCTAATTTCTAATTTTTCTTATTATCTATTTCATGTTTTGTAAGCCCTTAACGATATATTGATTACCAAACTCGACGATTTCAAAGCCAGCAGTTGCCACAACCTACGGAAAACAAACACTTTTATCCTTAGCGCGCGAGACTGTCTATGGAAGATCCTAAAGCTATGCAGTTTTTTAAATATTTTAAATTATTTATTAAGTTATAAATTATTAATTAGGTTTTTAAAAATTAAAAAAAATATTTTGTGATTTTGCTGCTGAATTAAAGTTTGTGCTACGTAAATGCGAAAGACGGGAAAATAAAGTTAACAAGATAAACATTAATAAGAGACAAATAAAAGTTTTGTAAGCTATCGTGTTAAGAAAAATGAACGCTGATATGATTAATTGAGGAAACATCGAAAAGATGGCAAAATATATGCCAAAACAAAACACTGCATTGGGAATTCTATAATTTCCTATACTGCTTTTCAAATTTTTTTAATTTTGCTGTTGAGCTCTATATGACATAAGTGCGTAGAAAATGGTGCTTGATAATGAAGCTAGCGCAAGTGTGTGCTACAGCAGACTGGTAGACGGCGGGCTCAGCGAGAGCGTAAAATACGAGTACCTTAACAAATCCTTACAGACGATGGCTAAAATGTAAACTCTTTAAGATTAAAAGGAATTTTTTTATCCTGTATTATACTATTATAAACTGTGCAGATTGTCTGTTTGTTGGCGGCATTATCTCCTCCGGAACGTAGGGGAGTTGTTTCGAGAGAGGTCCCGCCCCCCCCGGGATTCCAATAGTTCCTGAGAAACCATTTCAACAATTCTTATCTTCGTACGACTCAAATCAACCGAGATACTTGTTTTAAACTCTAATTTTCGCACTCAATTTTCCGAGTGGCAACGCTCTCGCTCGCTGGAAATAAAAATTAAGATCACATTCTGATGTTGAAGAAAGCACGTGATTGCCTGTGACGTCACTGTTTCACTTAAATGCTTCGTTAATGTCAGCATTTTAAATAAATAGCTGCTGTTGGCACCTTTTTTGTTCCATGTTAGGATAGGCGACACGATATATTATTGCCACGTTAATTCTTTTACTGATATTGAGGAAACTTTGTTCTATTACATTAAATTTAAATGATGACGTCATAAGCATACATGAAATGTCAAAAGTTTTTGTTTTCTGGTTTGGCAACAAAAGTATTATTTACGAAATGATTGTTGCTTACAAAACATTAACTAATTTCCTTCATATTAAAATATTTTTATACATTTTCTTTTCAGGTGTACATGAACAGAAAAAATTTTTCTTTGGCCGCAGCCTGCTAGTTGTTATTGAAATCTGTAAATGCTGCCTTTTTTTAGAGAGCTGAATTCAGTTTTATGCAAAGAATTTTGGAATGATAGACTACATAAAATTCTGTGATATTATTTAAATTAATTTAATATGAGCTATATGACTTACTTTATATGCAGTCTTACAAATAATTTATTCTGAATTTCTAAATTTTGTTTGTGGAAAATTTACAAGCGGAAAAACGTTTTGAATAGTAAGCGAATTAGGAAGCGAAAGATGCTTTTTTTAAAATAAATATACTGACTTTTGATTTACTAAAAGAGACTAGAATAAACAAATGTTTTACTTGACATGTTGATATTGCTATTTAATTAAACTGTTTTAGTAAATCAAATAGGAAATGTTTCTTGAGTGCTTTTTTTATGTCTCGCAGTTATTTAATTCATAAAGAGATTTAATTCCAAGAGAATTAAAGTTAGAAACCTTAAATTAAAGAGCTGATTGCCTTTCTAGTCCCAAGCCGAAAATTCACAGCTGCTAAAAGAACGAAATAGCATTACATTAAAATATGAAAAGTTATACATTATCGTATGATGAAATCAAATAAAAATTATTTTAAGATAATTAACATCTATTAAATTAATTAAAAACCTTTTAGCCGTATATTAACATAACTTAAATCCTTTCAAACAAATTAATATTATTACGAATTTCGTATTTAGTTAGACATTTTTAGTAGAATTATAATTAAAATTGCTTTATTTCCCGGAGCAATGCAGCGCGTGACAAATCCTAAGATAAATCTACACCTGAAACGTAAAAATACAAGAGCACGTGCATTTAACATTGAATTAAAGTTTATCTCGGTAATTGACACTTAATTCGAATTAATGTAGTTGACTACTATGTTAGCTGTAACGTAATTCTCCTCTTTTTGCTTTCCAGAAATTGCTAGAACTGTCTCGCATAGCCGATTTAAAATGCTAGAAAAGCCGGAGAGAAACATCTCAGTTGTTTGGGTGAGATTTTGTTTACGTTGATCGGATTAGCTTTCTCTGTGCTTTGCGTTCTATTTAACATTTTTATTAGTTTTAAGTATAGCTACTGATTATATTACGTGATATTGTGATATTGTACGAATATTTCTGAGGAAACTTCCAGCTTTGTTATATTACTTGTGAGCAGAATAAATTTTATTAACATTTTTTATTGGACTTGAATCTATCACGAGCCCGTACGCAAGCAACAATATTAAAAAAATTAATTAAAAAATTCTAATATTATTTTGACAATATTAATGCTATTAAAAGTAATTTAATAAAATTTTCTATATTCTTTATTTCCCTTTCTAATTGAATTCTGAAATTTAAGTTATCAGTTCATAGTTACGCTATCATATACATATTAATATTTCTTACAGTCATTCCTTTTAAACGAAAACCACCACTGGCAGAGCGGTAAGATTACAGGATCTGGTAGTTCGATTCCGGTTCATATTTCGGCGAAGGGAGGCTGCTTGAGGGTTTTCATCACATACACTGCTGCCCACCGTAAATGCAACACCCTGAAAGAACCATGCAAATAACATGAAATTTACAACATGCATTAGCGGAGGTGAGATAAGCAGATTAGAATTTCAGCGCACACGCACATCATGCGCGCCACTTCAAAGCGCTATTTAAGGCTTGGAGTTTTCGACGATTTCAAGTTCGGCAATTGTGTTTTTCTTGTGGTTTTAAAAAAATGATTAATTATGTCTCGTAGTAAACAGCGATCATCGTTTGATCAAGTATCCGAATTCGACAGAGGAAGGACAGTGGCCCACCGAGAGTGTGGATTATCTTTCAGGGAAATCGGTAGTCGTGTTGGACGAAACCAAACAACTGTAATGCGGATATGTGACCGTTGGATGTAGGAGGGTACGACGGATCAACGTGTTCGATCGCATGCACCTCAGTGCACCAATTCACATGATGACAGGAACATTGTGCGCATGGCAGTGATCGCTCACTCACATCACGAACCATAGCACAGCACATTCAGTCTCTAACGCATCTTCAAGTGTCTGCGCGTACCATTCGATGCCGTTTACAGTAGAGTGGTCTGTCCGCAAGACGTCCATTGCTTCGTCTACCCTTAATGGCGCGATGAAAGAAGGATGTGGACGGCAGAATGGAATGAAATCATCTTTACTGACGAGTCACGCTTCTGTCTGCAACACCACGATGGTCGGATTCGAGTCTGGAGACACCGTGGAGAGAGGATGCTGAACAGTTGCGTTATGCACGGCCACATTGATCCTGCATCGGGTGTTATGGTGTGGGGTGGTATTGGATATCACTCTCGCACTCCTCTAGTACGCATTGCTGAACCAGCGTTACATCTCCGAGGTGTTGGATCCAGTCGTCCTTTCTTGCCTTCGGAGATTGCCCACCGCCATATTTCAACAGGATAATGCGCGACCACACTCGGCACGCTTTGTCCAAGGGTTCTTCGTCAATATCTTTCACCGATAGAAAACATGTGGTCCATGATTGCTGAACGATTGACCCAGATTACATTCCAAGCTGCCACACCAGATCAACTTTGGCAACGTGTGGAAGCTGCTTGGGCAGCTGTACCCCAAGAACACATCCAAGGTCTCTTTGAATCAATGGCGAGGCATGTGGCAGCGGTGATCTCGAACAATGGCGGCTACTTTGGCTGCTGATTCTGGAAGGAACCACACTTCACAGAAGTCTATAAATTTAATCATTTGATACTTGGTCAACATGTTATCTGCTAAATAAATTTTGTTGTGATATCTCTTGTTTTTCTTGGTGTTGCGATTTGGGTGGCCAGCAGTGTATAATGGGAATGAGAGCACATTTTCTTTAAAAATTCTTCTAGAGAGCTATTTACCCTCTTAGGCAGGTAGCTGTCATGTGTTTTGCATTAAAGAGTCCACCTAACGTAACATAACTTGATTTTAAAAGGATTTGCTTAAAGAAAGGTTAACAGTCCTTGGAAAAAAGGGCATAATTAAAAAGAGATAAACACTAAATTTTCTTAAATCTGAATTTAAAAACATTTTCGTATCTTTCGAATTCTTCATACAAAAAACTAATAAGGAACAAACAAGCTCTTTCAGTTAATAATAAATATTAAGAGAAAAATCTGGAAATTATTTCACGAAAAACTAATTTAATAACAAAAGTTTATAAAATCAGTCTACATATATTAAAGAGATAAAAACGCAGTTAAGTAAGTAAAACATATAATAAATATTCTAGAATTTTAAGCTTTTTTTTTCAGCATAGTGCAATAAAAATATTGATTAACAGTTCAAATATTTTACTTTTTTTAGTAAATCTTTTTTAATTAAATGTAGGTACAGAGGAAGGGGGGAAGGAAAACTGTTTAAAGTGTTAACATGGAACACATATCGAACATGATAAGATAAATATTAACCTAAATTCTTTCTAGAAAATTAAAAATATGTTTCTTATGTCACCACGGAATTACATTCATGATCAAGATACCTGAAATTACATTAGTTATTTTTTTAAACAAATATTGTTTCTAGACTTCGGTGAAACCAAATTTTTCCAAAGTTTTGATTTAAATGTTCATAACATATCTTATGCTAATTACCCACTTTTTACGATTTTGTTCTTTACTGTAACTTCTTCTTTTTGTATTCCTCACCGGAATATCTTAGAAAGGATGGAGCTTCTGACACGAGCGTCTGCTGTTAGTTTAACGAGCTCTTTTCGAAAGTGATATTCCGCATTAGCCTTTCTCGCCAGCCGATGCTCTAGATTTACACGCCGGTTAATAGCTAAACTAGCTTAATCTATTGTCTTAGGCTACATTACCCGCGTTTGAAAAACTCTCTAACAAGTACAAATGTGTACAAAAACCTAAAAATCTGAGGCAAAATTGTAGAATAAGATCTAAAACACTTAAACACAACATAGTAACAATGCAAACAGAATTGGAGTTGGCTTCCACAGCCTGCACATGCAAAAGGTAAACTTCGCGAAAGTTTACCTTTGAAAAAAAAAGGGGGAACAGTTCTATATCTCCCTTTCTGATGAGCCGATTGACGGAATTCACTTGGGTTTTTCATGCCTCGAAAGCGTCACTTAGGATACGTATTAGATTTATGTATATTGTTGCTTGCGTACGGGTTCGTTATGGATTGAATGCACAAGTCGTTAAAAATTAACAGAGTTTATTCTTTCCACAAGAAATAAATCAAAATGCTGAAATATTTCTTCAGCGATATTCGAACAATATCACAGCATTTCAAAAGTTTAGCAAAACTCAATTCAAAACAGATAAACTAATTCTATCTCACAGCGAAATCGCTACAGCATTAAGTAAAAACACAGCAGTTTGTTTTAAGCAGTTACAACTACAGCAACAACTGAGGTAAGGTGTTTCAGTTCGACTTTTAATTATCACTAGGACAATCTCGATTTTTCTAGATTTTTCTGTATAGCAATAGTAATTACGAGATATTCATTTATTAAACATTAAATTCACTCGCTGTTTTATTTTTCCGACGTAGCTTTCTCTTCAAATATCGTCTGCGTTGCACGGGAAAATAAAGCAATTTTAATTACAATTCTAAATAAATAGCCCAATAAATAAGAAATCCTTAACAATATCATTGTTCTTATATAAGCATTTTGACATAAAATCGGATTTTTTCTGAAATGACATACCAATGTTTTTCCATATTTTGATTCTACGATACAAATTATACCACACTGCCAAGTCCTGTAAAAATCGCAAGAGTCGTTTACAAAAAAAATAGCTCTCAAAGTTTTTGGATCCTCAATGTTAATTGAATTTAACATATATTTATTAATGTTTTTCTTTCTTATTAAACTTATTTTACTTACTCTTTTTATTAAATTTTCTTTCTAAACTTTCTTTCTTTTTTTTTCTTATTGAACTTCCAGAATTCGAAATTTGGGCTTAATCCAAATATAACTCGCACATTTTTTATGATTTATTTTTAATTCGCATTTTTAAATATTTTTTATAAAGTTTTCCAAAAAAATTGTGTATTATAAACTGTAAAATTTTTACCATCATTTTAAAGTAGATGTATTTCTATGCATACCTGCACAAAAATAACAGTTTTCTATTCAAAATTTCCTAAGATATATGTGAATTTACATATTATCGCGTTTTGAAATTTGGCATATTCGTAATAAGCGATAATAACGCCAAATGTAGTGTATGTACATTAACGAATTATTTGAAAGTAAAGAACGTGACCTTTTTTTCTCTCCTGTACAACGAAAAAGAGGAAAGGAAAATAGGTTGCTATAAATTAGGAGGTTCGCCAAGTGAATTACTTTTGGCGCAAACTGAAAAAAATGTGCCCAGATAAATTTTTAAATTTCTCCGTAAATTTCGCCAAAAATTTTACAAAATTTAATATTTAGGCATAATTTCAGTCGTAAAATCGAAATATGGAAAACAATTGACATGCCATTTCAGAAAAGTCCGATTTTGTGTCAAAATACCTATATTAGAACAATGCTTTGTATAAATCTAATACATATCCTAAGTCGTGCTTTCGAGACATGCAAAACGCCATTTGAATTTCGTCAGTCAGCCCAGTAGAACGGCAGATATAGAACTGTTCTTTTTTTTTAACAGTGTACCAACTGCGAAAGCATCAATGTAAAAACTGTAATTGTTTCTTTCGAAACCTGAGAAATACCTGGTCAAGACATAGAGAGATTTAACCCTTCCCCTCCAAAACGAACAGAGCCCGGGGCGGAAAACGCATCAAATACACCGCACTACAATAAGAGCCTAGCGATGCACCTTGTAAGTCCTGTGGTATGTAGTTATCTGGATAATTAGAGTGGCTGGACAATACTAACATTGCCAAGGGTTAAACAATGGGTTACCACCACACTTCACGATATCCAAATCCATATCCACACCCGCGCTTGAATTCAATTGTCTGTTATTGCTTAATTTGAACAGCCGCATGTAGTGGTTTATCTGCAGCAAAAAGTTGTGGCTTTTCAATACAATTTTGACTAATATAAAAAGATTATTTTAAACTTTCTTCAGTACTTTGTGACTATTCGAGATTTAGGGATTGTGTTGTCTAAAAAAATCTGCAGAACTTATATTTAGTTCTCAGTTATTAGTAGCAAACCTACGCGTTTTTACGGTATGCTAATATCTTTTTACACTAGTTTTTACATTGATAGTTTCGAATTACAAAAAAAAAGCGTTAATATTCGAGGTATCGAACATCGAATCTCTTTCAATAGATATTTAATTCGAGGACTAGAATGTACTGTAAGGTTTGCTACGCGTTTTCTAACAGTTATTTTAAGTTTTGTATCTTTCCTATCTTATTCTAATTTCAACTTACCATTTCCTGCCAGAATGCGATTTCAGAATCACAGAGAATGCAAATGTGAATGTATACTATTTAAGTTGTGACTTAACCGACTTCAACAGAGAGAGTCTGATTTCCTGACTAGCGCGCGTTTGCCTTCTGGCCACATCTCTCTTAGCTGTTGCTACGCTCGGCCATATCTAGGCCCTTTCTAGGCTTTGCCGATTCGATTCATATTTAGGGGCCAAATAGTTAGATTCTGATAGCTTCGGCTATATTCATTAAGAGCTTTAGTTAAGCTAGTTTAGTTCAAATTATTAGTATTTAAGTTCAAGCCTGAGTGGTGGCTTTATTGTAAAGTTCCAAGCCGGAACATTGTAAATATATTGATTAATAAAGGGTTTTAAACCCTTCACAAGTCTTTAGTATTCTGTTCATACACTTAAGCGATTATTCGCTTGTTAAGTGTTCGTGGGGTTCTCAGTAAGAACTTAAGATTTAAAGAGTTGAACCCTACAGTACCTTTCCTCTAAACAATGATTTTCTTTCTATGCATGCGGTATTTATGCATTTTAAAAGTTGTTCAAAACATTTAATTTACTAATGATGGCGTGGAGTAAAAATTACACTAATTACCTTAATTTAATAGATTAGTTAGTTAAAGAAATTTGAAAATTATATCTCTAAAGTACAGAGGAGGCAAAAATTTTCCTAAAGGCAAGCTAGGTAATTATCCATCAGATCAATTGCTTTTCTTCTCTTTATATAAAAACCAGGGGCTTAAAAGGGTATTATAGACCCCAAATATCCGGTAGCTATGATATCAATCGTTATAAACCTCAAGAGAGATCTATTTTGTATTTACGCTCAGGTGGGGAGAGATGAAAATGTAATGTTTGCCAGCACACTCGGCGCGTGTCGAAAGTTCTGAGGTTCGAGTTCCGGTGAGGGCATTGCTTATTTTTCATCTCTTCTGCTGCGAAATAACCTTGTAGAGTCATTAGGACATTTTGGAAGTTGAAGAAATGAGCAATGCCCTTGCCGAGACTCGAACCACGGACCTCTCGAGTACGAGTCGCGCTTGCTGATTATTACAACAAGAAGGCATGCGAAGAAGGTGGGAGAAAAACCTTATAACCTAATGTCTACACAGTCGCTCCCCAACTAAAAATGATGGTGGATGATGGGTCTTCTAATCCCTAATCGCCCTTTAAAAGGGGGAGTATATAAGGTATTTCTTCCACCTTCTTAGCATGCCTTCGTGGTGTAATGACCAGCTCACTCGACGTGTATCGAGAGGTCCGAGGTTCGAGTCCCGGCCAGGGTATTGCTCATTTTTCATGTCTCCTGCTTCGAAATAACCTAATGTCTCTACGCAACTACATTCCACATGGAGTCTCAGCCGGTTGATCACTATCACTTAACTATCCTAGACTATTACTATTAACTATCCTGGACTATAATTACAGTACCGTGGATAACCGTAATTAATGTACCGTTTGATGTCACTGGTTGAATGGAAAAGGATCCAAGCTGCGTTGCCGCCGTTGCTGTGATGAACCGAAAATCATTCTTCTAGTGCTATATGAAATTGCAAGGATAATATTTAAACTATTTCAAGAAAACTTTGATATTTTTTGGTGATAATTTTATTTGATGATGCTTCCTTGATACTCCTTTGATGAACAAATATTATTTTTAAGAACACTAAAGTTATTTGAAGACGACGTTATTTCTCCGATTCGTTTTAGGTGCTGATGTGATACAAAAATATTATTTCTAAGAACACCTTGACATATATTTCGAAGACTCAATAATCTGTCTGCGTTTCTTTGGAAAAAAAGCATTATTTTGAAGAATTGTTTGATGTACATTTTAAAAAGTTACTATTTCGACGATTCTTTGAACCTTGCATTTTCAAATCAATACTTTCGTTTTCAACAACAAACTCTTTTGCACATTTCTTTTGATGCATATATTTTGAATATACATCTTTTATCGACCATTATAAAATATCACCTGAAGTTATTGAAAGCAATTTTGATATGACATTTTGAAGTAAAATTTTATTTTCTATCCTTAAGGCGTATTTTAGAATTTGTTTGCATATACCAATTTTTGAGTGTCTCACATTTATAGTACAGGGTGTTTATAAAGTCCCGGACCCACTTTGGTGTTTAATAACTCATAAAATAATAAAGATAGATTAAAATTAATAACATGAATGGTTAGATAGACTCAAAAACTTTCATGACCCTTGTCAATCAACTTCCACATGTGCCCCCTTCGTCGCACGGAGAATATCAAGTCGATATTCAATTTCACGCCAGGTACCGGCAAGCATGTCGGCATCCACACTTGCTATTGCGGTTGCAATTCTGGCTTTTAGGTCATCCATGTTCGACACTCTTCTCCCGTAAACGTTTTCCTTTACAACTTCCCAAAGGAGAAAGTCCAGCGGCGTTATATCAGGTGATCTGGGTGGCGAAGGAATTGAACCTCCTCGCCCAATCCATCTTCCTGTAAAATGGTCATTCAAAGAACTACGACCGATGGTACCCCAATGAGGTGGCGCACCATCTTGTTGCAAAAGACATGTGGCTGAAGCTCTTCTAGTTGTGGAAATACGAAGTTTTCCAACATGTCTAAGTATACGTCTGATGAGACCGTCTTTTCTGTAAAAAAGAAAGGCCCAATGACTCGGTCGTGCATTAGTCCACACCACACATTAGCCTTTGGGGAATCCCTTTGTGCCTCGAGGTATTCATGGGGGTTTTCAGATCATAATTATAATTAATAAGCAATTATTAAGCAGACGATATTTAGATATTTAGACTGGAAAATGAAATTATCTGAAATTAACCACACGCGCAGCCGATATTTACAAAAGTAAAGATATTCAAACTTGAAAAGGAAAATATATAAGTTATTCCATCAATAAATGCTATAAGTTTGTTTATATCTTAATTATTTTATAAGTTAGTAAACATCAAAATGGGTCCGGGACTTTATAAACACCCTGTAGTTATTAACACTCCTTTAAAAATCCTTGTGTGATAATTTCTCCAAACTGATAAATAATGGCCATCCTCAATGACTAACATTGCACGATCGTTAAAAATTGCTAGTACACGGCAGATCAAGCTTTTACGTCGTTTAAGTTTTGCCAACCCGGATGGCATTTGATGTATTATTATTATTTTGTATGTATATGTATTATTACTAGTATTTGATGATATATTTAAGAATTATGGCAAAGTGTGCCCAAGAGCATCACCAACGCATTTTAACAGCTAATGTTTATACGTTCATGCAACTAACGGTTTCATGTAACATCCTCCAGGTCCCTATTTGTTCATACGACTTCACAGAGAAGCAAATGCATTCCCGAGGCAGACCTTCTGGGACTCGGGAGCTACCAGTTCAAGATAGTGGAGGGCTTGGAATATATACTTGCTTACCTTTGTTAGGCACGAGTTATTCCCGTCCTTCGTCACTTGTCAATTGCCACGGATGGCGATAGACCAAATTGCGCTCGTTACAGTAAATTTTCAGGATTTCCCAAACCATTTAACGTAGAAAATACGAACCACAAAATAATGAAAGATGTGTCATTTATAGACCTAACTGCTATGTGTAATTTACTATAATTAGTAGTGGCAATATCTGCCGATATGGAGAGCTGTCCTAATGCAATCATTACTGACATCTCACAACTAAAATCTGATTTATTTGACGTTAGCGAAGTTGATGGCAAACTTCTGGTGGAAAGTTTTCCCTCAAAGGATATCATGGCAAAACCTAACATTACTCACACACCTGATGAATCTTCAGGTAAACAAAAGGAGGAGGAAAAACTCGCCTCGAAATGTATTACTTCCGGCTAAAAACCAGCAATCTCAGAGTGTTTCTTTACAGTGTTTTGGTCTGAAAGACATGGTCGACCTGATTAAACCCTTTACCTCTAGCGATAATTACAACTTTGGAACTTTTATTTCGCATATTGAAGACATTTTTAATCATTATCAGATAAGGAACCCTGTTCACCAAGTCACTTTTGTTAAAAAAGTCTAAAGAATCCAGCCTTAAAAACATCAATTCGTGGAATCACTAGTTGGGAGCAATTAAACACCATTTATTAGACGAAGTTTCAGATAAAATTAATAGCCTTCAATTATATAAAATAATGGAATCTCCTTGTTTGAAACCATTCGAAATTTTAAAAGAATATGTTTTAGCCATGAGAGATATCACACATAAAGGTTCAATTGATGATTCTTCTCGGATTCAGTATGTTATAAACGGTATTCCTGATTCATCAAGCAATGAAATACTTCTGTACGGCTGTGAATACTTTCCTCAATTTAAAGAAAAACGAAGATTTATGGAAAAATCTTTGACAGTTCTAAACATTTGAAGCAAAATACTCAGAAGAAATTTCATGTTCATGACAATTGTCCCCCAAATCCTCGAAATTCTACCACGGAATCTGATTCTAAACATCCTACATCTGGTAGAACTGTAAACTGCTTTCTGCTGAAATATTTTTCTAAACAGCCTATGGATGATGACATTCAAAGTGCAGTAATCTCGTTAACCGCCCTTTGTGCCACTGAGTCACAAGGCACGCTTGTTAATAAGAAAATATATCGAAAGTTTGTTTCTCCACAGTTACATCCCTCCAAAATTACTTCTGAATTGGCCCGAGGCACAGTTCAAAGCATTGGATTCTTTCAGGAATTCCTTCAAATTTAAAACATTATTTTAGCTGCTAAAATACGGTTACAGCCAAAAACATCGCGGACGAAAGCGTCAGGGAGCAAACAACGCAAGGCGAAAACGTCGTGCTACAAAACATAGTGGGAGAAAATAAAGCGAAGAGAAAACATCGCAGTTCTAAAACATGGTGGTACAAAATATCGCTGTCGAAAATTTCATGGTAAAATAGTACCTACAAATCATCTCATGACGATAACAACGCAGACATACGTTTTTCGGGCTTTTCGGGCTCAATTGTTAATGGATATTTGCATAATGATTTATGAGAGCAAGGTGGAGAGAAGGATAATTTTTACTTCCATAGTTTTTCTTTTTCTATTCTTATTTAGATTATACTTTTCATGAAATATTACCAGTAAAATTTTATAAAAAATAAGTTATTAATGACTTTTGTTAGTTAACTATGTCAGTTTAAAATTAAGTGCTATAAGTTGCGTTAATTTTCTATGCTTAAGTGTCCTCTTTACATTTTCAGCAAATATTTATTAGTTAATAAAAAATATGATAGTGAAAATTATCCTTCTTTCCATCTTGCGCTCACAAATCATTATGCAAGTTTTTACAATTATTAAACAATCATTAAATTTTACAATTATTAAAGCCTGAAAAACGTATGTCTACGATGTTATTGTCATACGACGATTTGTAGATATTTTATTTTTTACCATGAAATTTTCAACGACGATGTTTTTAAACTGCGAAGCTTTTGAACCGCTTTATTTTCGACGACGATGTTTTGTAGAATGATATTTCGGAACTGCGATGTTTTCTCTTTGCTTTATTTTCTTCCACGATGTTTTGTAGGACGACGTTTTCGCCTTGCGTTGTTTTCTCCGTGACGTTTCCGTTCACGATGTTTTTGCCCCGATATTATCGGCGGACACATAAAATCCATGCACTGAAAGATGATATGATTCCTCTTGATACGATTATTAGAATCGATGTTTTGCAACAAACTCAATTAGCATTTGATAAAGACGGTATTTATTTATGCAACAGCAATGATGTTGAAATTTGGGTTAATATTGCTATAAAAGAGTTTAAAGGAATGAAAGAAATAGCAAATCAGTTGAAGAAAACAATTAAAAATGAGAATGAAGATGATGCTGACGATGATGATTCGGATTTGAATGATGACGACATGGGTAAAGATTATGATGATGATGACAATGACGAAGAAGATGATGATGACAGTCATGAAGCTAATAATAATGATGATAATGATGAACAAACTGTGCAAAATACTGAAAAAGCTGTGAAAAACAAACTAAATAAGTTAAAACAACGTTTACAAAATTTTGCTGAATGAGCAAAACAGAAAACACCAGCTAAAAGTGCGGAAACATCCAAAGAAAATAGACTAGAAAAATCTCCGAGGGCAGTAAAGACTTCAAAAACTAAATAAAGAAACTTTTCAACAGAAGGCCCTTGATGATGAAGCAAGAAAAAGAGAAAGAGACGCGAGAATCCTCTAATGGGGAAATTTACCTGGCGATGTCACTAAAAGAAGAAATCACAGATCTTCTGATGTTTTAGATATAGCTATGCCGAAAAAGATGCAAAGAAACGAAAAGTGGTATTTGCATTTTTTGAATTTAATTGTGAAACTAAAGCTGAGGAGAATTCCAAGATCCTGCAGGAGAAAAAAAATACAAGATCAGATTATTGCAGTAGATTTTGCTGATGTGAAAAGGAAAATTAGACCAAGGGCAGCAAAGGAACGGGAAGAAAAGAGCTACGATCTAAGGAAATTATTTATCTCTGGCCTGGCATTCCAGTTGATACTGCAACATCTCAAATTGTTGAATTTTTTTAAAAGCATAGCAGATAATCCTAAACTTATCACTGTTAAAATGAAGTGTGCCTGTGGTAGTGAGTTAAAAGCACTAAAATGTAATGAAATGCTTTTATACTTGAAAGGTTAGCTAAGATTACCTTGTGTCCGTATTAACCCATAAATACCTATGAATACAAGATGCGATATTTGATCTAGGAGAGAAACATCAATTAAGCAACGTACCCAGAATTAGAAAAGCCAGATGCAGAATGATGACTACCAAAAATTCACATTAATTTATATTCTTATTTTTAAGCATTACGGATTTACTTGAATAAATCAGTGGAACACAAATACGATTCGCCAGATTAACAAAACTACACTCTGTGCGAGTGTAACACATATGAATACACATTATTCTCACCAGATCTACGGAAATATGGCCTTTACATATTACATGACGAAAATCGCTTCACTCTGTAGAATACATCAAAACAAGACAATCAGTGTCCATCAGTTCAGAAAAAAGGTCCTGAGAACGCAAAATAGCAAATAATTTATGAAGAATACCAGTTCAATCGTAAACTATATTTATTTGCTTTGAAATAATAGAAAAGCCAGTTAACCCAATTACTTATCCAATGAACCACGAGGTCGATGAAATAGAACTCTAGTGAAGCTATCTTTTATTATCTCACTCACAAGTAGAAAAAAAAAATAGCAGCTATCTTCACGAATAAGGATTTTCAAAAATTCTTACAGTTGTCTAGCTCGTCTATGTACAGGCCGATATCTTCACGAAATTCCGTATGTCGTAAAGCATGGCAGAAGGAGAAAAGAAACAACACAGTATTAGCATAGTGGCAGGAGAAGGAACAGGCCGAGACTCGTCCTTCGTCCCCGAACTCCAAGCGCAGAAGAAGCCCAGAACCGGTTGGGGAAGTCCCTTCAAAGGTTGCCTTGATTCGTAGACGCTTATAAACGATGTGGAAATGCAAAGTGCAGGCTTGCTTGCACAATCAATTATATACCAAAATGCTACCGCAAGTTGCATGCAGGAAAGGATGCAGCTGAAGCTTTGGATACGAAGCTCAGGCTTGCTTGCACAGTCACCTATATATCGAAATGCTATCTTATGTTACATGCAGGAAAACGATGCAGCTGAAGCTTTTCAGACAACAAAGAAGGATGAAATAGCTCGGAAAAATTACTGTTTTATATTCTTTAGCTGCTTCACGCTCAAGGGAAAAGCAAGAAAAGTACATGGAAGCTACACTAAGAATATTTAACGAGGGGCACCAACAAAGAATTCTTGATAAAAAAGACGCGTTACATATTGAATCTAAACGGAACAGGACTCCTTTTACAGGAAGGAAATATATGACAGTATAACAAACTTTGGAAACCTGCCTGCGAATACAAGCTCGGAGACATGGTGGCAATACAACGCACCCAGTTTGGACGTGAACAGAAACTTCGTCCCAAATTTTCCGTTTTTATGAGATAACGGAAGTTCATCCATGTGATCCTTACGAAGTACGGAAGTTACGACGGCATAAAGGTTCCACAATAACGTCAATCGCTGCTGGTAAACGGTGGTGCGCAAACTGAACATTCATCACCAAGGCATTGATGTTTTTCTTTTTTCCTTTTTCTGCTTATTTTGTTTTGTCTTTTGATATCTCTTTCTCAACCAGCCGTGGATGTCTGGTGCTGCAGAATGGCCGGGTGGTAATATGCTTCTTTTTATAAGTAAGAATAGCAACGCGCTCACCAGCGAGGAAACGTAAGATTACGTGACCACTTCTCGTACAGACACGAGACATGAGCAACGGCGAAGTTTATAAACTTAAAAGAACAGTGAATTGTTATTATGATTGTTATTCTGCTTTTTATGATGCTAGGGACCGAATTTCTCTCTTTATTTCTTTTTAGTTTTATGTCTATTCACCATATTAATTACGTCTGCTATGTTTGTGTGTTTTCCTAATTAAATTACTAAATTTTATTACCGTCGTCTTCATAAGACTGTTGCTATAGCTCGGAAATTCACTTACATCCCATATATATGTGATGATTTCGATGAGCACAGAAGGAGGAATTAGCTTGCAATCGTCGTAGCTGAGCGTGGAGGTTTACAGATGAAGGTTACAAAACATGAAGAATTTCCAGTCTTTATTTTCACACATATAAAATCATCTCCATAGATGTTTATACAATCATGATTAAATCCGATACATTTCTATGATTCAATCATAACGAAAGATGATAAATTGCTATTTCCATTGATTCTTAGAATTAAACGCAGGCACTTTAGACGGGCAAACAAAGCGAGGAATTATTACCAAGGTAAAAGGTAGCAGAAGGGAATGACGTAATTATCTCACAAGAGTATTTATACCAGAGTAGGTATGATTCTATAGACAGTTATGATTGGTTAATATTAGTTTTGGTTTGCACGTTTCAAGCAGCGTTACGTAACGTCGAAAGATCTCGAATTCGGGAGAACAGATGAATTAAAGGGGAGATCACCAAATTTAGAATGTTAATTTTAAGATCTCCAATTACTTTTTAAAGCGGCTATCGTATTTTCTTATATCTTATATAATAAAAAAATTTATTAGTTGCTCTTTATATTTATTTTAAAAGCGTAAATAGTTGAAATTAAATTAGGCGCAGAGATTTATCAAATTGAAACCTCTCTTTATGAGGTACACTGCGAAAAAAAAGGGAAATAGTTGAAATTAAATTAGGCGCAGAGATTTATCAAATTGAAACCTCTCTTTATGAGGTACACTGCGAAAAAAAAAGGGAACAGTTCTATATCTCCCGTTCTACTGGGAAGATTAACGAAATTCAACTTGCGTTTTTCATATCTCGAAAGCGCGACTTAGGATATATGTATTAGATTCATGTACAGCATTGTTTTAATATAAGCATTTTGACAGAAAATCGAACTTTCTCTGAAATGACATGCTAATTTGTTTTCCATATTTCGATTCAACGACTCAAATTATGCCAAACTGCTAAGTTTTGTAAAAGTCGTATGAGTAGATTTTAAAAAATTAACTCTAAAAATTTTAGCTTCTCAATGTTAATCGAATTTGATATATATTTATCAATACCTCTTTTTTATTAAATTTATTTGATTCTTCCTTTCACCTTTCGAAATTCATGTTCATTCCAAATAAAATTCTCCCATTTTTTTAATAATTAATTTTAAAATTGTAGTTTTAAATAATTTTTATAAATATTTCGAAAAATATTTTGATTTATAACGTATAAAATTTTTATCATCATCTTAAAGTAGATATATGTCTAAGCATACGAGCAAAAAATGAGAGTTTTTTATTCAAAAATACTTAGTATATACGTAAAAATATTGGCGCGTTTTGAAATTTGACGTATTTGTTATAAGCGATAATAACGCCAAATATGGTTTATGTAATTTGTTAAAATTATTTGAAAGTATGAACGATGACTTCTTTTCCACTCGTCTGCAATGAAAATAAGTAAAGGAAAATAGGTTGCTATAAATTAAGAAGTTCGCCAATCGAATTATTATTTTTGACGCAAACTGAAAAAAATGCGCCAAGATATATTTTTTACTGTCTGCGTAAATTTTGCAACAAAATTTACAAAATTTAATATTTAGGCATAATTTAAGTCGTAGAATCGAAATATGGAAAAAACATTGGCATGTCATTTCAGAAAAAGTCCGATTTTGCGCTAAACAGCCTATGCTAGAACAATGCTGTATATAATCTAATATATAGCTAAAGTAGCGCTTTCGAGACATGAAAAGCACAATTTAAATTTCGTCATTCGGCCCAGTAGAAAGGAATATATAGAACTACCCCCCTTTGTTTTGGGCGCAGTGTATTTTATTTAGTAAATTTTGCCAGAGTTTTGGTGTTTTAGTTTTTTAGTGATATTATCTTTACATGTGATTGAACAGAGAATTTGAAGTCAGATTAGAGATTTCGTTCTGAAGTAAGCTTTTAGTTCTTTCTAAATTTTGACTTACGTGATATATTAAATCATTATTTACATGCAATAAATTCATAACCGTAATTATTACTCGATTCGGATGCTTTCGTTGGGCTTCTATAAAGTTCATTATATTCAGTTTCAAGTATTAATTATTTTCGCGTTTCTGCTGCATGTTAAATTAAGTAGAATTTAATAATATTAGGATGAGATAAATTTTAAATTTATTTCATATTTTGGAAGAGTTTAATGACATTTTTTGACAAATTTTATTTATTTTATTATTATTATTTTATTTAAATTTATTTATTAATCTCGATATTTTAAGAGCAGTGTCATGCCATTCAGCAGAGAGTAATACATTTATATTTCCTAATCAGAAAACTCAGCGATTTAAAGGCAATATGCAGATATGCCCGAAATAAAATATTTTCATGCTCCTCGCGACAGTATGCTGCCATTCGGCAAAGTGTAAGATATCCAGTTTTCCATTCGAATTTAATTTATCTCTCACTGAATTAAAAAATAAACTATTTAGAGACAATAAACTCAGTTCTTTATTTCTGTTAGCATTAGTTACTATTTAGACCTGTGAATCTAAACTAATTGAACTCATTAAAATTATAAGGTAGTTCTCCCGCCTTCTTAGCGTACTTTCCTGGTGTACTGGTTAGCACACTCGGCGCGTATTCGAGAGGTCCGTGGTTCGATTCCCGGCGAGGGATTTTCTCATTTTTCATCTTTCCTTCTTTCAAAAAGTAATTAATGTTTCTACAATGGCCCCCGAACTAAAAAGGGAGTCAATGATGATTCTTCACCACCAAGATCTGGCGAATGGGTCTCCTAATTCAGAATCGCCCCTTAAATGTGGGAGTATATAAGGTACTGCTCCCGCCTTCTTAGCATGTCTTCGGTGTGTAGTGTTCAGCACACTCGGCGCGTATTCGAGAGATTTTTCATCTCTCCTTCTGTTAAAAATACCTATTGTTTCTACAACAAAATTGCTGTATATATTTTCCTTTCTTATAATAACTATTTTAGGGTGCTTGTGGAAATAATGGTAAACACTGTAAAATAAACAAACGAAAAATCACATTAGCGTTTTTGTCTTCCTGTAATTAAAGTAAAGATAATCGATAAAAAGTTGAGATATTATTAAGAGAATCGACTTACAGAAATGTATTTCGACACCTTATATAATACTTATTCTCATTATATAATTTGCTATTTCTGTTCATTGAATACTTATGCCGTACGTGTAATTTATATTTTTCTTATGCAGCTTCTTTGTATAACTTAGGATTTTAGTATGATTAATCATTAGCGTTATTAGAAGAAAATCCGTTTGTAAGTATATTTACTTTTGGGAATATGTCGATGATCACTCATCTTGATGATTCTTCGCCTTATTGCTCTTCCCGGACGTCTATTTGTTTCTTTGTCTCTCTATTCCCGATGACTTCTTTTGAAGTAAGCATGCTTACGTCACAGTTATTTCTTTGGTAGTGTTCTTTGCTGCCATATAATCGCTTTCATTTACTGTTTATGTGGTAAGAAAAATATCGCTCGGTTTATCTCAAAATGTTTTTCCCATTAATGTCCTGGAAATTTCCTTTAATACAAGGGGTTTGCTTTTGTTTTTACTACAGCATACCAGAATGAAGAAAACTTTAGATATATGTGTATGTGCATATCAATTAGTGGGTGGACATGAATGTGTTTACAGGATGTTGCCTTTCAATAAGCCATTTCTTGTGCTTGAAATAATACTGCAACACTGTTGTTTGAGAAACATTTTTCTTCGTATATATCTTTGTTGCTACTCTTGCAAAAATGCTGCGTTTATTGTAATTTTGTACCTTCTGAATATACATTTATTTCTGCACATGGTTTTTGATTTTTTGCTTGATTACGATAAAACACGAGACATCGTTTTGCCTAAGGAGAAAGCTGCCTTTGTGGAGAACTTCTACCGAAATTTAAAGAGCTGTCTGGTTTCTCCTGGCGTATGACAACTGCTGTGTCATATCAAGGGATTTACTTAGGATTATATCCATCGTCAGGTTCTTGACTATGAGCAGAAACGTTGCTTCATAGTAGATAAGGCTTGAACTCTAATTGCAAAATCTAAAGGCCTCCTATTTATTAGACCAAAGGGGCTTTGTCTCTGAAGGAATATTGTTTTCGTTTAGGAATTTTGATCCGGAAACATTAAATGTCGGTCACGTTTCAAACTGTTGCCACCATATATTGCAGCCTTGTATTATATTTAAAGAAATTAAATAATGAAAAATGTGCATAAATGTATGTATGTTTCTCGCATTGTGATAAAACGAAGGTACCTAGAGCCATCGAATTTTGAATGACGTAATCCTACTGCGAATATGGGCATCGCGAAGCCCAAATTTGAAATTTAAAATTTGTTTTATTATCCATTTCCTATTTTGTAAACCTTTAACGAATTTTTGATGAACAAACTCAAGGATTTCAAAGCGAGCAATGGCAACGTTGTCCAGAAAAAACACTTTTATCTCCAGCGCGTGAGACTGTGTCGGAAATTCTAAAGATATGCTCAATTTAAAATTATTTTGCAATATTGCTCTTGAACTGAATTTTATGGTTGAAGTGCGAGGAACAAGATATGTAATAAATAAAGGCAACACAGAAAAGATAAAAAAACTCCCCTTTGGACGTAATGTAAAATTTGAAAGCTTTCAGATTTTTCTATTATTATTCTAATTGTTATCTTTAATTTATTTACTTGTTTATTTACCATCAGAAGAGCAAGTGCACCACCCTGAGGACTACTCAGTTGTTATGCTCAACTGATGGAATCATCCACAATTTGCTACGCCTAGCTTCGGGAGTAGTCCGGCGATCAACGGCTTTTATTTAAATAATTTTGAAGTTAGAGAAATTTTATAAATTGATACATACAATAATTATGCAGGTCTTACATTAGTTATGTAAGTTGTGTATTACATGAGCTGATACTATGAAATAATATTATTTGTCTTATGTAAAATAATAAGAAATATTGTTACAATTTGAAGTACATGAAATATGTTAACGTTAAAAATAAAAATTAAAACAAAGGTCTCCTATTCCAATTCCTGTCTCCGACAGCTAAATCCACGTGGGGATGCGTGCCTTGAAACATCTTTCCTCGACAAATAGAACCAAAGCTACAGCCATTACGAATAACTACCACGATATCCTAGACGCCAACCACATGTAACAAACCATAAGGAGGATGATAC
>KK113371.1:145535-188433 GCA_000611955.2 Stegodyphus mimosarum
GTGACTGTTTCCCAAAGACTGAATGAGAGAGGGTTGTTTGTTAGAAGACCGACTGTTTGCGTCCCGCTCAATTCTGCGAACAGGAGAGTTCTATTAGCATGGTGCAGGCAGCATAGTGATTGGAGTACGGAGCGATGGGCGACCGTTCTGATCACTAACGAGTCCTGTTTTAGCCTAAACACGATTCTCGCCGTACTTTCATATGGAGAGAGCCAGGGACCCGCGACCTACCCTCAATGTCCTAATCAACAATTAGGGCGGTGACGGTGTAATGGTCTGGTCAGACATCATGTTGGATGCCCGCACATCTCTCCACGTCTTTGACAGAGGCTCTATGATTGTTGTGAGGTATAGGGATGAGGTCTTGGAGCCCTATGTTCTGCTTTTCTGGGGTGCAGTGGGCCCCAAGTTCATCTTACAGGACGATAACGCGAGGCCACATAGAGCTCTTCTGGTCGTCGAATTTCTCGAGAGTGAGGATATTCGCTAGATGGATTGGCCAGCGAGATTTCCAGACCACAACTCTATAGAGCCTGTCTGGGGAGGGCAATTGCAACTCGCAACCCCCCTCCGAGAACCCAGGAACTGGAAACAGCGTTGCTGAATGAGTGGGACCAGTTGCCACAGGCAGTGATAAACTTCTTCATTTCCAGTGTGACAACACGCTGCGAGGACTGTATGGCTGTTAGAGGGGACATACCCCCTATTAACCCATTTCTTTTGTGTCTTCTGCAACCGATGTTTCAGACATTTAGACTCCCATGAGTGTTACACTCGAACATGCGTGTCTATTATAACTCTTGAATGTTTATTGTTTTTGTGTTATATCAACCTATGTTCACACCAAATTTCATTAAAATCTGTCCAGTAGTTCTGGAGATCGTAGATCAAATATGAAAATTCTCTTAATTTCTTGCACCAGTGTATTTATTTATTTAATTACGTTTTGGCCCAGAAGTTATGGATAAAAATATTCAAATTAATATTTTATTATTTTTGCTATGTTATTAAGTATTAAAATTGAAGAAATATCTACATCCTACGAAGTTTAACTTTTGGTTTACGTAAATTAAAATATCTTCAATGAAAGTATATGGAATATGTCACATACGCTATTTGAAATCTATATAAAAGCAGCTTAACCCGCGAGAACTCGCACCGGGTATGACATGCCCGATCCATTTTCATTCAATGGTTTTATTACTTTCTTCTTATCGAATTAGGCCAGAATTTCGTGTAGCTGTATTCAAGGTCACATTCTTTCAGCAGGGCAAAAACTAGTTCTGCTCTAAAAATAGATTTTGAGAAACAGGTGTCGAGGGTATGCCATACCCGTGCGAGCCCTCGCGTCAGTCAGATTTTTCCTTTTTTTCTGTCAGTTTAGTGAACTATGACGCGCTATTTGAATTACGACGAAGAAAATGAATATTTTCGACACCTTATAGAGACTGTTTCTACTGATGATGAACCTATATCTGACAACAGTGTTGCCTCTGAGGATGAAGAATACTGTAGCAATCACGATTCTTCTACTGAAATTGAGACAGAAACAGAAGATAAAAGTTCATTGTCAACAACGGATTTTTATATAGGTAAAGATAAAGTTACAAAATGGCAGAAGAAAAAATACCGGCAAAATGTTAGGACACCTTCAAAGAATATAATTAGCAAGCTTCCAGGTAATACAGCTTATTCAAGAGATGTCGCTTCTCCCGTAGATGCGTGGAATGTTCTCTTCGATAGCAACATGCTAAATATGATAGTGAAGTGCAGAAATATTTATATAGAATCAATTCAAGACCGTTTCACTCGAGAGCGAGATGCGAAGAAGACGGATGAAATCGAAATCAAAGCATTTCTTGGACTTCTATGCTTATGTGGAACTCATAAATCATCGCACACTAATTTGAAGGATTTGTATGCTACGGATGGAACCGGGATTGACATATTTCCTAAAACCATGAGCCGCATTCGATTCCTCTTTTTGATGAGATGCCTACGATTTGACAATATCAATGATCGTCAAAGTAGAAGAGAGATTGATAAATTGGCTCCCATCAGAGACTTTTTTGAAACATTTGTTACAAATTGTAAAAATGCATATACCGTTGGAGAATTCGTCACAATTGATGAAAAACTGGAACCTTTTCGGGGGCGGTGCGGATTCAGGCAGTATATGCCCAAAAAGCCTTCTAAATATGGCATCAAGATATTTGCACTAGTAGATTCTAGAGTATTTGATACCTGGAATATGGAGATTTATGTTGGTAAGCAACCCGATGGACCCTTCAAAATAGACTGTAGTTCGAAAGCCATTGTGATGCGGTTGATGACACCGCTTTTCAATTCTGGACGCAACTTAACAACTGACAACTGGTATACGGGATATGAGCTAGCACAAGAACGTTTGAAAAATAAAATTACAATGGTTGGAACACTTAGACAAAATAGAAGAGAAATACCGCCTGAATTTTTGGTGAAAAAGGAGTTGTACTCTTCAGTCTTTGGATTTCAAAAAGAAACAACAATTGTTTCGTATTCTGCAAAAAAGAACAAAAATGTAGCTATGCTGTCCACAATGCATACTGATGACAAAATAGACGAAACTACCATGGAATTGAAAAAGGCCAGATATCATTACGTTTTATAATCTTACGAAAGGAGCTGTGGACGTTGTGGATGAAATGGCAGCAGCATACACTACAGCAAGGATATCAAATCGTTGGCCAATGGTTATTTTATTTTCAGTGTTGAATGTGGCTGCTATTAATGCCAGGATTTTGTTAATGTCCACCAAAAATCCTCCCACACAGTTCAAAAACAGGCGTTTCTTTTTGAAAACATTGGGACTGGTTCTTTCAGAACAACACAGAAACCGCAAGCCTCAAGGAAAAACAACTTATCCAAACACTTCTAAGGAACTGGAGATCACTAATATTGAACCACCTGCAAAAAAACTCAAAGCAAATTATGAACGATGTGTATTTTGTCCATGTAATAAGGACAGAAAATCAAGGTTTATGTGCCAAAAATGTGAAAAAATCCTGTGTTGAACATCAGTATGTAGTTTGTCCAAATTGTCTTTAAATATGTAAGTATGTTATTAAATTCACTAAAATTCTTTAATTTATTATTTTGTAATATATAATTACATAAAGTTTGCTTATAAGCAGTATTAATAGATATTTAAATAGCAGAAATGAACTAGGGTATGAGATACCCGGCGAGTCCTCGTGTTTGAAAATGGGTGCGTGTTCTCGCGGGTTAAGATACGCTAAAAAATATCATATGCAACACATTTTTGTTTAAATTAAAAGTATTCTTTTAAAAATAACTATATTTTTATTCTCTGATTCTGAAAAATCGCAAAGTTTCTAAGAGCATGAAATCTGACAAATACAGATGCAATAAAACTCTCATATAAGATCACTCTGATGCATGATAGCCTGATTTATAGTGCCAGCTGGAGCAGTGACTTAGCCATCAAGAAGGCTGAATGCTGGTAGTTCGACCTGAATTCAAAAGACATCCGAAATGGTTGTCTTTCGTGGTTTTCCGCTCGTGTAACATGAATAAGAACCACTTTCCTCTGAAACGCCCTTCACGAAGGCATCCTTTTCTTTAAGCGAGCAGCCCTCGTGTATTTTGCCATAATTAGTTTACATAACGTAACCATTTATAGTACATATTTTAATGTGAACATAGATTGAGATCTGTAAAATACATGATCGTTTTAAAGTAACTAAAATTTAAAATCCTAAGGCACATCTTTTAAGCGTTTCTTTGCTTTTCAGGAAGTGTTTCTTAATAGTGAAATGTGCACTAATCTCTAATTTTTTGGACTTCATCAAGCAAATTCTTCCTTTTATTTGTTATCAACTACCTGTTAGCTCTCAAAAGAACGATAAAGGAAGGTATACCAAAACGACAAAGCCTGTTTTTGAAATCATTTTTATAATATATATATATATTGCAGCTAGTTAGAAATGGATCAAGAAGTTGATATAGAACGGATATTGCCTTAGTTTTAGAAAATTCTGCAAAGTTTCGCATTTTCGCACGCATGCTTGAAGGAAGTTTCAGCTGCAGAATTCTTGACCGTAGTTGCAAAAAGCAAAGCGGCAGTACATTCATGGATCTACGACTGTTGAAGAAGTAATTTAGGAATGCTGATGAAGAATGATTGAAGGAAGTTTTAGCTGCAGAATTCTTGAACATAATCTCAAAAAGCAAAGGGCCAGCGTATTCATGGATCTACGAATGTTGAGGTAATTTAGGAATGTTGATGAAGAATGCTTGAACTGTAGAGTTCTTGATCGTAGTTGCAAAAAGCAAAGGACAGTGCATTCGAGGATTTACGAATGCTGAAGAAGCATTTTTGGTAATTTCTCAGTTATGTTACATATCAAAATAATGTTGTTACGTTCTTGCGGGTTTGTGGATTTGGAATGATAAACGACAACACTTGATGAAGAATGAAAACACAATTTAGCTAGCTAGTATCACTCAGGACAGTTCTAAAATCACGATTACGGGCGTCGAAAAACTACAAAACTACGTTCAAACACGCTGACACAATCAGCGGCAGAGCCTTCAGGCTTCAACGGTGAACACAGCTTCACGGCAAAGCACTAGAGTACAGCTCCTGTCTCGGTTCGATTGTTCTCGGAACTCAACGTACTCTCGAAACTCTGTCCGCTACAACTCGCTATGTATTTAATAACCTCAGAGATGCACAATCTCGATGCACCAGCTTACGATACACTCGACGACCAGCTCGACACTAGACTCGCGATATACGAGACACTCGACACTTAGACTGTTAATCAACTCGATAGACTGTTACGCTACAGGCAGGGTTTATGCAGCTTTTGGCCTGACTTCGAGAACATTCTGAGCCAAACCGGTAAGTATTCGTTCTAGAATGTTCTCCCTCCGTCTACGGCATATCGCGCCAAATGGACGATTTCGCGCCAAATATAGCAACCCTGTCTTCGCTTTTCATTTTTTGGCAACCCTAAACCCGCTTTGCAGAAGCTTTTTTACCGCAGCTGGACATTTCATAACAATATTATAAATGCTGCAATATTCCAAGCAATTAAAAGAAGAGTTTTAGCGTTCAGCATAGATGGGATTTAAAGATTTTGTTAAGTGCATATTTCGACATAGTGCTCTAAAATATGCTTTCGGGCGCCGCAAAGATGGTTGCCTAATCCTAAGACGATTAAACTTCGCAGTGGAGAACTTTGCCGCGAATTTCTTCCCGTATTTCTTAAGCTTTGTATTTGAAATGGGCCATATTTAATAAAGCGGCGTTTGTCCGCTAAAAGTCCTCGTGATTCCAAAACAAAATAGTATTCCAGAGAAACTTGCTGTTAGAACTTAGGCAATCATTAAAATTTTGCAAGATTAGGATCTATATTTACTTTACTTAAGTTCGAGGATAACATGCAAATTTTGTGAATTAAAGATTTGCGCAACAGCGAAGTAAATCACAAATCTAGATGTTTATTCAAAGCTCTGTTTCCAAGTGTTTCAGTTGTAGCTCCTAAAAGGTATTATCTTCTTTGAAACAGTGAATATGTTGCCTCATCCAAAATACAATGGGCAAAAATATAAAGGTTGTTGACATGTTCATGAAATGATTTCGGGGGCGTTTAATTAATGTTTAAAATATAAAGGTTTTTCTTAATATTCAATTTGATTGTCGTCTTATGCACTATACGTCTGCATAGTGATTTCGATGAGAGATAGATTTCGCAAAAATTTCAGGGGTAGACTGATTTTCATTCCTCTTCCCTTATTCCATAAATCATGGCCGGTTTGCACTCAGAAAAAGCTCTCTTCGAGAGACCAAAGGCAAACTATTACATAAATGTAACGTTACAAGATTTTGAAGGAATATATTTAAATTTATATATGTAATATTTGACTTAGGTATCATTTTTTATTTCCTTATATGAAGTAAAGGAAGTATTGTAATCACGAAAAATTCCGAGTATCATATTTCAACGAAAACATCCATTTTTACCGCTATTGAATGCAATTTAACGATAATTTTGCGCGACATCAGTACGTAAGGACAAAATAAAGGACTCCGTTTCCAAAACGAATATTTCCTCAAAACGAATAATAAAACTGATTTAAAATGGATTCAGAAGAGATTTTTTTCGTCGCGTCTGTACGTAAGTACGTATATATCTCGCATAACTCAAAAATCGAGTAGTCTCAGAACATTAGAATTTTGTATATAGGACTGTTATAACATGTAGTTGTGCACCTTCCTTTTGGTTGCAATCGGCCGCACCAGAAGTATATATTTATATGTACTCATTCTGTTACTCAGTTCCGTGAGATCAGTTTTTCTTTGTTCTTACATGTTGGTAAATTGTGCATTTTTTGCTTTAAAAGTGACTCAATTATGTTGTTCTTATCTCCCGATAAAGGTTTTTATGCCTTTAGTAAACCTGCATGCAATATTTGTAGAATTGTCAGCAATTTAAAAGTTGTTTAAGTGCGGCTAAGCCTAATATTTTTTGCCATAGCAACCATATTTGTTTACATTTGGAGCTTAGCAGAATAGTGAATGACTTTTGTCTGCACATTCGGTGTATTTCTGCTATGTGGAACCAATAGGAAACTTTTAGTTTTGTGCACGGAAAAACCTGCCTTCTTGCCTGCTGGCCGAATTGCTTGTTTTTGCCTAGAAACTCTAATTTTAATTGTAAAAATTGTTTTTTCTAATTGTTTTAACTGTGCTTGGTGTTTTACGTTTTCCTATATCTTTCAATTCGTAATGAAAATATTTTGAGGTTTTAAGCATTTTTTCCTTGACGCGAGTTAGAACTGAATGAATTGAATGATAAATATATCTCTAATGAGATTCGAGGAAACAAGTGCTTAATATTAGCCGCAAATATTGTAGCCGGTCTGTCTCGGACAGAGAAGAATGCTTATGAGAAGCGCATGCGCATTAGGTAAGAGGCGCTGAATCATCTGTGAAGAAAAGTTTCTGTTTTATTAGTCCAAAGGGATTTAGTCCCGAAGGACTATTACTTTCGTTTTGCGATTTTGCGTCGGAAACACAAAAACGGCGTATCACTTTTCAAATTGTTGCCACTAAATGTTATCGCTCTGCATTAAATTTTAAAAAATGAAAAATCTGCATAAATGTATGCATGTTTCTCGCATTGTGATAAAACCTAGAGCCATCGAATTTTGAATGACGTAATCCTACTGCGAATATGGGCATCTGGAAGCCCTAATTTTGAATTTGAAATTTGCTTTATTATCGATTTTATGTTTTGTAACATTTCAACGAATTTCTGATTAACAAACTAAATGATTTCAAAGCGAGCAATGGCAACACTGTACGGAAAAAAAAAAACATTTTTATCTCCAGCGCACGAGACTTACGGAAATACTAAAGATATGTTCATTTTAAAATGATTTTGCGATATTGATTTTGAACTGAATTTTATGGTTTGAGTACGTAGTACATGATATTTAATAAAAAAAGGTAGCACACGAAACGTTAAAAAAACGCGCCTTTGGACGTAATTTAAAATCTGAAATCTTTCAGATTTTTTTCTTTTTTTTTTTGTTTATTTTTTTATACATCGTTTCGTATTTGTTATAGTATTCGAATGGAATATGTGACAATGACTAGATAATTCTACAGATGGTATAACTTTTGTGCATTTTGAGATATAAAATAAAGGAGATGTAAGGCTGTTAAGTGAACCTAACGCCAGAGTGTCTCCGTTATAAATAAATGTAGTGAATTTCAAACAGTGCATTTATTCTACTGTGGTTTATGCGCTATTGACGAAGTAGATTTAATTCAATTCAAGAAGTTTAAATGAAAGTCGGGGAAAATTGCTTACAATTTAATATTCAGTACAAGGAAGTCATGCGGTGTACACGTAAGCTTTTTAAGGCATGCAATGGTACCTTTCGAAGCACTCGTTGCTTTAGTTGATGAAGTTTCACCCTTTGAAAGTCATTGTGATAAAGAAATGGAATTGATTATGTAAATGTTAACCTAAAACTTTCTCTTGTTATTTTGAAATAGAAGTTGATTTTAGTATTGGTTTTCTACTGTTCTTATTTTTATTCTTCGTACGTTCCTCACTGAATGTTTCTTCTAAAATAAAGGTTGCAATAAAAAACAAATAATAGACCATGGGCTAATAAAACTTTACACGGTAATGTACATATTAGTAGGCTTAGTATTTTACATTCCGGAATATACGCCCCAAAGTGTTATTGTCAATATTTGGCAGCAACATTTCTCAGGAAACTGTGGGTGTAAATTCCATGGAAATCGAAAGATTGACAACACTCGTGAACTAAGTTAGTCCCGGAAAATTTTGAAAAAGCTTCACTATTTACTAATATCTTTATTGCGTTAATATTCTTGTCTTCGTTATAATGCAGAGAAAAAGGCAAAGGTATATAAAACTGATGCTTTACATTCCTTAGTCACTGTAAGAAGTGCTTTTTCATTTTCATCGAGGAACATGACTACTACTGAGGAGCACTTAAAAACTAATGATGTCTGTCTTTCTTTATGGCGATGATGTTTCTGTTTCAGAAATAATGCAAAGCAAAGCTACGTAAATTTGATGCTTTATATACTTTAGTCATTGTGTAGGGTTTCCTTTAGTTCATGTAACGTATTCTTCAAATTTTTGTTATCTTTCCTGAGCTCCTCAACTTCCCGTCGCATTTCCTCGTCAGGTGAGTGAAGTGAAGTGAATTAAAATTAAGTGAAATGAGTATTTAAACGAGTGAACTTTGGAGTTTATTCAGAGCTTGTTTTCGCTAGGCATTTCGTTTCTGACCTTGCTGTTACGTTGATACGCCCCTTGGCCATTCCGAATAATTGCCAGACCTGTTACATTTGTCGTGTCAACCTACGTTAGCCGTAAATTAACGTGCTAATCCAGCACTATTCTATTTAGGCTTGAATTGATTTGTGTAATAACGTTAAGTTCCATCTCAAGTTGTCGGTGTTATTGTAAAGCACGAAGTACGAGCCTTTTCTGTTCATAGTTGGAAATAACAGAGGGTTATTTTCAGCCTTCTTTTGTGCTGGTATTACTTTACGCCTGTGGGAGAATTCGCCAGGTTTATTTGTAGGATTTAGATTAGTTTATGTGGCCTAAAAGAACTAGATCTTATAAATGTAAGAAGCCTTTTTTATCGAGGAACATGCTTACTACTGATGAACATTTAAAAGCTAATAATGTCTGTCTTTCTTTATGGCGATTATGTTCCTATCTTCGAGATAATGCACAGCAAAGCTATATAAAATTGATGCATTACATGCTTCAATCATTCTAAGAGGTCCGTTTTCATCGAAGAACATGATTACTATTGAAGAGCACGTAAAAGCTAATGATGTCCGTCTTCCTTTATTGCGATTATGTTCCTGTCTTAGAGACAATGCAAATCTAAGTAAAATTGTCGCATAACATGCTTTAGTCACTGTTAAGAAGTCCTTTTTTATCGAGGAACATGCTTACTATTGATGGACACTTGAAAGCTAATGACGTATGTCCTTCTTTATGGCGATAGTACTTATGTTTTAGTGATAATCCAAAGCAAAAGCAAAGATATATGAAACTGATGGAATACATACTTTAGTCCCTCTAAGAAGTCTTTTTTATGGAGAAGCAGGATTATTACTGAGGAATACGTAAGAGCTAATAACATCTGTCTTTCGTTTCGGCGACAATATTTCTGCTTTAGTGATAATGCAAAGCAAAAGAAAAGGTATACAAAACTGACGCATTACATAATTTGGTCACAGTCAGAAGTCCTTTTTCATCGTGAAACATACTTACTATTGAGATGTGCTTGAAAGCTAATAACGTCTTTCTTTATGTCGATAATATTCGTTAGTGATAATGCAAAGCAAAGATAGATAAAATGGACGCATTACATGCTTTAGTCACCGTAAGAAGCCCTTTTTTATCCAGGAACACGATTGCTACTGAGGAACATTTAAAAGATAATAACCTCTGTCTTTCTTTATGGCGATAATATTTTTGTTTTAGTGATAATGCAAAGCAAAAGCAAAGATACATAAAACTGATGTATTACATGCTTTAGTCACTATAAGAAGTCTTTTTGTGTCAAGGAACATGATTGCTACTGAGAAACATTTAAAAGCTAATGACTTCTGTCCTTCGTTATGGCGATAATATTTCTATTTTAGTGATAATACAAAGCTAAGATATATAAAACTGATGCATTACATACTTTGGTCATCGTAAGAAGTCCTTTTTCATCGTGAAACATGATTACTATTGAGAAGCGCTTAAGAGCTAGTGAATTCTGTCTTTATTTATGTTGATAATATTCCTATCTTAGTGGTAATGCAAAGCAAAGGCATGTAAAAATTGATGGATTACATACTTTACTCACTGTAAGAAGCCTTTTTTATCTAGGAACATGATTATTACTGAAGAACATTTACATGCTGTTAACCTGTGTCTTTCTTTATGTCGATAATATTTCTGCTTTAGTGATAGTGCAAAGCAAAAACAAAGTTATATAAAACTTATGCATTGCATATTTTAGTCACAGTAAGAAATTCTTTTATTATTGAGGAACACATAAAAACTATTCATGTCTCTGTCTTTTTATGGCGATAATATTCTTGTCTTTGAGATAATGTAAAGTAAAAGCATTATTGATGTTAAAAGCAATATAAAACGGATGAATTATGCATTTTCTATTTTTACTATTTTATTTTTAATTATGCTAGGAGAAGTTTTTATTCTTTTTAACCTTGATTATTATTGAGGAATACTCAAAAGCTATTAATAAATGACTTCTTCTCTAAAAACTCGTCAAATTTTACGAGGGAATGTAAAAGTGAACGTGTATTAGTGATTTATGGAAATAATGTCTTAAAAATAAAATCTAATTTAATTCAGAAATATCTGCCATGATACACATAAATAGAAATGTGTAAGTACCAAATATTAATTTCACTGAATGATATAAATTCATAGCTTAAATATGAACAGTTAAATAACAAAATTTGGTTTTTAAATATATACTTTTTTCATAGTTTGTAATTACATCTATTTAGTAACGTTTTACGCCCACGCTTGTAAAGTCGCTTTTGGCATCTTTGCAGAGTTGATATTATAACAAGGTTAATTTTGTAAAGGAACTTGCTATGAAATTTATTTATAAGATATTTCTTTTGTATTTGATCTGATTGTGATAGATATTGTTACAGATTTCGCATTTGTGTAGCTATTTATTTAGAATTGTAATTAAAATTGTTTTGTTTACCCGTGCAACGATTTTTAAAGAGAAAGCAACGTCGGAAAAGTAAAAATAAAAGAGTGCGTGCATTTAATATTTAATAAATAAATATTTCGTAATTGCTGTTGCCATACCACAAAAATCGAGAAAAAAGGTTTTAGCAGAATGTTTTAGTGAATAATTTAAAAGCTTATAAAAGTCGAATTAAAATATCTGAGCTCAGTTGTAGCTGTTTTAAGCGAACTATTGTTTACCTAACGCTGTTATTGATTGTAGCGAATTCGCTATGAGACTAGATTAACTTTCTCTGTTTTGAATTGAGTTCTGTTTAACGTTTGAGATATTGTAATATTGTATGAATATCTCTGAGGAAATATTTCAGTATTTTGTTTTATTTCTTGTGAAAAGACTAAATTTTATTAACTTTTTAACGACTTGTGCATTCAATCCATTACGAACCCGTACGCACGCAACAATATATACTTATTAGTCAGTGAGCGAAATGCACTACAGGAATAAATATTTAAAAAAGCAAAAGAAAAAATGAGTTAAAAATATGTCATTGGAAAAGCTGAATATTACATGTACATAAAAAAAAGAAGAAAAATGAAGTCTCGAATTAGCGTCCTTAAAATGTCGTTTCACCGTATATAACAGATTTCTGCAGGAAAAGTAGTTCTACAGGATCAATTGAAACTGCAATATTTTTTAAGGTAACCGACCAATTTAGAAGGGCGTTTTTTTGATATGTTCACTATATTTTTGAATTTATGTGATTTCTTAATGAATTGTACTCAAACTTAAATATAATTACTGCAAAAGAAATAAAAAATCCTTATTTTGAGGAATTTACGCAAAAAACTGAAAATTTTAGGTTAAAGTTAATAAAAACATCAACCATCACTAACAAGAAAATACTGACGATAAAAATCTATGTTTGGCTTTATTTTATATATACTACCTAGAAGCATATATTAAACTACAATAATTTGAAAATATTGATTCACTAGCAATATATGGCCAAAAGAAGTATTTTTAAAATACATCTGCTATTGAAGGAAAAGTGCTGTAATTTAAATTATGTGGGGTTACATTTTTAACTTCTTGTCCACATTATGTATAATAATGTATAAAACATGTGCGGAAAACTTCAGATGATTCTATGATGAACTTTTAGAGTTATCTTAGTTGTCAATAACATTAATCATAAAAAAAGAATTAATCAAAACTCACGTTTAAAGTTTTGAGATTACTGTTACATGACATTATACACAAATATTCACTTAAAATGCTCCTGCCTTATACATCGGCCCTTCAGTTTTTACAAAATAATATTTTTTTTGTTTTGTTTTCGGAGAGCTTTGTTTTCCTATGAATTTTGGCGAAGCTTGATAAACGAGAGAATTGTTAATTCTTTTTACATCTAAATTCTTATACCCTTGGTCTGTAAAATATCCAGGAGTCATTTTAAGTAACTCAAATATTTTAATAAGACCAGAAAATCTCTCATTAAATAGAATTACAGTGACATTGGCACCAAACGTTAAAAATTTTAACCCAACAAATGTGTTGTTAGCTAATAAATTGGCGCAGGAAATTTGTACACAAAACAGAAATATCGAAAGCTCAATGTAAGTAAAACAATAAATTTGAAACGTTGTTGCCAAACGAAAAAGAGAAAATACATAATGAAAATACACTGCCAGCTTCTCCAAACATATCAAAATGCTTAACATTGTTTACTTTATAAATAACCGAAAAAGTGGAAATTGCACCTTTAATTTGTCATTTAAAATTTAACTTCTGTTGTGGCAGACAGTTACTTCCGGTTTGTAACCCGTATGTTGCCCAAAGCTGTTGCTAAAGAGAGGCGCAATCTTGCCTCCTTGCACGACGATTTTCGTGGGTTTCTCTGGTATAACACAAGCGATATTAGTCGCAATGACAACAACATGTTAGTAATTTAAGAAATAGTCCTCTCAAATTTAAAAATATGGAACACAAAGCAGCATATATTTTCTAAATAAGAAAGTCAGTTTCTAGAAGAAAAAATTGCCATAGGAGTAATTCATCTCTAATTAATGCCACTTAGAGACTGGAGCGCTTATTTAATAATATAAAATCTCAAACACTCCAGACATAGCTGTTCGTATGTTACACTAAATCGCTTAGCACGATGGTTTGAAAAAGAAGCAATGTTTTCCCTTTTGCCTAGAGACTTTATTTTTTAAATATGTAAAATTTACTTAATAATTATGCTTAAAATAGGAAATAATTTACATAATAAAATATATTTTGTTAGTAGACGAAAACAAAAAATTTCGTTCGGAGTGTTATTATGAAAGCAAAATTAAATTTCTTACCTTGCTTAAGAGAACAGTCTTAAGAATCATTGTAAAATTTAAACAAAGCGTACTTATTCCCATTAACATTTTGCTGAGATTAAAAAATGAAATAAGTGCACAAATACGTAAATTTTGAGAAAAGAAATTAAGGAATCCAACATAGTTCTTTTCATGGAAACATATGAGAAACGCGTGAGTATAAGAAAAACATTAATCTGTATTTTTAGTCTTTTGCTTAGAATGGAATTTTGTAGGCATATCATAATTTATTGTAATAAATACAGAAGGAAGATTATGAAGACAGTACTAAAAATATGAAACAGAATTTACATTCATATTAGAAAGGAAACAACTGGGAAAACAAAGGAATAAACTGTGAAAGGATTTAAACAAAAATATTTTTACTCATCATAGGTAGCCCTTTTGACGAGCATAAACAGAGTTATTTTTCACTTGAAGAAACACAATTGTAATTTTATTACCCGTCATGTAGGAAGAACGAATCACACAAGATAATCGCAATATATAACAGTGATTAGGTTTTGTGCCTTTGTTGTTGTAATGTTAGAATAATTTTCATATACTGTATTATATACTATTTTGTAGAGCTTTTAACCCTTATGAACAGGTTGTCAAGTGTGAAAGACTACTGAAAACCTGTAAATTGGCTCGTTTTTCGATTCAAAAGTAAACTAATGGGAATGCTGTAGAGAAATACAGAGGCTGTTCGCACAATTTTTAGACGATTTTGGTAAGCGGTAATAAAAAATCGTTTGCTGCAAAAGAAGTAATTACAATTGTACTATGTTTTTAAAAGTCAAAATTATCGTCTGTGTCTTGAAAGTTTTGTTTTTATTCAAAATGGCGAACTTAACAAAGCAGTGATTCGAAGGTTACATTTATGCTCTTTCCGAAGAGAAATATGCATACTCCGTTATCCAAAAACGTTGTGAGAGTCATGGTTTTGTGATATCTAAAGCGTCGATAGGTAATATCATCAACAAGAAAGGAAAAAAACGTCAAATTGGAGCCTCAAGTGGGACAAAAATTCCAAACAAGTATCCAAGGAAAAAATGGACATCTTCGACTATTGCAAAGGTACGTTGTTTAATGTTAAAAGAAAATCCCCCTAGTCAAAGGACAGTTGGAAAATCATTAAAATGCTCGGTGTCTACTGCAAAAAAAATTATAAACGTGGATTTAAATCTTAAAAAAGAGAAAAAACGCAATGTGCATCGTCTTCTTCCAAAGCATATCGCTCAACGCAGCACACGCTGCAGAATTCTATATGAGAAACACTTATCCAAAGAAAAATGGAAAACAATTGTCACAATAGATGAAGCATGTGTGTATTTAAATGATTGTAACAAAAAAAGAGCCATTTATTATCATAAAAGGGGAGAAAAAAATTTAAGTACATTGTTCAAAGAATCGAAAGAAAGTTTTTCTAAGGGATTCATGATTGTTGCTGGTTTTTCTTATAATGGCAAGCTAAAAATAAAGAGAGTGCAAAAAAAATGTTAATTCCAAATACTATCAGGAACATATTTTATCACCAATGTTTCTGAATGAAATACCATCGCTTTACCCACAGTGCCATCAATCTGTGAGACTCTATCAGGACAAAACTAGCAATCACACCTCAAAATCCACTGTAAATTTCCTAAAAGAAATGGAACAAAAAACTGGTATCAAGGCCATACCCTTCACTGGTATCCCTACTAAATCTCCCGATGTGTCATCTATGGATTTTTGTGCTTTCGGACTTTTAAAAACTGCATTATACAAACGTTGTCCCCAAACCCTCACAGGACTCTGGAAAGCTGTTCGGGAGGAATGGGATAAAATACCTCTTCTGACACTTCAAAAGGCATTATTATCCTGGAAATTGCGGTGTCGAAAGATAGTTCAGAATAACGGATGTTAAATGGAACATTTAAAACACAAGAATTTTATGTAATTTAGTTTTGTGAATACAATATTTATCGTCTAAAAAAATGTGCGAACAGCTTCTGTATATTTCAATATTGACATATAAATGCAAATATTGTTACGAATTTTGTACTCAGATAGGTAATTTTAGTAGAATTATAAGTAAAATTGATGTATGTTTCTATGTAATGTAGCGCAGGACAATTTTTAAGAGAAAGCTATGCCGGAGAAGAATACAGGGGCAGGGGCGTTTAACATTGTGTAAATGGTTACCTCGGTCATTTGGCGCGATATCACCAACTGACAACAGTTTTGGGGACTTATTTTGTCTCCAAATTTGGCAACCATTACGCTGCATGATATTGTGAACACTTATACGAATATTTCTGTGGAGTATTCCAGAATTCTGAAATATGTCTTTTGCTAAAAATAAATTTTAGTAACCTACATAACTCTGTGCTTAATTTAATAAACTTATTTTGAACAGTGAGAGTTAAACAGGAAACTACGATAGTCCTGCAAAGTTATCTATACATATAAAAGGAAGAGTCTGTCTGTCTGTGTGTGTGTCCTTTCATTCGCGCTGCGCGTAAGCTAATAGACCTAGGGCTACGAAATTTGGTACATAGGTGCATTTAGACAAGAGCCAATGTACCTCGAAGCGATTTTTTCAAAATTCGAATGAAGGCTTTTAATTTTAAGGGGCAATTTGCCCAGAAGGATTAATTTCGTTTTGGCATTTTGCGTTGAATCACTAAAATCGGTGTTTCACGTTTAAAATTGTTGCCCCCAAGTATTATCGCCCTATTTTATATTTAAAGAAATTAAGTAATGAAGAATCTGCAAACGCATAGTTGCATGTTTCTAGCACTGTGATAAAACAACTGTACCTAGACCCATCCGATTTTGAATAACGTATTCCTCCTGCGAATTTGGGCATCTGGAAGACGAAATTTGAAATTTGGAATTTGTTTTATGACCGATTTCATATTTTGTAAAACTTTAACGAATTTTTGATTAACAAACTCAAGAATTTCAAAGCGACCATTGACAACGCTGTACAGGAAAAAAACATTTTCATCTCCAGCGCGCGAGACTGTGTATCGCAATTTCTAAAGATAATGCTCAGTTTAAAATTATTTTGCGATTTTGCTCTTGAACTGAATGTTATGGTTTAACTGCGAAGAACATGGTATTTAATAAATAAATTTAACACGCAAAATGTTAAAAAACATCCCTTTGGACGTAATTAAAATCTGAAACCTTTCAGATTTCTTTTTAAATTTTATGTTTTTTTTTGAGGAAATCACATCACATTGATGCCAGCCATTGTTGCTGATATATTATTGGTGTCATTGTTACTGATTCCAGAACTGTTGTCACTCGGAAAAATGAAGGCGATAATTCTGTGCAGTTTTTAAATTTAATGTTTCTCTTGGATATGGGACGTTTGTCGAGAGGTACTTGAATGGGACGTTTGTTTTAATTTATTTATTAGGAGAATTAATATTTGTATTAAGGGATATTGCTTACTTTAATGTAATGTTTTTATGTGTAAATAAATTTTTATTTTAATTTGTGTTTATTTTTGTTTGTTTGTTTTTGATAGAGTTATTCTTCAGAGTAAAATTCTGTGTAATTTTTAAATTTAATGTTTTTTGTTCTCTTTAGGCACTTCCCTGTACATTTAAAAGCCAGACGAAGGTTGGCCACGTAGGGGCTAATATCAAATAAGTAACTGGAGTATACACATTTTTGCCATAACTCATGCAATTTTATTACATGAGTTATGGCAAAAATGGGGACTCTTTAAATATGGCAAAAAGGGTCGGTCCTAACGGCATTTTCTACTGTGGATTGCCGAGAGGACTACTGATTACGAAAATCACGAAATTTTCAGGGCGATGGATTGGTCCAGGTGGTTCCATAGTGTGGCCAGCAAGATCAGCGGATCCCTCGTGTTTGAACATTTTTCTGAGGGGCCATATATAAAGCCTCATCTACGAATGCCCCATTGAAACCAATATATATCTAGTCGCCAGGTTCGCCGCTGTTGCCGGCGATATTCGGGAAATGCCTGGTGTCTTTCGAAATGTGCGTCAATCCCCCTCCCCTATCCCCGCAGGTGTGAAGCCTACATTACAGCTGGCGAGAAGGTGTTTCGAGCAATTTCTACGAGCATGTTGTGTTAATAAAATGTTTCCTGAAGTAAATGCTCTCATTCTGATGTTAAATCTTTAAATGTAGCAGTGGAGATCTATCCTTCTTGAACTTCTCCCCACAGCCCCATATACAATATTTCAAAGTTCTGCGACTGATAGTTTTTGAGTTCCTTAATCAATTTTAAATCCATTTTACAAATGGATATGGAAAAGGAGCCTTTATTCTGTCCGTACTTACTGACGTTACAGAAACAAAATGTACAAATGTTTTCGGGAACGGTCGAAATAGATATTTCTGCTGAAATATGTACCCGAAATTTTTTGCAATTACAATACTTACTTTACTTCATACAAGGAAGTAAAATGAAGCACCATTTTGATTTTATTGGATAAAGTTATAAGGTATATCTCCCACATTCTTAGCGTGCCTTCGTGGTGTAATGGTCAGCACACTGAGCCGGTATTTCAGAGGGCCGCGGTTCGATCCCCGGCGAAGGCAGTGCATATTTTTCATCGTTCCTGCTTCCAAAAAAAAACCTAATGTCTCTACAAAGTCATCTAAGAAGGCAGTCGGGTCTGTGAATTTTCTGCAATCATGCGGCAGTTTGGCTCAATTGCCTAGTGGCAGATGTCTATGAAAGCAGCTGGTGACGCAGGTTAATTAATTGTTTAATCTATGAAGTTAATGCAAGGAGGAATAGCATTAATATTGATCAAATACTTATTTACATTGAAACAAATTTCCTCATATTCTGTCTTCATTTCTTAGCGCTTCTAAGTTTAATTAAAAAATAGTCTGCTTATATATATATATAAACTGGAATTAAATACAAGTGATTAGAGTAAGAACGAATGTTTTCCTAATGAAATAATTCTCAATACTTTTTGAAAATGAATTTCATGCACATTTGAGATTTATTTGCATTAATGGACACTCGTTACGGAGAGACGGGGACGCCCTAACTTTACCATTATGGTTATACGGGCATGGTCCCACGCCCTCCTCCTGGTTTTTCATATCAGCTCCACCACAGCCAAGGGAGCGGACAAGCCAGTACCAGTACGGTCCCTGTCGAGCCTGATCCCATCCTAGGTACAATACCCGGGTTCTAGTCCTGTGAAGAATAAGGTACAATAGTACCTGATATTTTACCCCCGTGGTTGAGACTGTCTAAGTACAGATCCTAGCCAGTACTTCCCAGGAATTCTCCTGAGTCAACCCCCGGGGATGATTCAATACCAGGAAATAATTAAAAATCTCATTATTGAATTTCCCGAGAAAGTACTCAGGACGCTGAGCAAAACCCCAAATTTAATTCAAATACAATCCGGGGAGTTAGACAAGCACTCAAGAGATTCGATTTAAGTTCCAGTTTATAATTAAACTCATTTTGAGTTCAAATTTAATTTCAATTTAGAATCTTTTTAATTTTAACCTAAAAGTAGGCTTTACGTATAAAGATTTGTGTTTGAAGCTGTGAGTAAATTTATTAGCCCAGATGAGCGTTAGCGAAGAAGGGCTGTTAGTCTCAAAATGGCATTTTCGTGAAATCACTATGAAAGTCTTAATCACTTTGTAAATTGTTGCCACCAAATATTATAGCCCTGTATTATATTTAAAGAAATTAAATAATAAAGAATCTTCACCAATGCATGTATGTTTCTCGCTTTGTGAAAAAAGGATTGTACCTTGTTACGAAACGCATATAGAGGGCGCTGTAACCCGCCTGTTTTTCTTGAGTGTAGTTGTAATCTGTATTTTTTTAGATGCGCATAACTTGAATAAGAATGTCTGTAAGGGAGTAGCCGTCCCTGATAATTAGCGGCAAATTAATACCACATTTCAGTAATCTTGTAAATAAAATAAGTTTGTTTTGTTTAAAGCTGAGCTTTTATTACGTAAAACTGAACCACCAAATTGATTATGTTGATAGTTACAAATCTGGATTAGCAAATTCCACAATGGTGCATCGTAAGGAAAGAATTTCGGGACTATTAGACCATCACGTTTTGGATTACTAAATCATGCCCGGGAGGAAATAAAAGGTAGGCTCTCATTTTGTATTTAATTTTGATCCTTGGATGTATTTCTGTTGTACAGTATTAAGAAAATGGCAGCGTTAGAACTAGCAAAAGCTAAAAGAACAACAGTTCGAAAATTAACAACCCAGTTAATTAATCAAATTGATGCTAAATTAAAGTCAGGAGAGGAGCTTAATGAGCAGGATTTAAGAGATGATTACGAGCTCTTAATAGAAAGAAGTAACGAACTAAAAGCTCTCGACAGTGAAATCGAAATTTCCATTGCAGTTGATCAAATGGAAAAAGAGGTTACGGCGAGTCAGGAATATAAAGCGAAATGTTTGAAATACTCAAGTAGAATATTACGTTACCTTGAAAGCAAAACTAAGATTGAGTCAGCTTCAAGTGATTCGCATAATCAAAGCACGAATGTCTCTTTAAATGAAAATTTAAGAAATCAATGTTCAGTTAAATTGCCAAAGTTAGTAATAGAAAAATTTTCCGGAGATCCGAAACATTGGCAAAATTTTTGGAATAGTTTTGAAAGTATGATTGATAAAAACGAAAGCATTTCTAAAGTTGAAAAATTCGCATATCTTAAAACCTTTTTAACTGGTCAAGCTGCGAATGTTGCTTCAGGAGTCGAATTATCTAAAGATAATTATGACAACTGCGTAAAAATTCTAAAAGATAGGTTCGGGAAAAGAGACATCATTATAAATTCCTTTATGAATAAAATACTAAATTTGGAAGAAGTTAAAAATTCTTCTAATGTTTCTGCGTTACGCAGAATTTATGACGAGCTTGAAATCTCTATTCGAAATTTAGAAGCAATAAACGTTACATCAGGCTCTTTCGGACATTTGTTAATGCCTATTTTGCAAAAAATCTTGCCCCACGATCTAATTTTAGAATTTAACAGGCAAAGAGATGAAGGCGACGTTGACATCTCTAAATTCATTTTATTCTTAAAGAAGGAGGTCGAATGTCGCGAAAGTACTTTATTGGCTTGCGGTGAAAATAAAACGTTTACTAATTATTATAATCAGAAAACTGTAAATAAAAGACACAACAGAAATACACCCACGGCTAGTGCATTTAACACTACAGTACAGCGAGTATGCATCTTCTGTGAGAAACACCACGATTCTTTTAAATGCTGTAAAGGGGTAACTGAGAAAATAAATATTCTCAAAGCACATAATCGATGTTTTAAATGTTTTAAGAAATTCCATTTGAGTCGTTTTTGCAGAGATAAAAATGTATGTAGTAAATGTAACGGCAAAAATCATCATGAATCTATCTGTTTGAAAGGTCATGAGGAAAAATCAAGTTCATGTAATTTATCTGAAAATGAATCAATCGCCACGAGTTCGAAAAAGGAACCTTTAGTGTCAAATGTTAATACTAACACTTTGGTTTCTCAGTGTAATATTTCTGTTTCAAAAAATACTTTATTGCAAACATGTACTGGTTTAGCTTGCAACGAAAATGAAACTAAAGTTGTTCGTATTCTTCTTGATCAAGGTAGCGAAAGATCGTTTATTAAAGATACCTTAGCGCGATCTTTAAAATTAGAACCTATCCGAAAGGAAACATTGTCGGTTTTTTCGTTTGGAACTAAGAAACCAATAGTTCAAAATTATCCCGTGGTCGTAATTGAATTAAGAGATAGAAATGAAAAGAATAAAATAAAATTGGAATGCCTAGTGACTAGCACGATATCAGCTTATCCCATAAAGGGTCCCAGACATAACACGCTGGAAAAAATGAAGCGCTCAGGTTTACATTCAGCAGATTTAAGTGTAAACAACAGTGAAGAATTGCAACATGTGGGAATATTAATTGGCGCCGACCGATTCTGTAGGAAATGCCTCGATAACAGATGATTTAAGCGTGTTTTGGAAACTCGATTCAATGGGAATAATAAATGAAGGGCAAAATGAATTTAATCAAACTGATAATGACCTAATCAGACGTTTTGAAAGAGATATACGGTTTAAAGACGGACGATACGAATGTAAACTATTGTGGAAATCTACTACGGAAGGAAATAATTTTGATATCGCAAAAAGGCGGTTTGAATTTTTAAAGCAAAAATTACAGAAAACTCCAAAAATATTGCAAAAATATAGGGGAATTATTGAAGAACAGTTAGGGGAAAAATAGTCGAAGAATGCCCTAATGAAATTAAACCTTCACAGTATTATATGCCGCACCGTGCTGTAATTCGCGATTCTGAGACTACTAGTGTCCGTGTAGTTTTCGATGCTTCTTCGAAGACTGGAAAATTAAAATCCTTAAACGAATGTTTAGAAACCGGTCCAAATTTGAATCCGAATGTTCTTGACGTGATCCTGAGGTTTCGTGAACCTGAAGTAGCATTTTGTGGGGACACAGAAAAGGCATTTTTAATGATTAGCATTGCAGAAGAAGACAGGGATTACTTAAGATTTCTTTGGTTTGGGAATGATGAGAAATCATGTAATATTATGCGCATGTGTCGGGTTCCGTTCGGAACAGCGGTTAGTCCTTTTCTGTTGGCTGGGACAATAAAATATCACATTAAAGGGTATAAAGAGGACCGTCTCGAGAGTTTTAAAATGCTTAATTCTTGTATTTACGTTGATGACTTATTTTATGGAGGTAGAAATGTAGAAGATGCATACCGATTGTCTGGAGATGCTGTAAATATTTTTCGGGACGCGGGTATGAATTTGAGAAAACTAAAATCGAATTCAGATGAATTAAATACATTATGGATGAAATCAAATATTAAAGGGGAAGATGAGGTCAATAAAGAAACAAAATTTTTAGGCATGATTTGGAATCCTAGTAACGATGTAATTAAGATAAATACCAAACCAGTTCAGGAGTCAATTGGAAATGGTGAAGGCGATACAAAAAGACTGATATTGAAAGCTGTCGCCAAAATATTTGACCCTATCGGATATTTGCAACCATTTATAGTGCGTGCAAAAATATTATTGCAAGACATTTGTCTTCTGGGTTTAGAGTGGGATGCTGCACTTCCCACCGATATCAAGAAAAGGTGGATGAACTGGTGTGCGGAAATGAAATGTTTAAAAATCCCCGAATTTCCTAGAAAATTCTTTCACAACATTAACTACACGCAGCTGAGTGTTCATATATTTTGTGATGCGACACCTAGAGCTTTTGGAGCAGTGGCATATTTTAGATACGCTGATGAAAATGAGGAAATTAACACGAGTTTCATAATGGCAAAAAGTAGAATAGCTCCCCTCAAACAATTAACTCTCCCTAGATGTGAGCTAATGGGAGCTGTTGTAGCTGCTCGCTTAGCTAAATATTTAAAACAAGTCTTGCCTATGTTAAGCAACAATATTATCTTTTGGAGTGACTCCCAAATAACGCTCCATTGGATAAGGAAATCACCAAATGTCTGGAAGCCATTTGTTGGCAACCGTGTAGCAGAAATCCAAGCAATTTGCAACGCCAACCAGTGGTACCATTGCAGTAGCAAAGAAAATCCGGCAGATCTATTGTATCGAGGGGAACGAGCTGAGACCATCATCTCCAGTCCGTTGTCGCAAAACGGACAAAGTTGGCTTCTCCAGCCTGAAAATGTGTGGCCTAAGAGACCAAACATGGAGGCAAATGAGAAGGAGATATCCGTGGAAAAAAGAAAAACTCATAATGTCCTACAAGTTGCCATCGACAACAAAAACAGAGAGAAAAATTCGAATTCATTGATCGATTTAAATCGGTTTAACAAATTAGGCAAGGTATACCGAATAACAGCGTGGATATTCAGGTTCATCAACAATTCTAATGCTAAATCCGAAAAACTTTGTGGACCATTAACCGCTTCTGAAATAATGAATGCTGAAAAATATTGGATTAAAAACACTCAATTTCAATATTTCGAAAAGGAAATTCTCGATTTATCTCATGGAAAGGCAGTTGACAAAGGGTCCAACATCTACTCATTGAATCCTGAGCTCGACGAAGACGGCCTTCTGCGGTTAAAAGGCAGAATACAATTTGCAGACTGTTTGGAATCTGCCAAGCATCCATGGATACTTCCGTCAAAGTGTCGATACGTCGATTTGTTAATTTTCAACGCACATGAGAGTTTCATTCCGGAGTGGATTCAACTCTGACGCATCTACGTGAAAAATTTTGGGTTGTCAAAGGCAGACAGCGAATAAAATCCTTGTTGAACAGATGCGTGATTTGCAAAAGATACAGTGATCGCCCTGGAGTTCAAGATGTAGCTCCACTTCCTCCAGATCGAATTCTTCAGTCATCACCGTTCGCTGTAACTGGACTGGACTATGCTGGACCATTTTTCTCTAAAGAGAGCAACAATAAACATTACCTTTTAGTATTCACTTGTGCAGTAAAGCGTGCTATTCATTTAGAACTGGTAACTTCGATGAATACTGAAGTGTTCTTATTGGCCTTTAGACGATTTATAGCGCGGCGAGGACTGTGTTCAGTTATATACAGTGACAACGCAAAATCATTCAAGCGCGCAGACACTGAACTCAAAAAACTGTGGACTTGCATTTCTGATCCTTCTGTAAAGAATTTTTTCTCTTCTTACAACATTCATTGGAAATATATAATTGAAAGAGGAGCATGGTGGGGAGGATTTTGGGAAAGAATGATCAGAACGATCAAAACAAGTCTTAGAAAAATTGTTGGCCGTTCATCGCTCTCTCTCAATGAACTAGAAACAGTGTTCGTTGAGATTGAAGCCATGATCAATTCCAGGCCCATCACTTATTTGTATAGTGAACCCTCAGAACCTTCTCCACTCACTCCGGCACACTTTCTGATAGGTAGACGTTTGCTATCCCTTCCTCCAAGTAGAATATCTAAGGATGATTTATCAGGATCCAGAAAATCTATTGTGAAAAAATTCAAACATCAGCAAAATATATTAAATAATTTTTGGAAATGCTGGCGAAAGGGTTATTGATTAAATTTAAGATCTGCTAATATGCGCCAGCAAAATTCAAAGGCAACTGAATTCAAACCAAATGACATAGTAATAATCGTTGAAGAACGCTATCCTAGAAATATGTGGTCTCTAGGTAGAATCATAGAGATTTTCCCTGGAAGGGATGGAAAAGTTCGCTCATGTTCGATCAAAACTGGCACTGGACTAATAAGAAGGCCAGTACAGTTAATTTACAACTTAGAGCTCAATGATTGAGTCTTAAAAAAATTACAGTATGATATTCACAAGATTGAAACTTTCTTTTTTGTTTTCATTATTGTATTCTTTAATTGTTATGTGCTAATAGTATACTTATTCTTCTATTCTTTGTATTAATAGTTTAGTCAAGAAAGCTTTGTACAGAAAACTTTTTTAGAAGATCATATGTAAGAATATGGTAATTACTTTATTGCAATGTGATTAATGTAAATTCAAATGATGGAAATTAGTAAGTATTGTTATAAACTCTATGTTAAGAGTTTAGGTGGGAAGTGTTACGAAACGCCTATAAAGGGCGCTGTAACCCGCCTGTTTTTCTTGAGTGTAGTTGTAATCTGTATTTTTTTAGACGCGCATAACTTGAATAAGAATGTCTGTAAGGGAGTAGCCGTCCCTGATAATTAGCGGCAAATTAATACCACATTTCAGTAATCTTGTAAATAAAATAAGTTTGTTTTGTTTAAAGCTGAGCTTTTATTACGTAAAACTGAACCACCAAATTGATTATGTTGATAGTTACAAATCTGGATTAGCAAATTTCACAATGGCATTTTCGTGAAATCACTATGAAAGTCTTAATCACTTTGTAAATTGTTGCCACCAAATATTATAGCCCTGTATTATATTTAAAAAAATTAAATAATAAAGAATCTTCATCAATGCATGTATGTTTCTCGCTTTGTGAAAAAAGGATTGTACCTAGAGCCATCAAATTTTGAATAACGCAATCCTCCACACGAACATGAGCCTTGAAAGCCCGAATTTTAAATTTCGAATTTGTTTTAATATCTCTTTCATACACACACTGGTCAGAGTGCATTTACATACAGAGAATACCATGCATTGGCTATGCAGCGTTTTAGATCTTGTGAGAGGAGAGTGCTGTCGGTTACGTCTTTGCACCATATCTCACACATTTTCGATGGGGTTAAGATTCGGGCTATGCGATGGCAAGCGAAGGTGTTGGAAATCAGATTGATGTTCAGCGAACCCATTTTGAACACTTCTGGCACGATGTATAGTTGCATTATCGTCCATGAAGTTTCCGTCGCCATCAGAGTAAAATCGCTTCACTGCAAGGCGCACTTGATCTACCAGTATATCCAGGTAGCTCGTGCCTGTTTGTTTACCCTGGAGGAACGTCAGGGCACCACTTTCATGCCAGCAGAACATGCTCCATACCATGATACTCCCACCAGACACTTTCACAGTGCCTGTGAGACAAGATGGCTTCCGGGCTTCATGGGGTTCTCGCCAAATTTGACGTTTTCCATCAGTGCAAAATAAGGTGTAGGGTGATTTATCCGACCACATTACCCGTTTCCAATCCTCAGATATCCAGTGTCTTCTTTCCCGATACCACCGCAAATGAATTCTTGCATTCAGGTAGAAATGAGTTGTTTTCTCACAGGCACCCTGCTATGCATTCCTATTCTCTGGAATTCTCTGAGCATGGTTCGAACTGAAATCTGTTGGGAAGAGCTTTAGTTGACGATCTGTGTCAGCTGAAGAACAGTAGAGTTCCTGTTCTTCGGTACAACTCGTCAGAGACCACGCTGATTACTCTCTTGGAAAACTGTCCTGGAACCGCAGTTACATCTTCTACAGAACTACTGTGGATTCTGATTCCAACTTTTGAAAACCTTCGCTGCCGCTGCTTTTGAAAACCCAGTGGGATTTGCTGTCTTCGAAATCGAGTCTCCAGTTAAACGAACACCAATAATAAGCTCTTTTTCAAATGGTGAAAGATCTGTTGTTTTTCCCATTTCACTTCATTCATCCTGAAAAGCACTCTCACACATTACGTATACTAGCATTCTAACCACGTGTAACCCTGTCATAAAAAATTTGCATACTTCATCCCTAGTACGCATTCAAATGAAAATCTCAAAGGTTTCCAATTCATTGGCCAGTGTGTGTATTTTGTAAAATTTTAACGAATTTTTGATTAAGGATTTTTAAGAAGCAGTGACAACACAGTACGAAACAAAACCCTTTTATATCTTCAGCGCGCGAAAATTCTAAAGATATGTTGTTTTTAAATACATGCTGGCCAACCAAATTGCAACACCAAGAAAGACAAGAGATATCACAACAAAGTTTACTTAGCAGATAACATGTTGACCAAGTATCAAATGATTAAATTTATAGACTTCTGTGAAGTGTGGTTCCTTCCAGAATCAGCAGCCAAAGTAGCCGCCATTGTTCGAGATCACCGCTGCCACATGCCTCGCCATTGATTCAAAGAGACCTTGGATGTGTTCTTGGGGTACAGCTGCCCAAGCAGCTTCCACACGTTGCCAAAGTTGATCTGGTGTGGCAGCTTGGAATGTAATCTGGGTCAATCGTTCAGCAACCATGGACCAGATGTTTTCTATCGGCGAAAGATCCGGAGTGCGAGCCGGGAACGGAAACAATTCAATCTGGCGATTGACGAAGAACCCTTGGACAATGCGTGCCACGTGAGGTCTCGCATTATCCTGTTGAAATATGGCTGTGGGCAAGCTCTGAAGGTAAGGAAGGACAACTGGCTGCAACACCTCGGAGATGTAGCGCTGGCTGTTTAAAGTACCAGTATCATTCTCGCACTTTGTTTAAAGTGCGAGAGTGATATCTAATACCGCCCCATACCATAATACCCGGTGCAGGAGCAGTATGACGGTGCATACCGCAGCTGTTCAGCATCCTCTTTCACGGTTTCTCCAGACTCGAATCGTGGTGTTGCAGACAGAAGCGTGACTCATCAGTAAAGACATTTTCATTCCATTCTGACTTCCACATTATTCTTTCATCGCACCATTGGGGACGGAGATATCTGTGGTTCTGCGTCAAGGGTAGACGAAGCAATGGACGTCTTTTGGACGGATCACTCTGCTTTAAACGTCGTCGAATGGTACGCGCAGACACTGGATTTTACGTTACAGACTGAATGTGCAGTGTATGGTTCGAGATCTGACTGAGCGATCCGTCAGCTCGGTAGGCCACTATCCTTTGTCTGTCGAACTCGGATACTTGATCAAACGATGATCGCTTTTTACTACGAGGCATAATTGATCATTTTTCTTTTAAATAACCACAAGAAAAACACAATTGCCGAACTTGAAATCGTCGAAACCTCCAAGCGTCAAATAGCACTTTGAAGTGCATGTTGTAAATTTCATGTTATTTGCATGCTTCTTTCAGGGTCTTGCATTTACGGTGGCCAGCAGTGTATTTTGTGATATTGCTAATGAATTGAACTTTACGTGGTTTAAGTGCGAAGACTATGATGTTTAATAAATGAAGGTAACACACAAAACATTAATAAACGCCCCTTTGAACGCAATATATTTTTTTTATTTTATTAAAGTTATGCTTGAAGATATTAAATAGGAATACGTTTCGTTAAATTTGTTTTTAACCTCACATGATCGTTCACAACATAACTCGAAATAAGAGGCCATAAATCCGCTAAAGGCTAGAGAAAGTATATCTGTCGTGAGTTCAGTTATAAACATACTTATAAATAATGAAAGAATATCAAAACACTTCATCCTGGTATTAGTCCATTAAATATAATTAATATTTTTTTCACAACTTATTTTATTTACCTGAAGAGTTTGAACAGTTTTATTCGTAGTATTTACTAATCTGATTTATCGCTGCTAAGAATTTCAATTACTAACTGGTAGAACTGATTTTAAAATTATATCTTTCATTTGAAAAGTAATTTATTATTCCAGTTATTATACTTCGCATTTACCACAGGAAGTCGATTACGATTATTTCGATTACCAGTCGAGCAGAACTTAAAATAAATAATTCATTTCAGTGATGTTTTTTCAGCTCAGTATTACTTATTTGTAGTAAATAATAATTTGTAACAGATTTACTGAAATAAGCAACTGTGGAAAGCTCGAGTTTCCTTTTATCTGTTAATGACTGACACTAAAATATTCAGTTTCGAACTACAAATAATGTTAAGCAATGAAAATACTTTAACAAATGGTGCTGAATCATCCGTGTTATTTTTTAGCTCAAAAGAGCTATTCGTCTCGAAATAGGATTTTGAGTCGAATCACTATAAATGCGTCACTTCACTTTTCATTTGAGTTTGTTGCGATTCGGCAAAATGTCACATATTTATCTTTCAAAATGAATCTGTCTGATGCCGATTAGCAATCTAATCTAGGTAGGAGCATTAGATGCATGTCTTGAGAATTTTCCTTTCTTTGAAATTGCAATTATGTAAATAATAAAAATTCGTTAAAGATTTACAAAATATGAAATGGATAATAAAAATTCTAAATTCTAAATATGGGCTTCCAGATGCTCATATTCGGGTAGAGGATTATGTTATTCAAAATTTGATGGCTCTAGATGTCCCAATGAGAGAAACATACATGCATTTATGCAGATTCTTCATTATTTAATTTCTTTAAATATAATACACGGCGATAATATCTTTTGATATATATTTGGAATGTGATACTCCGTTTATACAGACTGAACGCAAAATGCCATTTCCAGACTAATATCCCCAAAGGGACTCGTGTCTTTTGGCTAATAGTTACCCCTTGATGAGTCTGTTCAAAACATTAAATAATGAATAATTATTTTCAGTTTGTCATAAATGTTTTGTCAACAAATCACCTTTAATTTAGAAAATTTACTGAAAATTCTTTTAATAAAAATTGCTTTTTCTTTTATTTTGCTATCTTTTTACTTGTTTAATATTTTTTCCTGTTAAATCGTTCTTTTCAATTTCCGCTTAGCATACCTTGTTCAGTGTGAATAATTATATTTGTAAAATTATGCTCAGATACAAAAGTTTAATGATTTCCATTGCTTTTGGGTGTGAAAATTGTGTTACAAAGTGCTGTTATGTAGATTAATTAAGCGATTATTTGTGGTTTAGGAGCGAATTAATGCATTTTATATTAATTCCTATAAGAAAACTTACTCAGTTTGTAGAGACATTCGGTTATTTTGAAGCAGGAGACATGAAAAATTAGCAATGCCTTCGCCGGGACTCGAACCGCGAACCTGCCGAATACCCCCGAACGAAGGCATGCCAAGAAAACGGGAGAAATTCTTTACATACTCCCCCTTTTAAAAGGCTACTGGGGATTAGGGGACCCTATGCCAAATCTTGGTGGTGGAGGATCAGTATTCACCAGCTTTTCTAGCTCGGGCGAAACTTTTTCCACTTGTAAGATCTGTCTCTGTTATTCCACATACACTAGAAATACTAATCCTACCATAAACCTGGTGAATTCTCCCACGGGCGTAAATAAATTATCATCACGGAAAAAGGGTAAAAAAATGTAACCTTTTATTAATTCTAAGTTTAATAGAAAGGCACGATCTTCGGGCGTTACAAAAACACCGTCAACTTGAGGTGAAAACTTAGCTATAGAATATAATTCAAGTCGAATCTAAAATAAAATAGTGCTGGATTAGCAAGTTAAATTACACCTAAAAGGTTGACTCACTAAAACCTGACAGGGGTGATGACAGCCCGAAAATGGTGAAGAGGCTTAGTAGACTAACAGCGAGATAGCAACGAAAAGTGCGCTGGCTAGCGAGAACACTCTCTGAATAAACTCAGAGATTCACCCGTTTAAATATTCACTTCCTTTAACTTTGAATTTACAGCCTGGAGAGAAAATACAGGGGAAATAGAGAGGTTCAGGAAAGGTATCAAAATTAAAATAAATTTGCTATGCAAAATAAGGAAAACCCTACAAGTTTATTAGCTTTTCGACAGAAGAACGGCGTTAAAGAACAAATTAAATTCTTGAATTTCAGTTTTTTTTCGTGTGTGTTTTTTATTATTGATAATGAAGAGTACGTATTCTTTGCTATTGATAATGATATGTATTATGAGTGTGTTTTTTAACTACACTTGGATTAGCCGATTTATTCGGCTCCGGTTGTTGGAGCGAAAAATATTCAGCAAAATTTTGAATGTGAAACATATGCTTTTTATCCGCTTTTTTTCTGCATTAACGAAGTAAAAAGAAATATTAAAAGCTAGTGTAGTAAAATACTTGTAAAGAGTAAACGTGTTGTTAGAGGGAAATGTCAGAAGAAAATGACTCTAATGAAGTTGGAAAACACAGGCAATCGTTTTACGCTTACCATACTTTTCCGCGACTCCCCTAATAATGTATCCGTCTCGTGCAGCAGCATCTCAGTTTTCTCAACCCCTGGAGGAGTTCCGAAGAAACCGAAGTTAAGAGTTTCAGCGCAGGTAAGCGGAGACGGCGGGAGAGAAACCGGAAGTCGGGCGCATGCGCATTTCAGACTTTAGGACTATTTCCACCGAAATCCGAGGTCTGAGGACTTCACTGAGTTCTTCCCATCTCGTTAGAGAGGTTGAAAATTCTGAAGGCTGCTCTTGGAAAATGATTGGTGCGCGGAGTTCTCGTTTCTAGTTGAGGAAGAGAAAAAAAAGAAACTATCACCAGCAAGGTAATTTTTAAAAATCTTAATTTCTCTTTTGTGTTTTTTGTGCCACGTTTTGTTAAAAATTTTCTTTTACGCGGATTTGTGCGATTGTATTCCGGTCGAACAGTTAGCTTTCAATTCGTATAACAACTATTTTCTCAGTACCCGTTGTGAGTTATTTATATTTATGTAACTACTGTCTTCCTAAAGCAATTTCTACGTAATATATTCTTGTAAAATAAAAATTTCGATTTGTTAAATTATTTTTCACAAAATTAGATTCTTGCGAGTACTTGTTGCAACTCTCCAAGCGCGTTTATAATAACGTATCATTATCGATAGCAAAGATATAGCAGGTTGGAGCATTTACTAACGATGTATTTCTTTGGCGATGAAATAAATTTTGATACTTTAAAGATTTAAATTTTGATACTTTACTTTCGATACTCTAAATTTAAATACTTGAAAATTATGAGATTAAAAAAATAACGGTATTTTTTCTGACTTGTAAAAACCCATTCAAGTATTTCTAAAACGATGAAGGATGAAATTACTACAGTAAATTTTTTCAGAAACTTTGAGCGATGAAATAATGATTTATTTCGGCCGCATTTTCCAACTACATGTTGGAGGGATTTGAAGTAGTAAAAATGTATATTGATGAGATGTATGTAATTGCATGACTTGTGTACGGTATGCAAGACATTAAAAATAAACTTCAAGATATATTAATAGTAACATTACGATATATTTTTTACATATTGTTAAAATTATTGTAAACAATAGTCTATTGAATTCGATATAATTTCTGATTTACAAAGCTAATTTCAACGGATTTAGTACAAAGCTCATTAAAGCACAATGGTAAATTTATATCCGATGTTTAAGAGCAATTCGCTAATACTTGCTTTTGGATTTTCTTAAATAAAACATATATATGACTAATATAGTGTCTATGTTTTTTTTAATTTGTTTTTTATAAAATATTATTGTGGAGTTTCTTTCCCATTTGCGGAAGTTTTAGAAAATAGTAGCCCTCTTATTATCTTTCATAACAATTTCTTTAATGAACAAATGTTTTCATTTTTGTCCGTTTCGTCATCAAACACGTTTGAGATGTTTTCTTTATCTGTCTTTTTCTATGATTCTAATAGTAATATTAATTAAAAAAGTACCGCTCATATTTGCGGTTTTACAAATGAATACTCTTACAAATAATATAATAATTTAGAGATAACATAATTTAGAGTAAAATTAATAATGTAACTTTTCAGTCATATATTTATAATAAACTTAATAATAATTAAGTATTTATAATAAACTAATTATCTTGGGTGAAAAATGTACAGCTTAGGGGAAAAAGGGGGTTTAACTTTTAAGTTTAAAAATAAAAAGGTTTATTTTTTTAGTTAATTATTACGCTAAAAAGTATAAAAATTTGTGTTTTTGTGCTAATCATTACACTAAAAAATAGAAATGTTTGCTTTTTTGTGCTAATTATTACGCTAAAAAATAAAAATGTTTGTTTTTTTATGCTAATTATTACTCTAAAAAATAAAAAAATTTCCCTTTTTTGCATTAATTATTACGTTAAAAATAAAATTTGTTGCCTTTTTTGTGCTAATTATTACGGAGAACTTTAAAAGTTTGACTTATTTGGGGTAATTATTATTATATTGAGAGATAAAATAATTGATTTTTTAAAATAATAAAGGCATTAAGTCAGCGGTTCTCAACCTTTTGACTAACGCGAATTACCTAAACCAAAATTGAAAAATTTTAATACCACCACTACATTTTACAATGATTATTTTTCATTTTCTCAATAGAAATATTTAAAAAATATATATATTTTGCCATTTGCGCAACTTATTCTCTGTTTGTGTTAAATATGCATACATAAAAAAATGTTAGATTAAAATTGGTTATAATTTTAATTATATTTATAATAATTCATAAAATTAAAGTTATAATACTTAAATTCTAAAATTTAATGTGAAATTTGGGTCTGTTTAAGAGAGGCCATTTTCTTTATGTCTGGCCTTATTTCCTTTAGCTTTAACCGTAAATTAGGATATACGTTTAATTTTGTTCTGAATTTATTTTTTAAGTAAAACATAAAAGAAAATCCTTGTTTACACAAATAGGTAGTGCAAAAGGTAATAAATATTTAATAGCTTTATTTGAAATGTCTTTAAATTATTTTTTTCGGTTCAGGAAACAGTTAATAAATGTGTTAATTTTGAAATCTTCATTTCGAGTGTGATCACAGAAAATTTCCATCAATTGTTCTTTTTCCTAACAAGATTTTTGAACTTAATATTTAAGAATACTTTGTTTCTTTGCGTACCACCTATTTTTCTCTTGCGTATCACCGATTGAAAGTCGCTTCATTAAGTGATAAAATATTGCCATAATTGTGCTAATTACACGTTAAGGGAGGAACATTTTGTTTATTTCTTTATAAGGTATTTACTCTCTCGTTTTTCATGCCTTCGTGGTGTAACTGGAAAGATACTCAACGCGCATTAGAGAGCTTCCGGTCCTGGCAAGATATTTGCATATTTTTCAAGCCTTCTGCTTCAAAATAATCTAATGACGCTACATGTTTAAAGATAAAACTCAAAGATATTATTATTATTAATTAGTAATGAAATATTTTTCTACTTATTTTAATTAACACATTGAACGTCTTCATTAATTTTCGTATAAAACTTTAAAAAAAATGTCTTTTCTCATGTAGGAACTCATCTTTGAGTGTGCAGGAAAGAAAATATGAGCTAAAAACCTCACTTTCATACCTACTACAAAAATATGAGCGTGTAACCGTTCTTGTATAAATACTATTACGGATTTCATATTTATTTGGCTATTTATTTAGAAGTGTAATTAAAATTGCTTTATTTTCCCGTGCAACGCAGACGATTTTTGAAGAGAAAGCTACGTCGGAAAAATAAAAATAAAAGCGCGCGTGCATTTAATATTTAATAAATAAATATCTCGTAATTACTGTCGCTATCCAGAAAAATCTTGAAAAATCGAGATTTTTCTAGTGATAATTAAAAAGCTTATAAAAGCCGAATTGAATCACCTCATCTCAGTTGTAGTTGTAGCTGCTTAAAGCGAACTGCTGTTTGTTTATGTAATGCTGTAGCGATTTCGCTTTGAGATAGAATTAATTTATCTGTTTTGAATTGAGTTTTGCTAAACGTTTGAAATATTGGGATATTGTGCGAATGTCTCTGAAGAAATATTTGAGCATTTTGATTTATTTCTTGTGGAAAGAATTAATTTTGTTAACTTTTTTTAACGTCTTGTGCATTCAATCCATAACGAACCCGTACCCAAGCAAGAGTTTTTGGTGTCAGGAGTGGGGTTGGAATTTTGAATATCAATTACATAAGCAATTTAAATTACAATTCTAAATAAATAGCCAAATAAACATGAAATACGTAACAATACAAACGCCGGCTAACTCTAAAAGTACTTATTAATAGCAACGGGAACAGTTACAAAAAAAATATACATCAAAACAGAACATACACCATAACGGAATACCTAACATTTAGAATTAACGTTCAAGTCACGGAGACATAATATTCGAGAACATGTCCTCATCGCAGCTTTCGGTCGACTCAAGGAAAACTGTTCTCTTTGCTACTAGATGACGCTCAATAAAATAGTTTGGTTACATCCAAATAATTCTGTTATAAGAGTTAATTGTACTACTATAGATTATATCCTCAAATCGCACCAGTAAGATGTGCTAAAATTTTGAATTTACTGGCATGAAATCACAAAAGAAACACGCCAGTGTAGAAATTTTCCTTCTCAGATAGCGTTGTGTTTGCTTTTGATTTACTCCACCTTTTGCTTTCAATGTAAAATGGTTGTCACTTCTCCTGTTTTTGCAAAATTGTTTTATTGCAAGAAAGAAAACGGACCTGTGTCTGATAGCCCTCGAAATCGATAGAATTTTATTGAAACTCTTTGCTAAACTAAAGCTTTCCTTCCTTCTTCATCTTTTTTTTTTTTTTGCTTCATTTTACAATGATATAAGATTTTCCTCGTATTATTTTAATAGCATCTCAGTTTGGTAATTAATTTAAGCCATTTTCCTAAAATTCATTTCTTAAAGCTCACATACGTCAACAAAAGAACATCAGATTTAAAAAAAATAGTAAAAAAAAATCTTAAATGTGTTAGAAACGACATATCCGCAGCTTGTTGATAGAAGCTTCAAACGCAGCCTCTAAGGGGACATTTTTTTCTCCTGCGCCAGTCTGACAGCTGCCATATTCCATGTCTTTTTGCCCTCCGCAACGTAAAGGAACAAGTAATATTTCTGATATTTTTCCGATATATTTACTTAAAAGAAACCGAAGCAATGAAGAACATCTTTGCCGCGTTTGGGTAGAATTATGTAAGGAACAGTTTGTTGCATTCTTGCGAAAAGAATATTGCCGAAATGCAAAACCAGTAAGTACTCAAAAGCGAACGTACTCATTTCACGTTTTAATGTTTAATCACTGTTAATAAAAAAAAGTTCGCAATCAAAGCCTTATTTATGTAGAGGCAAAATGGGCAAGTGTTCGCGATTTCTACTTTCAGAGAGCCGTCAAATCTTTATGTAGTACGTTAAACATACGTGAAATTTACATAATAATTACACAGTAATTTAAAATGTCGGATGTTTATTAAATATTTTTATTACGCTTATAATACCTAAAATTTACGTAATAATTCTACTTAAGTATGTAATTATTTATGCAATAAAATATATTTAAATACTTAAATGTTTACTTAATAATTAATCGTAGGTTCTTATAAAATCAGAAAACAGAACAAAATTTTAAACTTTTATTTTATTTTTTATAGTATTCTTTTACATTTGCACATTTTTTCCTTCTTTAGACCATCACTTCGCATCCAGATTGTCAGGCGTGTAGAGTCCATGTTTTTTTTTATTAAAACAGGAGACGCGAAAATGTGCAAAGCCCTCTCCGGGACTCGAAGCTAGACCTCTCGAATACACGCCGAGTGTGCTACCTTTACTCCACTAAGGTATGCTGGAAGCAGAAAAAATAAAGGGCGACTGAAGATTAGTGGACCTAAAAGCCAAGCCTGATGATGACGAATTGTTATCCACCACTTTTTTAGTTCGATGGCCACTGCAGAGTTATTAGGATTTCTGATGCTGAAGAAGTGAAAAAGTGTGCAATGCCCTTGCTGTCAGTCTAACTTAGACCTCTCGAAGACGCGTCGAGTTTGTTACCGTTACCCCACGACGGCATACTGGAAGTACAGAGAAAATAGAGAGATATAAAATATAAAGATATCATTTAGTTTGTCTGTGATTAAAAGAAGCTGAATTTTTTAATGCTGCATTTTATTCATATATTTAATTAGTAAATTGCTTAATAAATTAATTTCCTTAATTAGCTTATTGAAGTTTGCAATAAAATAGGAATTATTCAGATTCAGTCGTATTTTAAACAAGACTCTCCTGATCATGCACGTGGTAATGCGAAACCTCTTAATATTCTGCCTCGCTGTACCCGCACAAGAGAACAGTTGCGAGTCACGAAAGAAGGGGACATTATCATTCTACCAAGAGACTGGTGATAACTTCCTCGCCTTCCGTGATATATAGTATTAGGAGATGCACCAAGTAACATTGTAAGGTATTATTGCCGTTGTGGCTTTCTACAACTGTAATGTTACTGCATTTGGATGCCCAACAACAGCTTGTAACGTGTTGTCTTCGTACAGTCTATTTTACAATGTGTATTATTGTAGATGTATGTTCTTCTGTGTTCTGTTGTTGATGGTGGTGGTGGTAGTCCCCTTGGGGCAGGAAAGTCTACACCAAGTCCAAGAGACCTTGTCGCACTAGTGAATCACTGATGTCGTGCTGCTCAGCCGACAGCTGTCTCAGAGAGTCGCTTATACAATCCAGTAGGTGAGCGGGAGAGGCAGGGAGGGAACAGGCACGTGAGGGAAGGTCCTTTCCACCCCGTTCAATTTCATGCATCGAAAATGCTCGCTTCTGAATCTGGCCATGGCCGTTTGGAGAGACCTAGATCTTTTACTCAGATTGCTCAGACCTATTTCTTTACTCAGATTACCGGGTTGCTCAGCGATATACCATTGGTTAGCAGGAGTTTCTGCCGCCCTAATCTGCATAATGTTTACCACGGCTCAGGACCGTACTGCTGGACCCGAGTTCTAATCCCAGAAAAGGCATAGGTGTTTTTAGAGTATAATATATGGGCGGCATAAAGGTACTTAAAACATTGACGAGACGGAAGTGCTCAACGGATGGGAGCAACTTGAACCGTCCCCGAGGATGTTCTTCATCAAACAGGGAGGATGAATTGCATAGTTAGTTCAGTTGGACCATCCCTTTACCATCGACGGCGAACTTCTGATTTCTCAAACACTTTTACGTGTACATTTTGTGTCCTTTGGAGAAGGAAGTCTGTTAATTGTTGACCCCAGTGAAGAGTCTGGATGGCTGTACCAGCGTCGAGCACGCAAGATTCTTGAAACAAACACATTCGGATGCTGTTTTGCTAGAAGTGAACGGTAGATCATGAATTTAAGAGCCGTACAGGGAAAACACAGAATTTACGTCAAAGGGACATTTTACTGAATATATGCAAATAACAGAATAATAATTTGCCTAAGTATTTAGATAATATTTACCAGATTATGGTTAAAAACTAAACTCGTTAGCACAAACACCCCTTAGACAGCCATGGGCGGCAGTGCGCTGATATCTGCTTTCTAGACCGTGGGCTCCGGGTGCTTGTGCAACTTTGCCTGCACAAGTATTCAGCCTCTCGCAGGACCTCCGGTGTTTATTCCCCAAACGAAAGTGGTACTCATTTTATCGATCCCTTCAAGGAATGAAAGCTTGCCCAGGCCGAGGATCGAGCCCCGGACTTGTGGGGCTGCTGCGCGATGCCCTAGCCACTGCGTAAGAACATATGAATTCGAAACATATAAATAACTTAAACATATAAGTAAGTAATAAATACGTTAAAGATTAAACAATGCATAAGACTAAGTGACGTAAAGGACGGTTATAAAAAAAACTTCAACAATATTTGAACAACTAATGGTGTCTCCAGTCAATCAATCGAAATGAAATTTCAGGTATGGTTATGTGAAGGTAAGACGTTCGAGATTGTGATGATTTAAAACAGCAGACATCTCACGGTGAGAGTTGTAGTGAAAAAACACTTTTTTCCTGCGCAAATTCACCGAAGCGTTCAAAAAACATAAATGACGTTAGAACGATACCCATATGCCGAAAATTGCCGGCTAAAATATTTGCAAAGAAAAGCATTTTAAAAGACAAACGAGAACACAAAAGAAGAGAGGAAAAATAAACTGTTATTGAAACTACATGCCCACCTTCGTAAACGATAACGCATTGCATGCGGGAGACTGTTGACAAAAATGACATCGCAGGAGAAAAATACATAACTTCGCGTTTTATGGCATCTTTCAAATCTGACAAATATTTTGGATTTGATGTGTGCACCTTAGATTTCAGTTAACCCCAGCACCAGAAATCCATCGGAGTGAAGTCGGGAAATCGTAGTGGCCACGAAGCTACAACATTGCGTGCGATGACTCTATCTTAAACGTTCTAACGTTGAGAAGTTATCATTTTAATGAAGGTATTTCTCCGTTCATGTTTTGTGTTGTCGTTGGTCTTTTACATCGCACTTCTTAGCAAATGTTTTACGCCGGAAATTTCCATTATAGGCTCGTTCCAACGCCATTTATGGTTTTCCAATTCGCTGGTCAGTTTGCGCCGGAAAGGTTAGGTTAGGTTATTCAATTATGGCAAAGCACACGAGGGCTATCTACCTAAGGGGAGGGATGCCTTCGTGGATGACTTTCTAAGGGAAACTGGCTCGTATACACGTTACACATGGGGAAAACCACGAAAACGCCCATGCAGCCAGCCCGTTCGCGGGATTCGAACCTCGGACCGAACTACCAGTGTTCAACGTCTTTACCGCTCGGCCGCTGGTTTGCCAGTTTACGCCGGTAAAAAGTGGGTGTTGTATTTCGAAGATTTCGAAATGTTTTCGCATTAACCGTAACCGTGAAAGCTCTATTGTTTAAATCATCCCAATTTCGATCCTTCAAATCTGCTAATCATCCCTATCCTATAAATAACAATATCTGAAATTTCAATTCAGTTGGTTGAGCTGATAACCCACTAGGGCCTATATGCTCAACTAATCATATATCTGGAAAGTTTTCTTACGATCATCCTCTATTTTGCAGTAGCCAGGTCAGAAGTATTATGTCGTGTCAAAGCACTGAACCCTGTTTATAACATAACCGTTGCGAGGCGCGAAACCCAGTCTGCCAAGTCTACCATATTATAAGTCAGAATCAGTTACAAATTTCCAAACATGAACAAGTGTGAAAAAAGCAGTAAACTATGAAAAATATAAGGTGCATTCTCAGGATTCAAATTAACTATCTTTTAATTGTTTGCGGAACGTCCTAACCATTTACACCACAACAGCAGGCTCGGTGGAATGCAAAAATTATTTATGCACTTCAGCTGTTTCCACATCAATACCTTGAATAGTTAGTTGTACACACGAAATCATTATACTCTAAATAAATATTTAAATTGATTATTTATGAGTATAGAATATATATCAACAGTCTGATTCTCTTCGAGCATATACTTGCATGTGAGTTTATTTAATAATAAATGCGAAGTCTCAAAATCAGAAATTTAAACTTCAACAAATGTAGTTAAATTACGTTCAGCTATTTGATTCGTGATTAATTATCCTACTCTTTTATTATGTCAGAAATGTTTTAAACTTCAACTAAGAATAAACTTCACATTTATGGAGGAATTTTATATGTAAAATAAGTTTTAATCCGCGTGTTAATTAAGTTATTTGTGGTTTCTGGAGCACAAATAGTTCTAAAATACTTCGAAGGATAAATTTATCTGAAATAATTGCTAGTAGCTAATGAGCATTTTAAGCTGTAATATAATTTGGAATGTTTAAAAATAGAATGGGTATTTCATATTAAACAATTGAATTTAAGTTTAAATAGGAAGACTTCGCATGCATTCCATGTCTATTGCACACAGAGAAACTCGTGGATAGAAAATCCACAAGGATGCAATATACATGCTGGGAGGAATGGAGAAAAGTTTTTCGAATTATTATTACGGATTTTGTATTTATTTAGCTGTTTATTTAGAATTGTAAATAAAATTGTTTTCTTTTCCCGTGCAACGGCAGACGATTTTTGAAGAGAAAGCCACGTCGGAAAAGCAAAAATAAAAGAGCGCGTGTATTTAATATTTAATAAATAAATATCTCGTAATTGCTGTTGCCATCCGAAAAAAACGAGGTTTTACCAGAATATTCTAGTGAATAATTAAAAAGATTATAAAAGCCGAAATAAAACAACTCAGCTCGGTTACTGTTGTTTAAGCGAACTGTTTGTTTACGTAATGATGTTATTGATTGTAGCGAATTGTCTGTGAGATAAAATCAGTTTCTATGTTCTGAATTGAGTTCTGTTTAACATTTGAGATATTGATATTGTACGAATATATCTGAGGAAATATTTCAGCATTTTGTTTTAGTTCTTGCCAAAAGGATAAATTTTATTAACTTTTTAACGACTTGTGCATTCAATCCATTAAGAATCCGTAGGCAAGCAACAATATAAATGAATAATAAATTAAATAAATAAAATATGTAAAAGATTAAAAATCTGAAAGGTTCAGATTTTAACGTTTGCTCGAAAGGGCTCTTTTAAAGTTCAATGTGGCTTATCGGCAGAGATTATGCTATGCAAACGTTATAGTGGTTAGAGGAGCCAACAACGGTGTTTGTATAGTATCTTTGCGGCATGGGGGCACTCTAAGTATATGGATGGGGAAAAGTCCTAACGTGGATTGGTCGTAAGGAAGTGCAGTGGGAGCTCTCGGATCATACCCCGGGATGCTGTCTCTCAAAATTGGGGTAGAAATAGAAGTCCAATCTGTTTGAGGCTCTAGTAAACATTCTTCCGTGAAATTCATGGACAAGGCAACAACAGCAATAGTAGAGATTATTAATAGATGTAGTCCACGTGGAATAGCGAAAAATTTTATATGACATTAGATGAATAAGCATTTATAATTATATATCTACTACAGATTTAAAAATTTAAAAATACGTAAATTAATTCCATAAAAATGTTTAAAGTTTTAATTAGATATATCATGAACTGTATGCATTTTCTTTTAAATCAGCCATGTTAAAAAGTAAAATATCTGATGTGGACATCATATGTATGGCCTATTAAGTTATACAAATTTTTGCTGCATTTCATTTAAACTTATTTCCTTGAATTTCATTAGAGTTATATTTCTCATTCAGTTAATTCAGTTCTCATTTCGTGGCAAGGCAAAAATACAGTAAAACTCATTAAAATCATCGTCCTCTTCATTAAAAATTCCAAAATGGAGAAAAACCTAAAATACCAAATACAGTAAAAAAAACAGTTTTTACAATAAGAATTAGAGTTTTTACGCAAAAACAAACAACTCGGCCTGCGAGCAGGAAGACGGATTTTCTGTGCAAAATTTAAAGTTACATTTGGTCCCACTCGGCAAAAAGACACCGAAGTTGGTACGCAAATGGCATAGTTCACGATTCTACTAACAGTTTCAAATGTAAACAAATGGGGGCTGCGTTAGGCTTAGCACCACTTTTAAATTTTTGATAATTCTAAAACTATTGCGTGCGTAAAAACCTTAACCGAAACATAACAACAACAAAATTCAACCACTTTTAAAGCAGAAAATGCATCATTTACCAACATATAAGATTGAAAAAGGAGCTCACCCAGCCGGGTAATAGAGTGGGTATATATATATATTTATGTGTGTGTGTGTGTGTGTGTGGTGCGGCTCACTGCAACCAAAAAAAGGAGTACGCACAACTGCATGTTATAGAAGTCTCGGAATTGTTTCGGAAAGAGATTTGATTTTGCTTAAGATTCACAAGTTCTCCATTTCACTATAAATCTGTTATGGACGCCATTAGACTTCCTTGTACGGCGTATTAAATTATACACATTTTCCGCTGCACTTCATTTAAACTTATGTCATCGAATTATTCTAACTTAATTAACCGATTCCTCCAGTAGAGATGAAAATGACATTAAAAGTTGCAAATTTTGAAATTAAATGCCCTGATCAGTTTTTGTCTTAACAGAGTCAAACTTATAGTAATTTTATTTTGTCATAAAGAATATGACATTTTCCAGATAAAATTATAGGAACCGGAAGATCGCATTAGGAGTTAGATTTCGTTATTTGTCTCAAAATACTTTTTCTTTAAATTTGGCATTGCCAAAACATGAATACTTCAGTTATTTGAATCACTTTTGTGATTGAAAGTATATGTCTACGACCAACGATTGGAAAATAGAGGCTGGATAAGAGCTGT
>KK113371.1:188548-202112 GCA_000611955.2 Stegodyphus mimosarum
GTTATGTATCTCTCTCTCTCTCTCTCTATATATATATATATATATTATAATTCTGACAAAGAAACGCAAGGATTTTCGTGGAAGAGAGATTTCAATTAATTTCAGTGTTCTTCCTTCTGACGAAGTGGCATTGAAGTTGATTGAAATCGTCTTCTATTATGTTACTTTTTCTTTAAATTTCACGATGTTTTGAATTGGGATAGTGCTTGTTTGAAACGCTTTGATTTTAACATTTATTAAATTCTTTATTGCATTTATAGGATTATTTGAAATTTATTACTAATGAACTTCAATTTTTGTTCTTTGTTAAAAATAAATTCTAAATTTCTTACTATATGTCTTTACTGATAATTTTTCAGCAGCTTAATGAGCGAAAAAAATCAAAGAATTACTGTGTTTTGTTTTAAAAAATTGTTTTGTTATTATATAAATATATATTCAAAAGTCAGAAGAATTTTATAAATGAATCATGAGAATAAAGTTTTAAAACTAAGACGAAATGCGCAAAAGCTGCAGGTTCGTAAAATGTGAAAAGATATTAAGCAAAGGGTTTTTTAAAAAGGTAAGATGGAGTTTAATATGCTCTTTTACAGTTAATTTTTCTAGGAAGGTCCTAATCATTTAGATTCTCGAATAAAATCGCACCTTAACGTAGTAGAAGTAAACACTGGACAATAGGGAAAACACTGAAAGTATCATAAAAATGTACATATTTTTAAAAAGTGATATTGATCTCCCAAGTTCAACGCTTCAAATAGAACTTATCGAGGGAAAAGTGTTTTGAAGCCTTGTACCAAGTTGATCAATGAGTTTCGAATACAGGTTTCGTTCCTTTGAGACATTTGAGATGGTAGGGAAAAGATCTGAGCATTTGAGAGACTCTGAGAGATGAACTCCAAATTGAGAAAATATTTCGAATATTTAGCGCATTAATTGCGAGGCTGAACTCGGGTCCAAGGATTCTGCAGGTTATCCACTCGGTTATTGATAGGGTTGATCATAGATTAACATATGCTTCTCACCAAAAGCAAACTTTCCAAAAGATGACTTTAAACTGAGTGACTAATTCTAACATGTGTTTGGGTCGGCAATGCTAACTCTGTCTAATAGCGTCATCTTTGATTTCGGGTCGTAACTGTGGCTCCGTTTCCTCAGTGTACTTAAAGATATAAAGTGACCTTGGAAGCCCATTCGAGTTTTGCAATGTAGAAACCGCTCAAGGACCAGAGTTTGCATCAAAAATACAAAGCCAAATATCGATAACGTTGGCCAGATTGCCTGGCAGTGGGATATTTGATCCACACGCTGCAGATCTTGATTCCCAAAGTTACCAACTACTTTTAAAGACACCACAGTAATGATAATGAAATTACAGTCCTCACTAAGAAATGGCGCAAGAAGACAGCATAATACTATGATATTTAACTTTAGGCTTGCGACAGCGTGAATTTTATTACTGTATTACCAGTAAGCGGATAAGCCAGATTTGTGGAATCTCGCATAATTATGGCAAATGAAACTGTAGACAGTGGCAGTTTAGGCCCTCTATAAGAGAAAGCTTGTGTGCTCCACCATTTTTAAGCTGAGCATGATAAACTGATCTTCACTCCCAAGGAATTTGAAGTCTTGGAAACGGATCCAGCTTCATGTGATCTTTGTTTATTTCGCCTAGCGCTTAAAGTCTTCGAAGGCCAAAACGCCCGACACCGCCTCTGACTGAAACGACCACAACTGCCCGAAACAGCCGAGATTGCGATGTTGTTTTCTTCCCTTCCCCAAGGTATGAAGTAGAAGGTGCAGTTCCCCAAATGCATTGTATCAATTTATTGCAGACATCTTATCCTAAAAGGCCAATAGAAGCGTCTTTGTCAGGAAGTAGAAAGGATCTAATTTAAAATCTTCACAGAACAAATAATTAATTTTTACTAAAAATGTATCTTTTGTCGAGTCGATCGCAAATTTAACTAATGAAGTAAAAATGTTACATTAAAGCAACTACTGTCAGAAAGCTAACGCATATTAAAGTTCTTACCAAATCCATTCACATCTAACAACGAATTCAAATTTGAATTAGTCAGTAGTATATTATTTATAGTTTATTAAAAACGGGAAATTCAAGAAAATTATGTCAAAGCTTTATCGCATGCACAAGTTCTTACCTACTAGCAAATTCTCTTAAACATAGCATTTAAATTTGTCATACAATGTAACCTCGATTTATCTTAATTCATAAACTCGAGTTACTTTACAGATACTGCCATTGCATTTTATACTAAATTGAGTTTCTTCTAACAGTAGAGCTTAAAATTCCTTACCACGCATTAGACTATTAATAATGCACTACTTCATTCAAATCTGTAGAAGAAGAAATACATCAGGTATCGTTAAGAGAGATGGCCCAGACAGGCGGAGTATACAGTATTTAAATTCACTCACATTCTTATCATTTGTTTTGAAAACAAGCGCATTTTCTTCCAGCTTTTTTAAGTCCTCGGCCCAGGCGAACGCAGTTCGCTGTTAACCGTTAACGGTTAACGCTGTTAACAAGAGCGCTATCCCAGTATGATGCAAATTTTGACGAATTTGGAATTTGTATGAGCTTCGAAAAATAGTTCGTGTGGACAACATCAAATATATTTATGAACAAATAGTAATACAATGACTGAATCTAGTAATGAACTCATAAAGTCTTCTTGAGAGAAATATCATTATGAACGAACCAACGGAGACAGTAAAACAGCGTAACCTAACTGCTACTAGCCAAATGGGGGAGAAGATGCTAGTACAGGTAGAATGAGGAGCAGTGCAATCAAAAAGAAATGCCAATATATACTACAACTAAACTATATAAATAGCAACAACATATATCTACAACTAGCATTCAGTCTAACAAATAAAATAAGCAACACCAGATGATATACTGAAAAATAGAACAAAAACCCAAATTTTACCAAAAACCAATAACAGACAAGAAAGTTTTGGAATATAAATTAATACAAGCAAAATTACTTTAGATTTGACAGGTCTTCAACTTCCTCAAGTATGGGATGCAGAATATGCAGTTTATCAAGCACGGCGGGACATTTCTTGAGCTCTGAGAATTTACTCTTGCAGATGGACCGAAACGTTTTGAAATTCTAATATAACCTTGATTAGTTAAGAAAAATGATTTAGGCTGGAAGATTTAACATAATTTCAAGAATTCTTTTCATTAGGTATTTCATAAGAATCCGCTCTTCAAGGATACGTCTTCCGGTTTTCCCTCACTCGCAGCATGTTACGCCATTCTTTCCCTGCAATTTCTCTGCAATGCGAACCTCTTTGTCCAGTCGCTGTTTAGGATTAAAGCAAGACTTTACGAGCTTATAAATAACCCTGCAATTATTACGTATCACTTTTCTGTTTCTTTCTCCTCCTGAGAAAATCATGTCTCTTCGCTAAGCTCCTCTTTCTATTATCTAAAATGTAAACTGCATATATAGAAATTGTGCAGCACGTTTAGCATCGGTAATGTTTAATGTTGTGCCAATTTAAGCAAAAATGAATCTCTGAAGACTTTTTTCTGCTCAAAATAAAAGTGATCTTTTATCGATCAATCGAATTGCGATTTTCGCTCCAGTCAGACCTACGCAGCAGCTCTTCTCGGCAGTGTCTGAAACGTGATTGGTTTCATCTTTTCTAGTCAGCTCTCTATTAAATTCTATCTATATACCAAGACTGAGAACCATTAAAATAGCACGCACACGCACACACGCACGCACGCACACACGCACACACACACACACACACGCACGCACACACACACACACGCAAACACACGCACGCACACACACACACACACAAACAGATATATATATATATAATCTTTCAAGGCTCTGTTCCAGTCAGCATCTTCTTAGATTAAAAGCTTTACAATAGCAGCTATGGAATTTAAACTGTAAGTTAAGATAAAATTATATATTTTTGGCCTTCATTTTTGTATGTACATCTAATTAAGACATTATAATTATATAATTATTGAAACTGTATAATACTCTTACATTGGTTTTATATGTATTGATAGTTCTAAATTCGGCATCAGTTTTTATAATAATCTTTTTGTAAACAAACGATGTCGGGGAATTATTTTCCTATTTTGAAATTATTAATTATTAATTTTTTGTACATTGTAGTTTTTCACAATGAAAATAATTCATTAAAATATACGAAGGAGACCGAAAGCTATCATACCCAAATTTTTGGGATTTTTTGGAGGGACAGTTAATTTTCTTTAAAGAGTCAACTCTCTTTTCTACACTTTTGCTAATCACAGGTCAAAACTTTCTACAACGAACCGACTCTGTACCTGAAGCTTCTGCTGAATGCATTTTGTCTTGCTGTTGCCAACATGTATTTGTGGTTCACCTCTGCCGTTTATTGTCTGAAAGTCTGCTGCACTATACAGAAATTGTGAGGCGCGTATCATATCCACAACGATAATGTGTGAACAAGAATATGTGTATTAAGAACTATTCTTCCAGTAATAAATTATGCTTTGTCTTTGGCCACGTCTGTCTGTAAACCCCAATCTTTGAATCTATGCAGAAAATCTACAAATTTTTACAATTCCACATCTCTAATTCATTGCAGCTATCGCCCTGTCATCACGATATTGCAATTGTATTACATACATACACTGGTGTGCAAAAATTAAGGACGAGATGGTTTTTTCAATATAACTTTGTACAAAAGCTTTCCAAATCAACACATTTAATACCGTAAGATCCCCAATACGTAAGGACATGAGTAATGTAAGCAACACTTACTAAAAGAGAAATCAGAGGGATAAAAAGAAGTTTTATTGAAAAAGTAGCATGGAGCACAATGCGACTGAAGGCCGAAACATCGCTGTGATGGGTGTCCAGCAAGAAACATCCGGTCTTTAATAGGAGATATGATCTCCCCTGACTGCTAGGCAGGTTTCACATCATTTGTGCATGCTGGATATGTGGTTGTTAATGAGCTGTTGAGACACTGCTGCTCGTTCCTCTTGTAGCACCAAACGCAAATCGTTACTGGCATAAGTTACGTGCTGCCACGGGTCTCCCTAGTAAGTTCCGTACATGCTTGACGGGATTTAGATCCAGAGACCTTGCCGACCAATCCATGTGTTCAATATCTTCATTCTCCAACAGCTCTTCGACAGTAACCGTGCGATGAGGTGGAGCGTTGTCGTCCATGAAGAGGAACTGAGGACCCAAAGCCCTTGTGGTAAGACGCATGTAAGGAAGAAGAACCTCGTTACAATAGCAGTCCCAGGTGAAGAACCTTCTTGGGAGATATGAAGGTCGGTCCGGCTACCAAGCATTATGTCTGCTCGAACGAGAACTCCGCGACCTCCAAAACAGTCCCTTTTGATGATGTTGAAGGGGTTATTGCGTGTTCCCCGCTCTGTCCAGATGTGTATGTGTCTAGAATCGCAACTCAGACTAAATCTGCTCTCATCTGTAAAGAGTACTCGTCCCCATTCATTGTCTCTCCAATTCCGGTGTTCCCGGCACCACAGAGAACGCCTTCTCCGATGGGCAGGCGTTAGAGGTACACACCGTACAGGGCGTCGTGCAAACAGACCACCACCGAGCAGTCTTCTGGCCACGGTAAAACGCGATATCGGTCGTCCAGTCGCCTGTGTCGTGTGTCTAGCGATTTCTCCCGCTGTCTGCCGCCTGTTTCTTCTGGCCTGTAAGGCAATATACCGGTCATCTGCGGGTGTGGTTCCTCGTGGACGACCACTACTAAACCCCCGGATAGCTGTTCCTGTAGTTTGAAATTGTCTCCAAAGTCGTGAAACGATGCTGTGAGCAATTCCGAACTCTGCAGCCACACTTGTCACACTGCGGCCTTCCTCCAACTTCCCAATGATTCGACCTCGGGTAAAAGCATCCAGATGTCGTCTAACAGATTGATTATTCGCCATTTCTCGCTGAGGCAGCAACTCGGTGTGATTTTAACTGCTATATGGCGTGCAATCTCTTTGCCAGAAATACTGATCTTACACCGACAACATGCTTTATACTACTCAGACACTCCCCCATTACGTCTACCTGCATATCTACGCATGTGCTACCGTACATCACCTTACTTAATCTCGTGATTGGTCTTTGTGTCCGCTCTGCCTCTTCGTTCAGCTGATATGCTAATTTTTCAACTTCGTCCTTAATTTTTGCACACCAGTGTATATACAGTGTGTTTTGGAAAATCGTGAAAACTTTTCAGGAGAGATAGAGTACGCCTAGACAATGATAAAACATACAGTAATGCATGGTCTGAAATTCTTTCCTGGCTCTGTAGTGACGACACAAAGCACAAGAAAGGAAGGACGCGAACAGGATGAGAATATGTTTATTGCGCTTAGTTCAGAGGAAAGTAAGAAATAAGAATACGAACAGACGATCGTCACCAAAGATGTTCGAAATTACGTTCGAAACGTATCCTCAACAAAGGATCTGCAGGGATGGCTCGGTGCATTGGCCAGCAAGATGGCCAGAACTCACTTGCATTGGCTACTCCTTCTGGGGGTACATTAAGACATTGGTGAACGAAACTCCATTAGAAGTACTGACGAATTTGTTTCACACATTGTGGCAGCTGCTGGGGAAGTCCGGTACATGTCCGGTATTTTTCAGAACATCAGATATTCCATGCGCCGGAGATGCGAGGCCGGCATCAGGTTCCTCAAATTGTTCATTTCATCCTTTCTTGTGTTTTATGTTATCACTGCCACGCCAGCAAAGCTTTTTCGGCCACACATTGGTACGCGATTTTCCATCGTCTAGGTGTCTTCTATCGCTTCTGAACGTTTCTAACCGATTTGCTGAAACACATTATATTTATATATATATATACGTATATATATATATATATATATATATATATATGTCATGATATGAATTATTTGGAACTTGGTGGTGACGTAATAGATGCGTAGCGAAGAAACTTGGCAAGACAGACATAACCGGATTTAAGATAATTTTATTATTGAGGAAAGAAATCCTGGATTCACAATATATTTTTCACACCCGGAGGAGCCTGTTATGCGTCCTACATTTTTTGTTAGCTCAGCAATATTCTTTGAACAAAGAAAGTAGAAGTAAAACATCCTCCAGGGAGGAAAGCGTAAGCAAAAGTGACGCTGCAATTCAAAGGTAGAAAGGAGGGAGTGAAAAAATTTCAGTTCGAGTTAAGAAAGTTTTGGTTTACAATTATTTTGATTGGCCAAGAGGTATCTGCATTAAAAGTTACGTAACATGGAAAGATCTCGGATTTTGGAGAACAGATGAATTGAGAGGGAGAACACCAAATTTAGAATAGTTAATTTTGAGGTTGTAAATTATTTCTTAGAGCAGCCATCGTATTTGTTTTATCTGATATAGATAAAAAAAAAACAAGATCATACGTATATATATATATATATATACTAGCCGCTATGCGGCCAGCTTTCGTCTGGCTTTTAAACGTACTGGAAAAATGCCTAAAAGACACACCTGGGACCTATAGCCCCGTAAGTTCTCCCAGCTATTTTTTCTTTGTTAAGAATAAAACCCTCCGTTGCATACGGCCCTGATGTATTACCAGAAAAATATATACATCTTGAATTTTTAGCAAACTGATTGGATGTGATGTGTATTAAACATTTGTTAAAACATAATTTATATCCCCCTTCTTAACCACCACCATAAATACATAAAACATTATATAAGAATTCTACAATAATATAAATAGCTCCATGCCATTTCTGATGAGTCAAAGTTTGTTAAACATTTTCTTACTTGATAGTTTGAATGATTCTTTTTCTGAAATTTTGAAATTGTATGATACGCGAGGTAATCTTCTGAGAAAATGTGTCAGCAGTCATATCGCAGCCATTTAACTTGTTAGTAATATTTTATCTTATATTGTCAAGAGAAAAAAATTACAATAAAATAAGCAATATACCTTAATACAAATATTAATTATCCTAATAAAAAAATTAACCAACTTTCCGTTGAAAAACAATGATGCAAAACTTTTCAATATCTTACAAACAGTGAAAATTAAGCAAAAAATAACATGAAAGAAACGCAAAAAACAAAACATTCCGCGCAGAATTTTTCTCTGCAGATTAACTTTATCAAAAAAAATCAATAAAAATGTATTATATATATAAAAAATGACAATGAAATATGCAGTATCCCTTAATACAAATGTTACTTATCCTAATAAATAAATTAACTAACTTCCCTTTGCAAAATCTTAACTCAAATGGTATAAACAGATTATAAGCTTTATTTCCTAAAAAAATAATGCAAAACTTTTTTTTTATAATTAAAATTATGATTTATAATTAAATTTATAATTAAATGACAACCAAAGGGGTCCTGCTATGAAATTAAATAGCACCCCAGATCCTGGTTGTCAGCCTGTCTGACGGAAGACAGTCAGGCTGATATCACACCGCTGTCCGGGGCGTCTCCAGACTCGCCTTCGCTGGTCATCGGGGCTCAGTTCAAAGCGGAACTCATCACTGAAGACTATTCTACTCCAGTCAGTGACATTCCAGTGCGAATGAGTCCGACACCACCACAAACGGGCTTGACGTTGTAGAGAGGTCAGTGGTAGTCGGCGCAAGGGGCTCCATGACCTCAGCTCCCTTTCTGTGAGCCGTCTATGAATGGTCCTTACGGTCACTAAAGCACTAGTTGCTTATTATCGATGAAAATGATGCATCTGGGGCTCTAAGTGCCGCTCTGACGATTGGTCGGGCTTCAAATTCTGTCGTTTCTCTAAGCCTACCGCTTCCTTCTTGACGCTGTGTGCGGCCATGATTCACCTATTCCTGCCAACATCGTCTAATAGTGGCATCGTTCCTGCTCAAATGTCGAGCTATTCGCCGATAAGACCAACCGGCTTCTTTGAGCCCAACCAGACGACCCTCTCAAATTCTGACATCTGCGTATATCGTTCGCGCACCTGTATGCGAGAAATAGTTACTGTCTGCCAGAGTACACGGAACGAAATTCGTGAAGAATTTATGACCTGGAATCGTAATTTCTCGTCTTAAATATCCTGCCAGTTGCGCAGATCAGATGTGGTGTAGCGACCACCGTTCATTCATTGGCAGCCAAAATGTAAAATTTTGCATTTTCCTTCGAAACCTATATGCATATTAATTTGTGTCCAATTGCTTTATATCTTCTCGGTGCGTGGGAGTGCGTCGTGTTTTCTGTCTAAGAAAATATTGGTGCTGCCGATTGCAACCAAAACGGGAGGTGCACATCAACATGGTATAGCAGTCCTATATACAAATTTTCAACGTTCTGAGGCAACTCGTTTTTGAGTTATACGAGAAACATACACACATGCGTACGTACGCATGTTTTCGCGTACGTTTAGAGAAAAATCTGGTGATGAGAAATCAACTGGCTTTGTTTGAAGAATGAAATTAAAGTCTTACATTGAATGCATGGGGAGTGGGACTATTCCGCCTTGTTAAATGAAAGCAGACAGGAAAGAAAATTCTTTCGTTCTTTCTCTTAGATACAGTTTCTGTTCATTCAGTGACTAGACGTAGAACTTAGTTACCGACACGTAGTTTGAAAAATTACATTAAACTCATCAAAAGAAGCCTGATATTAAGTACTTTCAAATAAGCCGGCTGTCTTAATGCAGGTAGAAGACATGATGTTTATAAATTATGGCTGAATGAACAGGTTTCCGCTATGAAGTCTTGAAAAGAAAAATGGTTGAAGTAACGAGAAATAGCACTTAAGCTGTTAGTCTTTCGGGAAATTTCTTTTCTACTCATGGATGAAAAAACACTGTTTTATTTCGTTAATAACTTATAGTAGTTCTAAACATATGGAAACAATCCAGTTTTAAGAAACTGAAGGCTTAAAGACGTTGAATATATTGCTTAAAAATGATAAGATAAGCGAAAAACATTTACATTTGCTTTCTACCCTCCTTGACCCCCCCTTAAAAAAGAAAAAAACCGGAAAGCTTTCAGATTTTATATTACGCCCAAAGCGTTGTATTTAACGTTTTTGTTCTTACTTTATTTATTAAATATCATGTTCTTCGCACTTAAACCATAAAATTCAGTTCAACAGCAATATCGCAAAATAATTTAAAAAGAGCATTATCTTTAGAATTTCCGATACACAGTCTCGCGCGCTGGAGAAATTTTTTTTTCTGTACAACATTGTCATTGCTCGCTTTGAAATCCTTGAGTTTGTTAATCAAAAATTCTTTAACGTTTTATAAAATATCAGATAAATACTATGTATATTCCAAATATGGGCTTTCAAATGCCCATATTTGAGTGGAGAATGATGTTATTCGAAGTTTGATATTTATAGGTACCGTTGTTTCTTCACAGTGCGAGAATCATATATATATATATAGAGAGAGATTCTTCATTATTTAATTTCTTTAAATATAGTGCAGGTCTCTTATATTTGGTAGCTGTAATTTGAAAAGCGAAACGTCGTTCATAATGAACCAGCGGAAAATGCCAAAACAGATTCAATAACCCTTCAGGGTAAATTGCCTCTTTGTACTAAAAATAAGTAAAAAGAAAGAAAATCTAAAAGGATTTAGTATTTTACATTGCAAAGGAAAGCTGCTTAAGGCTCTTTGCACTTTCTTTCCTTAATCTGCTTTCAGTGGTGCAACCTTCTAAAATTTATTATTAAACATCACTTTTTTTGTAGTTATGTCACATAAAATTCAACAGCAAAATCACAAAACTTTTAAAAAAAGCATAGTGTTATACTTTTTTTTAGCCCAGAAAGGCAATTATTCTTGAACCTCACTTTTGAATCGTATCGAGTTTTGATATGTTTCACTTTCCAAATAAATAGCCGCTTTCATGTGCAGCTGCCTGAATTAGTTACTACAAGAAAGGAAATACACTCTTTTGCAAAAAAAAAATAGAAACACCAAGAAGGACGTTTGACATCGTGACGAAATTTTGTATGCAAAAACATCTTGATTGAACATGCAAATGGTGAAAGTTTCAAGGAAAATTTTTTCAAGGAACAATAGGAAAATTGTTTCAAGGAACAAGGAAAATTGTTTTAAGGAACAAATAGTTTCAAGGAACATGCAAATGATGAAAATTTCAAGGAAAGTTTCAGGAATTTCGGTCATAGCGCGCATTTCTAGTGCGCAATTCGAAAAGTATAAAACCAGTAACAGAGGCGAAAAATTTATCTTTTTTCTGTCGCTGCCATTGTAATTCCGCAAAGAAGCAACTAAAGATGCCATTACGACTGTATCGAAGACCTTACAGACAACTAAACGACTTCGAACGTGGTCGCATTGTAGGGTTCCGTGAAGCTGGGGGGTCATACCGAGTAAACGTCCGCCACCTGCAGCGTGCAGACACTGCTGTAAAAAGATGTTGGCAGCAATGGTTGCTACAAGGAAATTGCCGACGAAATGAAGGTTCTGGAAGGGCAAGACAGGTTCTTCGCCAGGCTCGAAGCGCCCCACGGTATCATTGTCGACTATTAAATGCACTACAGCCACGTCTATATCTCCGGTGGTACCGTCTATCATCTCCCGGCGCTTGTCTGAGGTGGGGTTGCGCTCACAGAGGCCTTTAAGGGGTGTCGGAACCCTCTATACCGAAACTGTTAAATTGGCCATTTTTTATGTACCTTTTCTCAAAATCTGTTGTAGATACACTCTTGAATTTTTTTGTGTAATTAAAGTACACCTATCTGATTATATTGAAATGAGCTCTTGAAACATTTTGAATTTTAGACTAATTTATAGAATATTTTATTAGGCACAGTAAAATTTAGCAGTTTTCTCACACGCACACACACACACAAAATGTAAATTTTTTCCTTAGTTTATCTCAAAAATTTCATTTCTGTAAATATTAGGAAATGAATTAAATAAGCCATAAAAATGTTAGGTACCTGGGAGCAGTAGTTCCCAAGAAAAAAATTATTGAGTATAAAAAATCACGTTTGGGGGAAAACGCGTTTTTATGTAAAAATTCTCATTTATCAAAGCATTCGATAATAAAATAAAACTAGGTTTAGTAAGATAATGTTGAAGGCTCTCATTTCATGATTGAGTGCAATTTTTTTATATTATTATTATACTTTTTTTTAGGGAATGTAGTAGTGCAGTTCTCAAAGGCCAGTTACCTTATGTAAGGAACGGAGGCTTTTTCAAGTAACTGCCTAGACACTCTGAGCCACCAGTGCAAAACACACTGGTTAGCTCAAGAGGCTAGCCCTAATGATGGATATTGTTACGAAAAATTCGGCGGTTGCGCCTGTATGTAAGCTTTCCGGCATAGCACTAAGGTTGCCATAAAATAGTGTATGGCAGGGTTGCCAGATTGGCGACTTTATCGCCCATTTGGCGACCAAATTGGCGATATCCTATGGTCCAATCGGGAAGCTTCTAGAATAACTTCCTGTCGAGATATTTCTCGAAACGTGTCGAACTTAAAGAAAAGCTATATAAACCCTTGCGTTTCTGAGAGTGAGTTAGTTGCAAGGTCAGTTGGAGTTAGTTGCGAGTAAGTTGCGAAGTAGTTGCGAGCATTGTGAAGTGTTGCGAGCAGTGTGATTAGTTGTGAGAATAGCTGCTACGCGAGAGTTCTGTGAACGGAAAGCAATCGAGATAGTGCTTTGCCGTGAAGCTATCTTTACAGTATAGCTTGACAGTGGATTGGTGATTGTTCCACGGTGTTTTATTATAAGTTTAGTGTTGCCGTGAAGCTACCTGTACAGTTACAGCCTGAAGCTGTGTTGCTGATTGTTTCAGCGTATTTATTGTAGATTTTCGACGCTTTTAAAGGTGATTTTGGAACTGTGCTGTAAATAGTGATTCCTGTAAATAAATTGTGCTTTTTATTGTACTGCATCGTGTTTTCATCGGATACTCTCAAATCTACGAACCCGTAAAAACGCAACAATATGTTTGTTTAGAAGGATTGCGAGGTCTTTCAGTTTGTTAAATTCAGAAATTGCAAATGAAAGACAATATTGGTAAAACCATAATTTTAGCAATACTATTATCAAATATATGATGTTAAAATATAAGTTATAAGAATGAAAATAAGTTGTGTTCTGAAAATTTTGAAATTTATTTTGATTATTCAAAATCAGTAATATGTGTGCAAAGGTTTTTCAACTGTGATATATTGCGTTCAAAGCTTTACAAAGACTTCTCTGAAGAAATTTAATTATACGGACTGCAAATTACAAAAACTTTTGGACTGAATTTTTAAAGGACTCTAAAATATTATTTAAACAATTATATAAGTTAATATTTTGCAATTATATAAGTAATTAGTTTGGTCAAAATTCCAAAATTGGTATTTTTTCAAATTATTTCTCTTCATTTGCTTTAACGCTTTTCCTTTAAAAAGGCTTCTTTGTCGCTACGCCTTTCTTTCCTTGACGAGGGGAAATATGTAAGAAAAATAAAGAATATGTCTAAGATTAAATTAACAACGTAAATTTCCCTTCTCAATTCTAAAAATAATAACCTCTCTACGCACTGCGTCATTTCTAGA
>KK113371.1:202568-257476 GCA_000611955.2 Stegodyphus mimosarum
AGGTATATAATAATAATAATAAATAAATCGCTTTCAATAAATCGAGTTAGTGTTACTTCATGAATCTATCTGGTAATTAATGAAAAAGATAATGAACTGCTTTCATTGGTTTTAAATAGCTTTGTTTGTAATTAATAACAGAAAGAATAAATTCAAAAGTAATATTAAATATCTGACACTTCGCCAAATGGTAACAAAATGGCGAGTGGAAGATAAAACTATATTATATCGGGCAGAGGCAACACATTTCTTTTAAATTGCAGATTTGATTTATTAAATTTGAAAGACAATATGGTATTCACTGCCAAGTGGCAACACATTGGAAATGCGAGACGGATAAAAAAGCAAGGTTCGAGACCATTCCTGATTTAATAAACACAAAACTGTTATATTTCTTTAATATGTTTATATGCAAAGAAAGGAATGTCAATGGAACAGAGAAAAGCAACAGTGAGAAAAGCGACAGAAAATGTTTCGAGGAGGAAAAAAAAAAGAAATTGATTTAAAAACATTCGTTGAAGTATTTTAGATCAAAAATGTGCATCCAACAAATTAATTAACATTCAAGGTAATTTTTACTCTCTTAAACGAGGCAAAAATACACTCACGTTTGTGAAAATTGCAACACCAAGAAGGAATCGTCATAATTGAATGCAATTTAATACACAGTTGAGTGGTAGTGGTACAAATAAATGATTAAATGTTCAAAGCAAACAAACAAGAACAAGAGATCAGAATCAGTATTTTGTGTGGCCACCACGCGCCGCAGTAAGTGCTGCTACACGACGTGGCATGGAGTCAAACAAAGTTTGAATGTCTGACTGAGGAAGAGCATTCCATATCGTTTGTACGCGTACCCAAAGTTCGTCTGCAGACGCAACAGGACGAGGATCACGAGCAAGACGCCGACCAATGACATCCCACACATGTTCAATTGGCGACATATCCGGGGAACACGCAGGCCAAGGAAGAAGCTGTACCTGCTGCGCTGCAAAGAAGGATTTAACAATCCGAGCAGTATGAGGGCGGGCATTGTCCTGTTGAAATACAGCGCCTGGCAAGCTTTGAAGGAAGGGAACAGCTTCGGGCTGTAGAACTTCACGGATATACCGGTTGCTGTTCAGATTGCCCACAATTCGTAGCAATTGAGATCGTCTATGATATGCTATGGCGCCCCAGACCATAACTCCGGGTGTTCGTCCACTGTGGCGTTCGATAATGCACTCCGGAAGGTGGCGTTCACCGGCATAGCGTCTGACACGAATGCGGCCATCATGGTACCACAAATTAAAGCGGGATTCGTCAGAAAACACGACATGCTGCCAATCAGCACGCCAGTCTCTATGCTGATTGGCCCATTGTAGCCGCAGGCGGCGATGGTCGTGCGTTAGGGGGATCCTGTATAAAGGAGTCCGTGCGCGCAGTCCACACTGCAGCAGACGTCTACGAATTGATGAAGCACACAATGAAACACCTGTAGCTATTGACCACAGTGCTGCCAATTGTCTAGAGGAAGCTGTACGGTCCGTCCGCGCCATGCGGACCAGGTGTCTATCATCGCGAGCTGACGTCACATTTCGGGGTCCACTCCCGGATTTCCGAGTTGTCCGACACTCGTCCGTCCACTGCTTCCAAACGCGCATCACTGTGCTGCTGTTACGCTGCACACGAGAGGCTACTGCACGATACGACAATCCAGCTTCACGAAGGCCGATGATTCTCCCTCGTTCAAACTCTGTAAGTTGTTCAAATCTCGCTCTCTTTCGTCGACGAGGCATAAGTACAGATTGAGTTAACGTTTACCACTAGCAGATAACCACCGATAACCATACACGCCTCGCTACAGCCGTCTATTTATTCGGATCCATCAGCCGTTCAGAGGGCGCTGCTCAGCATACGCATGCGCTACGGATTTGCAATTCTAATCATTTGCATATCATGCGCTACTTTGCATTTCCTGAAAATTTCAGCTCACTCGCATAAGTCCTTCATGGTGTTGCAATTTTCACAAACGTGAGTGTAGATAAATGAATAAATACAAAAATTCTAGAATTACCACATTCCCTAGAGAATTTACGCTAATTTTACCACTAACATTTCGCTCATGTACAAGAAACTACTTCAGCTTAGAACAAGAGCCAGAATTTAAATTTTAGATTTATTCTTAGACATTTCTAGCTTTTTTTATCTCCTTGTTACTATGCTTTTGATTTTTAATGCCAGAAAACTCTCTAACAAAAATATTTTAGAATATATCCCTACTACTAGTTGATATAAACAAACTTGATCCTTGCGTGCATGTAAATAAAAGAAGCTATTGTACATAACACAGCCAATACCCCGCCTTTGAAACATTGCAGATAAATAAATTCTTTTGATACAGAAACCATATAAAATTCATTTTAAAAATTCTGATGTGTGTACCACATCACTTCCTTGTATGGAATATTAAATTATACGTAATTTTCCTGCATTTCATTTAAACACATTAAATTAACAGTTAACGAATTTTGAATTAAATCTTCTTCGTTGAAAGAGCATAAACCACAACAGAATAAATGCACTCTTTAAAGTTCACTATGTTTATTTACCATAGCCACACTTCGGGGCTAAACACAGACGATTTCACAGACGATTCAGCGCCCTTTATCTAATGCGCATGCGCTACTAATTAATTCAGTTCTCACTTCGAGGTAAGGCAAAAGTACATAAACATTCCAAATATTTTCATTAAAAATTGAAAGATATAGAAAAACAGAAAACACCAAGTACAATTAAAACAATTAAAAAAACAATTTTTTCACTTAAAATTACAATTTGTACGCAAAAACAAACTAATAACGTAAATGATAACTGCAGAATGAATCAAGCATAATTTAATTCGCAATAATAAAAGAAGACGTTTCTTTGTTGTTGCGAAGTTTAGTTTCTCTAGATTGGCAGCCAATCCAATATTCTGCTAAGCTTCAAATGTAAACAAATATGAGCGCTATCATAACCAAAAATTAGGCTTAGCCGCACTTAAAAAACTTTTAAATTGTTGACAATTCCACAATTATTGCAGGCAGGTTAACTAAAGGCATAAAATCTTAACCGAAATATTAAAACAAATAATTCAAACATTTTTAAAACAAAAAAATGCACAATTTACAAAAATGTATGAATAAAGAAAGTGAGCTCACTGAGCAGAGTGACAGAGTGGATATATATATACATAAATTTATATACATTTGGTGCGGCCTATTGCAACCAAAATCTGAAAATTTCAGCGATCTGAGGTTAATCGTGTTTGAGTTGAGCGAGATACATACATGCATACGTACGTACGCACAGAAGCCACAAAAAATCTCTTCAGAATCCATTTTAAATCAGTTTTATAATGTTTTGGGGAAAAAGAGTCCTTTATTCTGTCCTTACGTTTAGATATTACGCAAAAACATAGGTAAATTGCATTCGATAATGTTAAAAATGGATATTTTCTTTGAATATGAGACCCGAAATGTTTCGCGATTACAATACTTCCCTTTCACTTCGTACAAGGAAGTAAAAATAGGAGGCACGTTTACTTCCTTGTACGAAGTAAAGGAAGTATTGTAATCTCGAAAAATTCCGAGTGTCATATTTCAACAAAAATATTCATTTTGACCACTAGCGAATGCAAATTAACGATGTTTTTGCATGACATATGTGCGTAAGGACAGAATAAATTATTATTTTCCCCCAAACGGAATATAAAATTGATTTAAAATATATTCAGAAGACATTGTATCATGACGTCTGAACGTACATACCTAGGTACGTATGTATGTATCTCGCATAACTCAAAACCGAGCAGATTCAGAACATTGAATTTTTTTATATAGTACAGCTATAACATGTAGTTGTGCCCCTCCCATTTGATTGCAATCGGCCGCAGCAAAGGTATATAAATATATATATTTATACAAACTCTCTCTGTTACTCCGCTCGGTGAGTTCAGTTTGTTTTTTCTTATATGCTCGTAAACTTCCTATTTTTACTTCCTTGTACGAAATATAGGAAGTATTGCAATCAGTAAAAATTCCGTATGCAATTTAACACTGTTTTTGCTTGAAATCTGTTTTTGAGGACAGAATAAAGGATTCTTCGTCCCCAGACGAATACTAAAACTGATTTAAAATCTATTCAGAAGAAATTTTTTTCGTGACGTCTGTACGTACTTGCGTACTTATGTATGTATGTATCTGGCATAACTCAAAAACGAGTAGACTCAGAACATTGAGGGACTGCTATAGCATGTAGTTGTGCACCTTCCTTTCTGGTAAGCAATAGGCTGCACGAAACGCATATATATATGTACAAGTCCAGTCACATTAATGTGACCATCTGTCAAAAGCCAGAATAACCACCTTTCGCAGAGCGGACTGCTGCGAGACGTACAGGAAGAGAGTCACATAGGTCCCTGAAGGTGTTCTCTGAGATGTTGAGCCATGCCGACTCTAATGCCGTGGCCAGCTGCGCTAGGTTACGTGGTTGAGAATCCATGGCGCGAACAACTCGATCGAGATGGTCCCACAGATGCTCGATTGGGTTTAAGTCAGGTCAGTTTGCTGGCCGGGGGAGGACGGTAAACTCATCCTGGTGCTCTTCGAACCACGCACGTACACTGGCAGCTGTATGGCACCTCGCATTGTCCTGCTGGAAGATGCCATCATCCTGAGGAAAAACAATGCGCATGTAGGGGTGAACATGGTCCGCAAGGACAGATGCGTACTTGTATTGATCCATTGTGCCTTCCACAATGATCAGTGAACCTAGAGAATGCCAGGAAAACATTCCCCAGACCATAATGCTCCCGCCTCCAGCTTGGACCGTTCCGGCAATGGTTGCAGGGTGGTTCCTTTCAGAGGTTTCACGCCTTATACGCCAACGTCCATCTGTCCGATGGAGCATAAAACGCGATTCATCCGAAAACGCAACCTGTCGCCACTCAGTGGACGTCCAGCTGCTGTACTGGCGTGCAAATTCTAGCCTTCGCCGTCGATGAACAGCAGTCAGCATAGGTGCACGAACCAGGCGTCTGCTTCGGAGGCCCAGACGCAGCAATGTTCGCTGAATAGTACTTTGGGAGACACTTTTGGTAGCCCCTTGGTTCATTTTGGTGGTCAGTTGCTCAACGGTAGCCCGTCTATCTGCCCGAACGCATCTCCGCAACCGTCGTTCGCCTCTGTCATCTATGGCCCGTGGTGCACCACATTTGCCACGTCGCTGATTTTGGACAGTCCCATTTTGCCATGCACGGTACACTTTTACCACGGCGGCACGCGAACAGTTCACAAACTCAGCCGTTTCGGAAATGCTTCCACCCTTGGCCCGAAAGCCAATGATCATGCCCTTTTGGAAGTCGGATAAATCGCTTCGTTTCTGCATTACGCCAACGATTGAAATGTTTTCCGAAGCCCTCACACACCCTTTATATACGCTCAACTGCACTGTGCTGCCACCTGCCTTCTGTGATTGGTTATTTAACTCTGACATGGAAAGTACGTGGTGGTCACATTAATGTGACTGGACTGTGTATATATCCACTCTGTTACTAGGCTCACTAAGTTCAGTTGTCTGTTCTTATATGTTTTTAAAGTGTGCATTTTTTACTTTAAAAATGATTTAATTATGCTGTTCTTATCTTCCGGTTAAGGTTTATATGCGTTCAGTTAACATGCATGTTATAGTTGTAGAATGATCAACAATTTAAAAGTTGTTTAAGTGCGACTAAGCCTAATTTTGTTTTACCAAAGCAGCCATATTTGTTTACATTTGAAACTTAGCAGAACAGTGGATTTGTTGCCAATCTAGAGAAACTAAGGCTTCACATAAACAAAGATAACGTCTTCTTTTATTATTGTGAATTAAATTATGCTACATCTATTCTGGAATTGTCATTTAAGTCATTAAATTATCCCATATATTGACTCAGCATAATGTGAACAACACGTCAGTTTCTACGCTTTCAGTGTCTTTTTGCCGAGTAAAACCATAAGTAAACTTTTAGTTTAGTGCACCGAAAAATCTGCCTTTTTGCCCTCCGGCCGGATTGCTTGCTTTTGCGTAGAAACTCTAATATTAATTGTAAAAATTGTTTTTTAAATTGTTTTAGCCGTATTTATGTTTTATATTTTTCTATATTTTTCAATTTTTAATAAAGATATATGTGGTGTACACGTCAGAGTTTTTTCCAGAGGATTTGAGAGTTTTCTTTCTGGAATATATCTGTATATATATTTGTTATTCATCTGAAAAGTTAAGTAATTTTTTTTCTAATGTGAGATACTCAGTTATTTACAATGTCTATTGGAAAACTGTGTCCAATAATGTTATTCCAAGCTTAAACATGCATGCATGTGTTTATTTGAAATATTGCGGGGACACATTTAATTAATGTAACAGTTAATTTTTACTCTAAAGCAAGTTTTCTTTGATTCTTGTTTCCAACTTGCCAGAATGTTAATAAGCAAGCTAATAAACAATGTTAATATGCAATTGAAGCAAATGTAAGCCAAGCGCAACTTGAGTTTTTCGCCTCTAAGCACAAGAAAGTTTTCAAAAACGATGTTTTAAAACTACCATCACGCTGGCAAGATGACATAAGAAGCAACTGAAATTATAGTGTATAATAAATATAAGTATGAAAAATGATTATTTTCTTTGGTTTCTGAAATGGATAGAACTTTTCCCTAGATCTCGTATGTTTAAATACACTCATGTCCAAAATTATCTGACCCAAAAATGATGATATTCAATGAAATATTGAATCAATGTGATCCGTATTTGCAGGGAATGTGTGAAAACCAAGCCTAATTAGCATTATCCAATCAAAAGTAATCAAACGGTTTGTGATATGCAAATCTAGGCGTTACGTCATCCAAGGGTGAATCAAGCGCTTTGCGCAAACTGAATATTTGAGTGAATTTCTGCAACATAGCGTTTGATTTCAGTGTGTAGGGACTCAAAGCGGTTTGTTATGGCTTCGAAGTATCATTTGGAAGAATCTGTAAATTGGCGAATTATCGGCCGTTTAGAAGCAGGGCAGTCAATCATGGAAACAGCCACATGTCTGAATATTTCAAGACAGACAGTCTCTAAGCTATGGAAACAGTTTCAAAATGATGGAAGTGTTGTAAGGAGGCCTGGACAAGGTCGGAAACGAATGACAACTGCTTCTGAAGATCGGTATCTGGCATTAACTGCCCGTCGTAACAGAAAGGCTACTGCTCGCCAGTTAAGTTCAGAGCTTGCAGCCGCCACTGGAACTGTTGCATCACGGCAAACAATATACAGAAGGCTTAATGAAAAAGGCCTTTATGCCAGAAAGCCAAGGGTATGTGTTTTACTGTCTTCACAGAAAAAGAGGGATCGCTTTAATTGGTGTAAAGAACATCAAAACTGGACTGAACATCAATGGTCCCATGTTCTCTTTACTGATGAGTCGCGGTTTAGTTTAACTGGTGATTCTAAACGTGTTTACATCTGGAGGGAGTCAGGAACACGAAATGATCCCTCGAACATTGTGGAACGTGACCGTTTCGGTAGTGGAGGTGTGATGGTATGGGGTGGAATAATGATCGATGGACGTACGCCCCTACACGTGTTCAGCAGCGGATCTGTGACAGGCCAGATATATCGGGATGAGGTCTTAGATCCTTATGTAAGACTTTTCAGGGGTGCATATGGACCTGACTTTTTATTTATGGATGATAATGCCCGTCCACATCGAGCAAACCTCGTTGATGAATTCCTTGAAAGTGAAGACATTAAGCGAATACCTTGGCCACCAAACTCTCCTGACCTTAACCCGATAGAGAACTTATGGGACTACCTTGGAAGAGCAATTGCACGTATACATCCTCCTCCTAGAGATGTAAATGCTCTGAAGACGGCATTGCTGGAAGAGTGGAGATTAATTCCCCAAACTGTGGTTAACAACGTTATTTCCAGCCTTAAAACACGTTGTGATATGTGTGTACAAGTCAGGGGAGATCATATTCCATATTAAATTCGTAAGACTTAATTCTTTTTCTGAATCATTCCTTTTTTTCTTAACTCTCTTTGTCACACTTTATTACCATTTTTATTGTTTCATGCTACAATTTTTTATCATATGAGGTGATCTTCAATTTTTTCTTTTGCATTTATGTGTCATCATGTTATGTATGATTCCATGAAAATTCATTAAATTATAAATCATAGTCTCTGAGAAATCCGTGAATTTATGCATGTAAACATAATTTTGGATATGAGTGTATAAAAAGATCATTATTTTGTCTCTCAAATGACACAGATTTTCCCGATTCAGAATAAAACCAAATTTGTTTAAAATTTTCTTATTTGATGCAAACGTATTCTGTCATTAAATCTGCTATAATTTATATTGGGTCAATTGCGTAGTTATTTGTAACTGTGAAGTTTTGGTTCTAAGATTTGATAGCAAAAATCTTGGACCATTTCTTTTTATCAAGCACTGGCTACTGACACTGAAATGTCATTATAAACTCCCAGTGGAGACATTTATACATGTTAGATGTTCTTGGTAATGTCACGGGGATAAGGATCTTTCCCATTTTTCATTCTGAAACTTGTTTATTGCTGTTTTATTAGGTAGAACTCTAAGAGAGATCTAGTTGTCAATTCCTGTATTAAATCAGAGTCCTCTATAACAATTTATATATATATTGTGGTCGGTTTCTAGATTTCTGATTTGAAACTATTATTATTCTTTCTACCTGTATCCAGAAGAATTCTTACTCAGCTTTATTTCCGTTGTCGTTGCTCATAGATATACATTTCTAAAAATGTTTGAAAGAGAGTAAAGTTTCATATTCTGGCAGTTTTTAATTTTGCAAAATTCTAATGTGTACACCGCATGACTTCCTTGCACGGTCTATTAAATTATACAATTTTTTTGCTGCACTTCATTTAAACTTATTTCGTCGAATTATTCTAACTTAATTAACTGATCCCTCAAAGGAAGTTAAAAATTATATCAAAAACTGTAAAATTTGAAATTAAATAGCCTGTTCAATTTTTATTTTACGGAATTAAAAATTCTTATAATTTTATTTTTTCATAACGAGTATAACATTTTCCCAAATATAAGTATAGGAACTGCGAGAAGGCATTAAAAGTTAATTTTCGATATTTTTCCAAAATTAATTTTCCGTTTTAAATTTGACGCTCCTCAAAACATGAATATTTTCGTCCTTTAAAGCACTTCTGCGATTGAAAGCACATGTCTACGACCAACAATTGAGAAAATAAAGGCCAGGCAAGAATTTTCAAGCCAAGTAAATAGGTGAGTATATATATATACTTTTGGTACTGCTGTTTGCAGTATAAAAGGGAGTGCACAACTGGATGCTATAGCTGTCCTATATACAAAATTTCAACATTCTACGGCTAATGTTTTATACCAGATACATACGTACATACAGACTTTACGAAAAAGTCCATTTTTAATCTTCTTTACAAACTGTTTTGGAATCAAGAGTCCTTTACCTTCTATACGCTTCAACCAGAAAAATAGCGAAAATGGATTCGTTAACTGTCAAAATGGGTATTTTCGTTGAAATATGATACCGGAATTTTTTTTTTTTTTTTTTTTACAATAATATTTTTATTTCGTAAAAGGTAGTGAGAATCAGTTTTGTAAAAATTACGAAAGCAAAATTTTGCACTACCTTTTCGGCAGTTATATACAGGAAAGTTTCCTGCTTATTATAAAAAATAAAATTCAGAGCTCTTGCGGGAAGTTAAGATTGACCAAGATACTTAGATTTGAAATTTGAAAGCATACTGAGGTGATCCAGAAATTAAAGAAAGAAATGCTTGCGTAACAAAAATGTAATATCAGTTTAAAAAATATTTCTGAAGCTGATAGATGAAATGATGATTATTTCTATGCAGATTGTCTTGAAACATTTTTGTCGACATGTAATATTTTTACATTAGAACCCTTTTTTATATAATTTTGCAGAATTCTTCTTTTAGAAAACAATGATTGGTTTAGCGCCAACGATGAAGTTGCGGTCATTGTTACGAGTTGGCAGATAACCAAACCGTTATACTATCTACGCAAATTAAAATTGAAAAAAAAATTGGAGAAAAAAAGTCAAATTAAAAAAAAATCTCAAAGCTTTCGGGTTTTACATTACGTAGAAAGAAGCGTTTTTTTAACATTTTCTGTGTTACCTTTATTTATTTAACATCATGTTCTTTGCACTTAAACCACAAAGTTCAGTTCAACAGCAATATCGCAAAATAATTTTAAAATGAGCATATCTTCAGAATTTCCGATACACAGTCTCGCGCGTTGGAGATAAAAAAGTTCTTTTTCCGTACAGTGTTGCCATTGCTCGCTTTGAAATCGTTGATTTTCTTCATCAAAAATTCGTAGAAGTGTTAGAAATTATGAAATCAATAATAAAACAAATTCCGAATTTGATCTTCCAGATGCACAATTTGGAGGAGGATTACGTTATTCAAAATTTGATGGCTTTAGGTACCGTTGTTTTATCACAATGAGAGAAACATATATACATTTATGCAGATTCTTCTTACTTAATTTCTTTAAATATATTACAGGGTGATAATATTTCATGGCAACAGTTTGAAAAATCGACGCAAAATGCCAGAACGAAATTAACAGCTTTTCTGAGCTAACGCTCCTTTGGGCTAAAAATTTTTTAAGTTTAGTAAAGTTGTTGTGTGTATTAGGTTATGTTTCTAAGGTGATAAAACTGAATAAGAATAACATATTTTTGGTATATAGAAAACTTAGAATTTAATCTTCTGAAAATGTTTTCAGCATAATAAATGTAACATTATTATAAATTAAGGATTATTACTACCTAAGGAATCGGAAAAGAATATCATCGAATGACATTTAAAGGTTGGTTTGGTTTATTCAGTTATGGCAAAGCACACTATGGCTGTTGGTCTAAGGGAAGGGATACCTTTCTTGGGGGAATTTGTAAGGGAAACTGGCTTGCATACACGTAACACATTGCGAAACCACATAAACGCCCATCAGCCAGCCCGTTCGCCTGGGGTCGAGCCCAAATTGAAACTACCGGTTTTTAGCCATTTTACCGTTTGCCACTGGTGGACTCCGACATTTACAGGAGAAAGACTTAATCTCACTATGTATTAATTAATTTTTTAGCGGATCCTCCTTTCAATGGAAGCTGATGAAAAAATGATGGAAATTAAATATCTCAGTTAATTTGTATCGTACGGAATCAAATGTTTTGCATTTATTTTCACAACGAGGGTACACTTTCTTTGTTGTTTTGACCAATCTCTCTTATCTGATATCAGAGCAAACCCACGAATTTCATCGTGGCAAGGACGCAAGATTGCATGTATCGTTAGCAAGAGCCATGGACACCATATAGGTGACAGCCGGATTTTAGCTCAGTTCCGCCACCAATTTTGAAGAAGAGCATCCCTGGGGGGAACAGTTCCGAGAATCTCCCACCCCTCTTCCACTACCTCCAATCGCTCGAGAGGACATTTGACTGGCCACATATTTTAAGTGCTCCCAAGCCGCACAGGTACTTTACATTTACAAACGTCCATACCTTTTCTGGAATTCTATCCAGGTTGTTTGGGACGGCAGGCGGAATCACTAATGTCTGTCTTGGTCGGACTGAATTTGTGTTATAAACACAGAGAGCGTTTACACACTTTTGCAAAGATTTTGATTTTCTTCATGAATTTAAATATTAATTTAAAAATATTTAATATTTCTACACGTGAAATAAGTGACAAAATTGATATGAAATGAAAGAAAACGTCAAAATATACATCTGACTGTGAAAAATTCAAAAAATGCATCCCCAACAAAGGCCGCTTATTAAATCTAAAGTCGCATCTCATGTTTTAAACAAATATCCATCCCCCCCCCAAACAGCTATTGAAAAATCTTTAAATATCTCTTTAGGAACTGTGAACAAAATTATAAAATCTATTTTAAAGCTAATCAAATAAAAAAAAAGATGTGCATTGCCTAACTCCGAAACATGTTTCTCGGCGTAAGACTACGTGCAGATTGCTGTATGAAAATTATTTGTTAGGTGAAAATGGAAATATATAGTTACAACTGATGAGGCTTGAATATACTTATCTGATTGCAATAGAAAAAGATCGATTTACTATCGAAAAAGAGAGAAAAAGACTTAATATGCTGGTTTAGAGAAAACTAGGAAAGGTTTTCTAAAGGCTTTATGGTTATGACTGGATTATCTTAGAACGGAAAACTTAAAATAAGAGAAGTAGGAAAAAAATATCGAAGTTAATTCGGTATACTATCAGAAATATGTTTCAACACTTATTTTTATAGATGAAACTCCACCTCTTTATCCAAACAGTCTTCACTGTGTCAAGTTCCATGAGGATAAGGCTCTAAGCCATCCTGCTAAATCCACTTCTATATTTTTTGAGAAAATGAAAAATGAATTGAAGCTATTCCCTTTAAATGTATCCCCCGCAAGTTCTCTGATGTGTCTCTTCTGGCTTACTTTGCATTAGAAGTTTTAAAACAAGCTCTTTATAAGCGGCATCCCAAAACATTGAATGGAAGATTGTGAAGGAGGAGGGGAATAAAATCAGGCTTGATGTTTAGGAAAATGGGCTTTATTTTTCAAATCAAAATGTAACATGATATTTCAACAAAAGGACTGTCAGCTTAACACATTAGAAAGTAAAATTCTAAGGTTCGTGTATATATATTAATCTTTGCAAAATCGTTACAAAAATGTGTGAAAGCTCTCTGTATATCTATAATGACTGGGAAACCGTATTTTACAGTTTTATAAAATTCATTTTTTAAATATGAATATGAAATTAAAATGCAGTGTCGTGAATTTTATAACATTTATTTACGAGTTTATAAACAACGGCTATGAAAATAGATTACAGACTTTTACGCGTACAGCACTGTTCAGTAGAATAATTCTTTCCTAAATATCTTTCACGTAGTTTTATAAAGTTCTATGAAATTTAAACGAATATCATTATCTACATGTCCGATCCTCAAGTTATTAGATGAAGTAGAGTTTAGAACCATGGTGTTTCAAGAATTATTAAGATGGCATTGTTTTCCAAGTTTAGTGTTTCTTGGACCTAATTAATTCTGACAATCGTGGATAATAATTAACTGTTAAAGACAATAAATGTAATTGCTTATTGAAATACGAGGTACTAGATTTTTCTAAATGCCTTTTCCTGTGTTAAGAAGAGTTTCACAATATCGTATCTTATTTTAATAAATAAGACAAAACAGTCGTCTGTGTTTTCATGTAGTAATTAATAATACCGATTCTTTTCTCAGAACTAGAATTTCGAACAGAACCATTTTAATGTATAAACGCAATTACATGTTAATCTACGGAGTCTCTAGTTAATAAATTCCATTAAAATATTTCACCATAAATAAATTTTCCTCAAACAACTAGAACGCAGAATTAAACCAGCGCTTGAAATATGTCAGATTATCATTCAATCATAAGAACTTCAGCAAGAGCCAAATATCTCACACTAAATGTAAAATATTTTGCTATTACAAATCATAAAATTTAGCTTTTTAAGAATATAACTGAGTATTATAAAACATTATGATATATAACTTTGATGTACACTGTGAAAAAAAGGGACAGTTCTATATTTCCGTGTTCAACTGGACCGATTGACGAAATTTAACATGCGTTTTTCATGTCTCGAAAGCGCGACTTAGGATATGTATTAGATTTACATATATAGCATTATTCTAATATAGGTATTTTGACAAAAAAATTAGAAATTTCGATTCTACGAATCAAATTATGCTAAAATGCCAAGTTTTGTACAAATCGCACGAGTAGTTTTTAAAAAATTAGCTCTCAAAATTTTAGCTACTCAATGTTAATTGAATTTCATATATATTTATGAATATCTCTTTTTTTTCTTAAACTTACTTGATTCCTTCTATCAGAATTCGAAATAAATTTAGGCTTAATCCAAATATAATTCGCACATTTTTTATGATTTATTTTTTAAATTTATATTTTTAAATATGTTTTATATATTTTTCGAAAATATTTTCCTATAAAACCTATAAACCTATAAAATTTTTAACATCATATTAAAGTAGATGTTTAAATATGTTTTATATATTTTTCGAAAATATTTTCCTATAAAACCTATAAAATTTTTAACATCATATTAAAGTAGATGTATTTCTAGGCATGACTGCAAAAAATTAGAGGTTTTTATTAAAAATTTCCTAAGATATACGTGAATTTACATATTGGCGCGTTTTGAAATTTGGTATATTCGTTACAAGCGATACTAACGCCAAATGTGGTTTACGCACTTTGTTAAAATTATTTGAAAGGAATGAACATGACATTTTCCTGCTCTTGTACAATGAAAAAAACGAAAGCAAAATATTATAAGCTATAAATTAAGAATTTCGCCAAGTGAATTATTCTTGGCGCAAATTGAGAAAAAAAAATGCTCCAAAATAAATTTTTAAATTTCTCCCTAAATTTCGCACCATATTCTACAAAATTTAATATTTAGGCATAATTTGAATCGTAGAATCACAATATGGAAAAAATTGGTATGTCATTCCAGGAAAAATCCGATTTTGTTTCAAAGCACCTCTATTAGAACAATGCTATATATAGTTGTCCTTTAGAGACGCGAATCCTAAGTTGCCCTTTAGACTTAACCTAAGTTACCCTTTAGAGACTTAAAAAACACAAGCTGAATTTCGGGAATCAGCCCAGTAGAACGGGAGATATAGAACTGTCTCATTTTTTTCGCAGTGTACATTCTTTCATTAGATACAATATTATCTACATTAAGATAAAAAATTCAGAAATGTGTGACATTTTCAACACATGGTGAAATCTTAGTTCTATGTTACACATAAATGCTTCTTTATTTTTCAAATCCAAGAATTCTCTGAAAACAATAATAAAATTATAATAGAAAACAAAAAAAAATGCTTTAAGATTTTAGATTTAATATCTGAAGGAGATTTTTATTACATTCCTGTTCACTTTTGAAAAAAAAAACAAATTAATGAAAACACTCTTTTATTTTTTATTATACAATTTCATCTTAGATTTTTGTATTCTACAAGGTATTTTCTCCCTCCTTCCAGTATGTTTTCGTTGTGTAATGGTAGCAAACTTGACGCGTATTCTAGGGGTCCGGGTTCGATTCCTGGGCATTGCCCATTTTTCACGTTTCGAGCATCAACATAAACTAATGACTCTACAGTACAATGATCCATTCTATATATTCCATTGTGTTTTGATTTCATGCCAGTCAGTTCGAAGGCCGTCAACATTCTCTAGTATTCCTTCAAGGACAGAATATTCATTTGGAATTGTAGATATATGATTTTATTTTAATAAATTCTAAGGTTATTATTTAAGTTAACTATTTGTAGTGACTTTGGTCTTTACTACAACGTTTCCTTTCCGTATTCCTCACCAGAATGTAAATGAGTTAACTAATATTTAAACTGAGGTTTTAGGATTTTAAGACAGAGATAGTTTCTGGGTTTCAGTGCACGCTACGAGTTAGTTTCTTAGCAGCTCTCATAGTTGTAATTAGCCGGCTTTGCTTTCACTCGCTGCCGACACTATGATTTGGTAGAGATATTGGCAGAGCGTTGGTAGAGATACTGTGATATATACTATTTAATTGTGTAGTCTTTGACCTCTCTTTTACGTTTGACATAAATATGTCTGCTCTATTTAGTTGCATCACCCCAAGCTGTAGCTGATATTGTCGCTATAGACAGTGAGTTTACGTTCTAAATTAGATTTAAATAAAAACGTTATTTACATCTTCTCACTACTTTGTAGTTACTTCAGACATAGAAATAATTCGAATTAAGTCTGTTAGGGTTCGTGTAAAACCTTACAGAATCCACTCCTCCTTCACAAAATACCTTCCACTCCTCCTTCACAAAATAAGGTTCGTGTAAAACCTTATTTTCACTGCACGTAGCTCTCATCTTCCAAAAGTGAGTAGTTTTAAGGAAAATGTTAAACATACTTTTAATGTATTTCTAATTCGTAAAAAAGGTTTTAAAAGACTAAGTTATTTGGATTATGACAAAGCACAATTGAGCATTTTAAGGAAAATGGGCTCGTGTTTATCGGCATACTGCAAAACCACGAAAACATCCACGCGACAAGCCCACTCGGCAACATGGGCTCTGTTTAGTAATCTGCTTGGGTTCTGTTAACTGTCTACGTTTCAGCCGGTACTCGGAATTTTCTAAAGAAAATTAACACTTATTCACATTTTAGATAGATATTGATTATATTTTATTCAACATTTTACATACAGAAGCATTATTTCTTATTCATATTAATCATTTAGCATGCAGAAAATCTTAAACTGCACATGCAAATAAGATGAGAGCAGAGGGGAGGTTACTGCAATACCGAAGGTCCCGGGTTCAAATCTCGGAGAAGGCATGGATGTTTGTAAATGTATAGTGTGTCTGTGGCATGGTGGCACCAGCTGAAAATACTCTCGAGAGGTTGTTGGTAGGGTAAGAGGGCTGGGAGACTCTCGGCTCTTCCCCCCGGGATACTGTCCTTCAAAATTAAGGAAGGAACTGAGCTGTACTGTCACCTGTATCGTGCTCGAAGCTTTTGCCAACGACAGACGCAATCTTGCTCACCTTGCCACGGTTAATTCCGTGGGCTTGTTCTGATGCCACTGGCAGACAGATAAGATAAGTCACAAATGAAGCCTAGAGGAATTATCTATATTCCATAGCTTTTTATTAAGTTTTTTGAAGCAGGAGACGTGAAAAATTTGCAGTGCCTTTGCCGGGATTTGAACCTTGAACCTTTTGAATACGCTTTGAGTATGCTTCGAGTTACATCACGAATTCACGAGGTAAAGCGGAAAGGAAGGAGGAACATGTGCCGCATGTGCTTATAAACCTTCCTTTAGAAAGGTGACAGGGGATTAGGGGGCCCAGTCGTCAAATCCTATTGGAGACGATATATCGTCCACTGCCTTTCTGTTCGGCACTTCTGTAGAACCATTAGGATTTTTTAAGTAAGAAATATCAAAACTGGGCAGTGCTCCCGCTGGCATTTGAGCCCTAAACTTCTCGTATACGCGTCGAGTAGGCTTCCAGTTACACCACATGAAATGCTCTATAGAAGTGGTCTTCAAACTTTGTCAACTCATGGAACCTTAAAACTGATAGGAATTTTTGGGGAATTCAATCCCGCCTTCAGATAAAATATTTCTTAAAGTAATATTTAAAATAAATCAATATGGTCTAGTTATTTTATGACGGTTCTTCATTCAAACGACCACAAACGCCCGAAATTCCGATGTTGTTTTCTTCCCTAAGGTATGCAGTAGCAGGTGCAGTTTTCCCCAATGCATTGTATCAGGTTTTTGCAGACAGTAAAAGCCTTTATTTGTGGTTTCTTATCTTTATGTGTTAGAAGCAGAAAAAATGCCATTTGAAATCTTCACTCTTCTTTGTGCATTAATGGATGAGGAGGGGAGGAAAATGCTGTGACTCTCAAAAACCATTTCGGGCGGTTCGGTATTTTAACATACAGGTTAACGAAGGTTTTGGTTTTTAAGGAATTAAAGAAAAGTATTGTATTGTTTATTAAAATTTTTTTTTTAATCATTAACCTGTACTCCAGATGACATTTGCTATTGCATTATATTTAATGATTGTGCTTAATTTGCATTTCAAAAATAAAGAAATGTATAATTTTATTTTTCAGTTAATAAACGCTACGCAAATACAGTGAGTGTTTTATAATTTTCTTTCCGAATTTTTATTTTTATTTGCGAATCCCCGGGGTTGGACTCACTGAACTTCGTGGTTACGCGTCACACAATTTGAAGACCACTACTGTATATTAACAAGCATTAAATTACGCTGAAAGTAGATCATAAGAGAAACACGCCAAAATTTAAATTAGTTAAGAAACAACCTAAAGCAGCGAGCGTAACAGTCCTAATTATACCTACTGCAATAAAGCGAAAAGGAAGGGAGCGCCAGTCTTTGCTAATGCTTTTAAATTTCTATTAATTAATTTTTCAAATTTCATTACTAATTTTGCCGACAGATGACGCTACCTTTCTTTTTGCTTTACTGCAGTAGGGTATAAATAGGACCGTTACGCCCGCTGCTTTCCTTCCTTTCCGACCAGCAGATAGAGCCACATGTGCTACCCGCTTCCAGTTCTAGCCAATGCTTTCTGGTTTATGGACGATAAAGTGTTCTTGCTTTTTATCACATGTTCGTGATTCTCCTGGGAAATTCAGTTAAGGAACTCTCACATTCCTCACACCCTTCTTTGATTCTCCAAGGAGCTGGAAAGAGCTATTTTAAAATTAGCTGCATGCAGACACAACAATTTCTTCCATGTTCCAAGTTGCTTCCCAGTTTTGAAAATTTCTTTGCTCCTGATGAAGAGGGACCTGTTGGCCCTCGAAATTGATTACGTTTTTTATCTAAATGTACGCCAAATACAAGGTTATTTCTTTACTAATTTTACGTTATACAGAAAGTAATACACAAAAGAGTAAATTTCGTACTTTTACTTGAGAACTCTTTTTCAAGACATGGTAACTTCAGTGAGGATGAAAAAGTAGAAGTCCATTCTTGACTGATACTTTATCACAACCTTTCTCAATGTGTGCTCGACGGACCGCAAGTGGTTCTTAAAACCTGCCCTTATAGTCACCTAGTTTCCAAAAAATAAAATCAAAATTAACTACACATTAGTTAAATTAACTACTTAAATGTTAGCACGATAACTAAAAATCTCAGAGTTTGAAATTAAAGATGGCAATGGTCTATCACGTTTTCTTCCAAGACTGCTAATAATGAGTTCTTAAGACCAGTTTTATTACTAGTTTTACTACCTACGGGCTTTGCATTTCAGTATTAGTTAAAAAAAAGAGCGATTTAAAGCACTATGACTGTGGTGCTTCTTTAACGCAAACATATATCCAAACACAGAATAGCTGTGCAAGAATCAGCAGGTTCGTTCATTTTATTGATATTTATTTAATTTTTAGTTAGTAACGTTTATTGAAACACTAATAGCCTAGAATTATTAAAAATGAATATACATTTTCGCCTACTAACTTTATTAAATTGTGCTAATATAAATTAAATGACTTTTGATTAATTGTATAAAAATGTAAACTGTTGTGTTGTGACTTATCTCACTTGCCTGACAGTGACATCAGAACAAGCCTACGAAATTCATCGTGGCAAAGAGTGCAAGGTTGCATCTGTCGTTGGCAAGAGCCTTGAACACCATACAGGTGACAATACGACTTCAAAGTAGACCCCCCTTGACAGTGGATTAGTTAGGTTCCCTCACTTCCACCCCCAGTTTTAATAGAAAGCACCCCAGGGGACGAGTCCAAGGGTCTCCCACCTCTCTTTTCCCTACCATCAACCTCTCGAGAGGACTTTAGGCTCGACACATATATAGCGTGCCCCCCATGCCGCACAGACACTATACATTTACAAACATCCGTGCTTTCTCCGGAATTCGAATCTGGGCCCTTAAGTAAAGAAATATATTAGTAGTAACTAGATGAAAAAATTTGAGTAAAAACGGACAAGAAAAAGATGGCCCGCAGAATTTTGTAATGTATAAAAATTGTCTTCCTTTGAAAAATGTTTGAGAAACGCTGCTTTATCTTATATATACTATATATAATACTACTTATACATATATATACTATATATATGCTTTATCTTATATATACTATATATAATACTACTATATATATACTACTTATATATATATATACTGTATTTTCCTTTTTTGTTTTAGTAAGAATACAGCCATATCTTGCGAAAGTGTTTTGCGTGCATTTTCAGTTATAATACACAGTCCAGTCACATTAATGTGACCATCTGTCAAAAGCCAGAATAACCACCTTTCGCAGAGCGGACTGCTGCGAGACGTACAGGAAGAGAGTCACATAGGTCCCTGAAGGTGTTCTCTGGGATGTTGAGCCATGCCGACTCTAATGCCGTGGCCAGCTGCGCTAGATTACGCGGTTGAGGATCCATGGCGCGAACAACTCGATCGAGATGGTCCCACAGATGCTCGATTGGGTTTAAGTCAGGTGAGTTTGCTGGCCAGGGGAGGACGGTAAACTCATCCTGGTGCTCTTCGAACCACGCACGTACACTGGCAGCTGTATGGCACCTCGCATTGTCCTGCTGGAAGATGCCATCATCCTGAGGAAAAACAATGCGCATGTAGGGGTGAACATGGTCCGCAAGGACAGATGCGTACTTGTATTGATCCATTGTGCCTTCCACAATGATCAGTGAACCTAGAGAATGCCAGGAAAACATTCCCCAGACCATAATGCTCCCGCCTCCAGCTTGGACCGTTCCGGCAATGGTTGCAGGGTGGTTCCTTTCAGAGGTTTCACGCCTTATACGCCAACGTCCATCTGTCCGATGGAGCATAAAACGCGATTCATCCGAAAACGCAACCTGTCGCCACTCAGTGGACGTCCAGCTGCTGTACTGGCGTGCAAATTCTAGCCTTCGCCGTCGATGAACAGCAGTCAGCATAGGTGCACGAACCAGGCGTCTGCTTCGGAGGCCCAGACGCAGCAATGTTCGCTGAATAGTACTTTGGGAGACACTTTTGGTAGCCCCTTGGTTCATTTTGGTGGTCAGTTGCTCAACGGTAGCCCGTCTATCTGCCCGAACGCATCTCCGCAACCGTCGTTCGCCTCTGTCATCTATGGCCCGTGGTGCACCACATTTGCCACGTCGCTGATTTTGGACAGTCCCATTTTGCCATGCACGGTACACTTTTACCACGGCGGCACGCGAACAGTTCACAAACTCAGCCGTTTCGGAAATGCTTCCACCCTTGGCCCGAAAGCCAATGATCATGCCCTTTTGGAAGTCGGATAAATCGCTTCGTTTCTGCATTACGCCAACGATTGAAATGTTTTCCGAAGCCCTCACACATCCTTTATATACGCTCAACTGCACTGTGCTGCCACCTGCCTTCTGTGATTGGTTATTTAACTCTGACATGGAAAGTACGTGGTGGTCACATTAATGTGACTGGACTGTGTATTTATCCGAACATCAGTTATTGAATTTATACTTTAGAAACAAAATCTCTTCAATTGCGAATAGCTATATGATTGTAACTGTAATTTTTCGTCTTGAATTTTTGTGCACTATGAATATTCCTTCTGCAGCTGGTAAAAATATTTCGACTAAATTTATATTTTGATACATGAATATGCTATTAACTTCATACGCGTTCATAACTGTATAGAAATACACTTTCATAACTGTTTAGATAGGCGTTCATAACTGTTTAGAAGTATACTCCATGCTATTTTGAGAATCCGTGATTAAGTTGTGCAATTAGTTTGTCTGTTGTTTACGGTTTGTCCCTCGCTTTACGATATCCAAATTGCTAAACAAATCCCGCATAATAACTGTCATTTGCTACTTAATAGTATGGAAAGGGTAATGCGGGGAATTTCTGGTGATCATTTTCCTCTTAGGACACAGGCTCAAAGCAGAGCAATTATGACTTGTTATTGACGAATCCTTAACTTAAAAGCTTTCAGAAGTTCTATATTGAGAATACCGGTTAATATCTGTCATTCGTGGATAAATTTACGTAAGTGCCGAATGATTTCTAATGTACTATACTGTTAGATATGTGAAAGGTAAATTACTCATGTTCTTTTAAAGGCGAGGGAAATGGCTAGAATAATTGCAGATGTTATTTGCCTGAAAGGTGATCACAGTAGGTAAGCAACAACTTACATTTGATGAAACATAATTAAATTTTGAAGACGTAAATTCTAGTTTCTAGCACAATATCAAAGCAAACAAACATACCTAGTTTCCTTAGATATATATATGTGTGTGTATGTATAATATATTAATTTGTACATATTTCTGTTGTTTTCAAGTGTCTTCTTTTGTACAAATTTCAGTTATTTTATATTAATTTGTGGAGGTCATAATAGTGTTTTATGGTTTTCACTATATTGTGAGTGTGTCGGGGAATATTTTCTTTAAAGTGAGGATTTCAGTTAATTTAGTTCTTAATAAGTAGCTCAAATTAAATAGAAAATCTTACTCAGTTTTTTGATATGACAAGTATTTTGGTTCAACAAGAATAGTTATCTTTCTATTTTTTTAGCTTTCTTCGTAGCTTGTGATTTAACTCTAGTGAAATAACTAATCTGATGCTTATTTAAAAAAAGAAAAAAAGAAAAAAAAGAAAAAAAAAGGAAAAAGAAACGCTCTCACTTTATTTAGTTGTTATTTCATAGAGGATTGGTTCGATCCCCTTGACAAGTCAACTAATTTACGGTCTATAACAATGGTTATCTTTTTAGTGCTTTAAGTTTTACTTTTAAATTTTATTTTTTAAAATTTTTACGGCTTAAAATAATAAGTCTGTATAGTTTTTAAAGACATTAGTTTCTTTTTAACAGAAGAGATGAATAATGAGCAATATTCTCACTGGAAATCGAAACACGGACTTCTTGAATACGGGCTGAGCGTGCTGACCACTACACCACGAAGGCAGGCCAATAAGGCAAGTTTAATAAACAAATAATATAAATAATATAATATAAAGTTTAATAAGGCAAGTTTAATAAAATATTTTTACTCCACTAGAAATCTAAATTACTTAAAATACTCACTCAAATTTATTCCAATAATTCATCCCATTAATTAAATTAATATTCTATGGTGATGATATGCAAAATACATTTTCTAATAATAAATTATATATATCTGTAAACAAACATTAAAAAAGATAGATAATTACACTGTGGCATTGGAAACTGATTGATGAACTGGGGTGTAACCACATGGTACCTTTAACGTATTTTTCAAATTAAAAAAAATATATAGATGCTAATTTAAAAAAAACATTTAATGTCAATTAATTAGAAAATAATCACTAGGTTTGAAAAATAAGCAGTTTTGAATGCAGCAGGTATTGTACAGACTTACAAGAACCATATATTGAGGATTAAAATTTAAGATTGCCTTTCTTCAGCTTTCAACTTTTGAAAAACGTATTCCTAAAGCTTTATGTACTTTCATACAAATTAACAATTGTAAACATTGTAAATTAAATTCAAGATATAGGAAAATAGACAGGGTGTCTCATAGTAAACCCGCCATTTCTGGGACGTGTATTCTACGATCGAAACTAAGCGAACAATTGATTACGAAAAGATACGGGGAAATTCATAGTTTACTATTAAAGAATTATTTTAAGATCATTAGCAAGACGAAGTGAACTCTAACGTACTAGCATCTTTTATAAGTCCTAAATGAATTTTGTAAAGACGAGTGTATTATTCATTTAAGTACATTTTACTGCTGAAGTTCTGAAAATAAATATATTACTCAAAGGTTCGGATTATTCGACTAAATATCGCATTATGTTTCGTTTCTTCTCATCTCTTATTCAGTCTTAAATTACGAAACATCGTCATCAGAAATTACTATTAGGCTTTAAGTTTGAAATGTTTTGACATCACTTTTGCTTAGAAACATAATACAAGGACTGGTAATCTTAAAAGTCAGCATATAAAACTGTTGGGATTTTGTCCTTATTTTAAGTTGTTCTGAACTCATAAAAATGCAAGGGAAGTTCGTCTTTTATACATACCCTGGTTATATTCATCACAAAATTTTTAGATTTATATTTATCTTTTTTTGACAGCTATACTTTTAGAAAATATTAGTTCATTTTGAATTCTGAGAAAATTGGGCAAATGTGCTTTACTTTTTTCTCCTTTCAAAACTATCTCGAATAATTTAAATGACGTTAATATACAGTTTAATTCGGATGTAAAAAATCGCTTCGCGCTTGTGATATAATTCGTTAAATCGAATTGCGAAGCGCAGTTTACAATTTTTACTTCAAGGCTTTTATTCTCTAAATTTTTTCATCAGTCTGTAGAAAGCTTTAACTACAAATTGTACTTAGCGTAAAAAGAAATTTGTCTTTTCTTTACTTTTTCTTACTTTTATTTTCAGTTTCCAAGTCACGAAAAGAATCCGCTCTATTTAAATTCAAAATGTATGGTGGTTTTAAATAAAAAGTGAGAAATCCAATGGCACTAGGGAGTATTAAATGTTATTATTGAAACTGCAAAAAAAAATGTTATTTTGATTTGATTTTAAAAATTGTTGATAAAGCCATGACTTTATAAGATATTTCTCCCTTCTTCGCATGCCTTCGTGGTGCAGTGGTCAGCACGCTGGGAGCGTATTCAAGAGGTACGTGGTTCGACTCCCGACGAAGGTGTTGCTCATTTTTCATCACTACTGCTTCCGAAATAACCTAGCGTCTCTTCAAATGGCGCCCGAACTGAAAATGGGGATGGATGATGATTCTCGACCACCAGGATTTGGGGATTGGGTCCCAAAAACCCCAGTCGCCCTTTAAAAGGGGGAGTGTATAAGGTATTTCTTCCACCTTCTTTACATGCCTTCGTGGTGCAGTGGTCAGCACGCTAGGCGCGTATTCCAGAGGTCCGTGAATCGAGTCCCGGTGAAGGCGTTGCTTATTTTTCATCACTCCTGCTTCCGAAATAACCTAATGTCTCTACAACGTTTAATATTTTTGTATTTATTTCACAGTACCAGTAACTGACCTACTGTTTTCATCATTATAATCTCACTGTACGTCTTTGTTATAGTAGATGCTCCAATTTCCAGCTGTCCCATTAGAAGCGTCTATACAAATGTAATTCCTAAATCGGTCATTACAATGGCCACACTTCATTTCGGATTCTTGTGTTTTCTAATCTACCGTAGTTTCCAAAAATTAAGGAAAAATCAGAGAAATGACTATAACTCGCTGAAAAATAAGTCCATCTGTGTAAATTTTATATATTTTGTCAAATACGAATTTCTGAGTAAAACTGCATCATCCAAATTAGTGGCGCTGCAATCGAAGGAGGTCACCTGCGAGGAGCATAAAATTGCATGTTTCAGAGCAAGCCTGGAAATTTCGCTGTAATACTGACTGGCATACCCAATTTGTAACAACGACGTCCAGGCATCATTTGCCCGTAGAACTGCGATATAGAGCTCTTGGGAGAGTAGAGGTAGGTCAAAGTCTGACAGAAGTGGCCAGATGAAGTAGCCAGATGGCTAAATGTGAGTCCTTCTGTATTTCATACATTTTGGCAACAATTCCTAACCACACATTTGGTATCTAGGAGGTTCCGCCAGGGATAGTCCACCGCTACGAAGAGTGCTGATGACCGATATTTGTTGTTATTTTAACGAAGGAGTAGAACCTTAACTCCGACTCAATTCGGATCCTCTTTTACTCAGCTCCTAGTTTGGTGTCAACGTCAACCGCCCGTAGAAGGCTTCAAGAAGGAGGTTTGCACGGTTGGCGACTACCGACTAGTGTGCTTCTCACATCAAGACACAGAAGGGAACGTTTGGAGTGGGCATGTTAACGTATCCACTGGCTAGCGGATCAATGAAGTGCTGTTCTCTTTAGGGATGTGTTCAGGTTTATCCTCTAAAGCAGCGATTCTCAAACTGTGGGGCGCGTCTCCCTTGGAGGCGTGATAACTCTACGTAAGTGTGGGGGGACAAGCATATCGAAAAGCCGAAAATAGAAGATTATTTAAAAAATTATTAATTTACTGAAAGGAAGCAAAACTAAATACATTCTGACATTGTGGGATTTTACGTTTTTAATACTAAAATTCTAACTTAGAACCCCACGAACAAGCGAATAGTCGCTTAAGTGTGTGAACAAAACACGTAAGAGTTAAAGAGGGTTTACAACCCTTTATTTTTCAGTATATTTACGATCAGTTCCAACTTGGAACTTTACACAAAGCCTCCACTCGGGCTTGAAATAAAAATAATAATAATTTAAACTAAACTAGCTTAACTAAGCTATTTGAAAGGTATAGCCAAAGCTATCAGAGATCTAACTAGGTGGCCCCTAAGTAGTAATTAAATCGGCGAAGCCAAGCAAGGGCCTAAGGTATAGCTGAGCGTAGCAATAGCTCAGAGAGACGTAGCCAAAAGGCAAACGCGCGCTAGTCAGGGAATCAGACTCTCTCTTTCGAAGTCGGTGAAGTCACGACTTAAATAGTACTCTTTCTCATTTGCATTCACTGCGTTTCTGAATTTACATTCTGGCAGGAAATTGTAAGCTGAAATTAGAATAAGATAGGAAAGATACAAAACTTAAAATAGCTATTAATAAACTTAGGATAAACCTTACAACATAATAAAAAAAATACACATTTACACTGATACAATGCAGTTATAAATGTGTCATTACTACACAATGTAATCGATAACTAATTTATCAATACTAAATTAAGAACGTGTTTAATAATTACTAATGACCCCCATGTGTCTTGCAGAGCAAAGTTAGTCAAAGGAAAGGTTTAATATTAAAAATTGACACTCTAAGTTCTTTTTCTATGTTTAACTCAGATTTGTATTTTGCCTTCAGAGCCGCCACCGCAGAAAATACGGTTTCACAAAGGTAGGGTGTGAAAAATGGTAATAGGATACGAAATGCTTTCGTTTTCAGTACAGAAAATTCATCATCCAACCCTGCCCCAAATTCAAAGATGAGTGACTCATTACTAAATGGGCTTTTGATTTTTCCATTTGACGTGAAATTTATGAAAATTTCTTCTTTGGCAGTTCAGAGCCCATTTAGAATATATTGAAATGGATCCCTAATCCACTCGTAACTTGCTATCAAGTTGTCGTCAAAAAGGAAATACTTTTCAAAATTCTTTTCCAGCATGGCTAAATGATTTTAGTGGTTTCGAAAACAACTTTCACATGTCGTTCTTCAGCCTTGTACATTTATCCACATTTTCAAATATTTCTAGGTTTTTTTTGCTTTACATTTCTGCTCCATAATTCCAATTTTCTACAAAAAGCATTAATTTTATCACCCGTGCTTATTTATATTTGCTCCTTGGAGTGGAAGATTAAAGGTATTTTGTAAGGTTTTAGTTAAACTAGTAAAGTTTTATTCTAATTTTTACTTTTCTATCTGTTCTCATTTCAACTTCCCGTTAGAAGAAGCGCGCGTTTTAGCCTAATGCTAATTTGAAGTGGAGCCAAGTTATATTTAAGCGAGAGGTAGGAACCCCTCAGTGTGGGCACATATATGTGATTTAAACTTTCCCACGTAAAGCACTTGGCACTTACTTTTGCTAGCTATTTGCTGGTCTGCCATTTGTCAGGTTTTGCGTTTTCTCTCTCCTTGTCGCTGCGCCGATTGTGATCATTTTTAGTTTTGCTAAACTTGGTGATGCATGGTCACCCCCCCTCCTTTGTCGTGTACGTATTTCACCTACCTGGACCTACCTATGTCTTGTGCCTTTTGGGGAAATTATCAGGAGCCGGACACATCGTGCAATTGCTACGATATTCCGGCAATACTTGACTGGACTGGACTGGACTGGACTCTCAGTGTGAGAGAGCTTTTAGTCTCACACCACGGTCACGCTATTCGACGTTCTCCTGACTTACAATTTAAATTCTAAGCCGTAGCGCTTTTACGTGATTGCTTATTGAAGTAATTCCAAGTGCGTCAGTATTAGTTAAATCTTGCTACGCACCATTTAGTTTAGAGGCTAACCTCGCGTTATAGCTCTGCGAGCAACGACTACTTAATTTCTAATTAGTTTTAGTTTAAATATTATTTGATTGTTCATTTTAGACCTAAGTGCGGTCTCTACTTTCTGTATCCCTTCCGAGTTGGGAAGTGGTTGTAAATAATTGTGATTTAATAAAAGAAGATTTTAAATCCCTTTCAAGTGCAGTTATTCTCCAACTTAATCACAGTATCCTACCACAAAACATAGCTGCATTCAGCTCCCTGTTCCAGATCAAGATTTAAGGAGTTCACGAAGATGTTCGCCAAGATTATGCACCGAACACTCAGTCCTGACAATTTAAGTTCTCGAATATATCGACAAGTAGCTCAATTTCATCAAAAAAAAATCATCTCGAAACTTCTCAGCTTCATGTCGATTTTCCTCTTACAGAAAAGTGGCAATTGCGTCTCCCGATTCATAAACACATTGCAAAATTTTCCCACGTGATAACCATCTTTCCTCGCAATAAAATAACAACACTGAATATACCGCACTCATGTCTTTACAAAGCACAGAGAAGATTCTTGATTTTGGGGGTTTCACTTTTATGTGATTTAATATGGTCACAACTGTCGTTGGCACAATATGCAGACCATTTCTTGATCATTCATTTCTTTGGAAGCCAGAGCTTCTCCGTGGATCATGCAATGTGTCCAGATCCACAGTGGAGAATTTTGTTTCATGAGTGCTTGTATACTTTGGAATCTTCCAGACATTGTACGAACACCAACGGTTCATATGCGGACACAATGTTTCCACTCTTTTCTTGCCTCGTTTATAAAAATTATTTAAAGTATTAAATAATGTTAAGGTTGTTGCTTTGAGTTTTATTGGTTTACAAAAACGTAGTTCTTCTACTGCTGACATACCATCACAAAATCTAACATACGCAACCAAATGAGCATCTTTATTGCTATCTGTTGCCTCATAAAGCTGAATTGAGAACAATTTGTCACGCAGCTTCCCGAAAAGCTACTGCTGCACAACTTCAGCTATATCATCGATTCTACGGGCAACAGTATCATTTCACAGAGGTATGGACTGCCAGTCTTTAGCAAAATTAACTCCAAACGTAGTTCGTACGATCTCAATCGGCAGCGCGCAAAATAAGCTCTTCGTTGCGTAGATGTCCGCGAGAATGCCGAATATGATTGATAGAGAACAGCAGAGACTGGACTATTTTTCTAATGACACTTTTAGAAATGGAGCATTGAGGAAATAAATATTTAATTTAATTAAAATTTATTTTGCAATCTGTTCCAATTAAAAATTTAGGAATGAAAAGTAATACAATACTTATTAGGTAGGGCATGGAACCAGTATCATCCATCAAACATTCGTGAAAGCGGTACATACGAAGACGGCAGTGTCTGCGTTTGGGGCTCTATGCCTTTCCAGGTGAAATTGTGAATACTCAGGCCTGTAGAGATGACATCCGTGATGCTTATGTGCACCCTTATGCCGGAGTAATAGATGTTTATTTCTTGCTATATCACGACAAAACTAGACCGCACAGGGTGCATGATTATCTTCAGCAGCAAACAATTCAGCTCAAAGAGTAGCCAGCTCGATCACCGGACTTGAGTCCTATTTAGCGTGTTTGAGATGCTTCAAAAAGACATATAGCGGCACTCATGGTTCCTCTTTAGACCCTTGCCATGTTTGCAACTGCTTTTCAAGAGCAATAGGTCTCACGTTCCCACGGAACTGATAGACTGCATAATTGACCACATCGCCGTTTGTGTTGTATTGCTTCTAGACGAAATAATATTCCATGTTGAAGGTATTTTTCCTATACCAAATTGACACATCTAATTTTCTAATTTTATACATGTGCTAATTTCGATAATAAATAGTTGTCTGGTAATTTTTTTTCGTATTATTTTATAGTTTATTATGTGTTGTATACTGTGGGCCAATTTCATTAAATTCTACAAGTAACTGTTTAAGTTATCGTCATTTTTGTGATTTTTTTCCTTAATTAATGATAACCAGTGCATTTGCCAGTACCAGTTACTAAATAGTGGTGAAATGACTTTATTTTGTCTTTTTCGTATACTACTAATCATCGTATTCAGCATCTTCATTTTTGAGAAAAATTATGCAATATACTTTTGGTAGGTAAAATTATTTTTTCAAAAGCTTCTGAAAATGAACTTGCATAAGTATTTAGACATTTTGAATAAATAGCTGTTACTTAATAAAGCAATAAAAATGACAGTGCATTCAATATTTTTGTTGTCTGTTTACACATTTCATGCCGAATGGCATGGATTCAAGTAATCGTTTCAGGTAACAATTTCTCATTTTCTTCTTTTCTTACATTAGGATTAACATTAGCGTATAAGGTATTTCTTCCGCCTTCATAGCATGCCTTCGTGGTGTAACGGCCAGAACAGTCGGCGCGTATTCGACAGGTCCGAGGTTCGAGTCCCGGTGAGGGCATTGCACATTTTTCACGTTTCATGCTTTAAATTAACCTAAGGGCTCTGCAAGTAGAGCTTTGCAATAAATATGCTTCCTTATTCCTTTCTCGAACTGATTCTGTGCATGTTTGATTGGATTAAGGTTGAAGAATATGGAATAGTTTTGACGATTTCAGGGCAATTGTATGATACTCAAAAGTACACTGCGCAAATAAAAATAAAAATAATAAATCAAATTAAAATATGAAAAGTTTCAGATTTTAAATTATCTGAAAAAAGTCATCGTTCAAATAATTTTAACAAATTGCGTGAACCATATTTGACGGTGTTATCGCTTATAACAATTATGCCTAATTCCAGTTTTCAGACTTTAAATTACGTCCAAAGGGGCGCTTTTTAACGTTTTCTGTGTTGCATTTATTTATTAAATATCATGGTCTTCGCTCTTAAACCATAAAATTCAGTTCAACAGCAGTATCGCAAAATAATTTTAAAATGGCATAGCTTTTGAATTTACGATGTATAGCTCCGCTCTAGAGATAAAATTGTTCTTTTTCCACGTAGAGTATTGCCATTGCTCACTTTTAAATCATTGAGTTTGTTCATCAAAATTTGTTAAAGTTTTACATATAAAATAGATAATAAAACAAATTCCAAATTATAGTTAGGGCTTCCAGATGAGCATATTCGGCTGGAAACGAACGTTATTCAAAATTGGATGGCTCTAGGTACCGTTGTTTAATGACGTGTGGGAAAATATACATACATTTATGCACATTCTTCATTATTTAATTTCTTCAAATATAAAACAGGGCGATAATATTTGATGGCAACAGTTTCAAAAAGTGAATCGGACATCTATAGTGAATTTACGCAAAATCGCAAAACGAAAACAATAGTCCTTCAGGCACAAATCCACTTTGGACTAAAAAACTAAAAAAAAGGGGGGAACAGTTCTACATCTTCCGTTCTACTGGGCCGATTGACAAAATTCAAATTGCGTTTTTCATGTCTCGAAAGCGCGACTTAGTATATGTATTAGATTTATATATTGTTGATATTTATATATTATTAGCATTTTTCTAATATAGGTATTTTGACACAAAATCCAACTTTTTCTGAAATGGCATGGCAATTTTTTTCCATAGTTCGATTCTGCAACTCAAATTATGCCGAACTGCCGGGTTTTGTAAAAATCGTACGAGGAATTTTTAAAGAATTAGTTCTCAAAATTTTAGACCTCAATGTTAATTGAATTTGTTATATATTTCTTAATATCTCTTTTTTTTATTAAACTTATTTGATTCTTCCTTTCCTATTTCAATATTTAGGTTCATTCCAAATATAATTCCCCCACATTTATGATTTACTTTAAAATTTGTCTTTTCAATTAATTTTATAAATTTTTCGAAATAAATATTGAATTATAATGCATAAAATTTTTGCCATCATTTTGAAGTAGATGTATTTCTAAGCGTACCTGCAAAAAATTAGAGTTTTTTTATTCAAAATTTCCTTAGATATACGGGAATTGACATATTGGCCCGTTTTGGAACTAGGCATAATTTTTATAAGAGATAATAACGCCAAATATGGTTTACGCAATTTGTTAAAATTATTTGAACGATGACTTTTTCAGCTCGTATACAATGAAAAAAAAGGAAATTAAAGAGGTTGCTATAAAGTAAGAAGTTCGCCAAGTGAATTATCTATGGCGCAAACTGAAAAAAGTACTCCAAGATAACTTTTTAAATTGCTCTATAAATTTCTTATCAAAAATTACAAAATTTAATATCCAGGCATAATCTGAGACGTAGAATCGAAATAGGAAAAAAAATCATATATTATTTCAGAAAAGTCTGGTTTTGTGTCAAAATGCCTATGTTAGAAAAATGCTATATATAAATCTAATATATACTCTAATTCGGTCTTTCGAGACATTAAAAACGCAATTTGGACCTTGTCAATCTGCCCAGTAGAACGGGAGATATAGAACTGTCCCCCCTCTTTTTTTTTTTTTTTTTTTTTTTTTTTTTTTTTTTTTTTTTTTTTTTTTTTTTTTCTTTCGTAGTGTACCTAGAGCCGTCAAATGTTAAATAACGTAATCCTCCACTCGAGCACAGGCACCTGAAAGCCCGAATTTCGAATCCGTTTTATTGTCTATTTCTTATTTTGTAAGCTTTCAGAGAATCTTTGATTAAAAATTTGAAGAATTTCAGAGCGAGCAGTGGCCACACTGTAGGGAGTAAAACGCTTTTATCTCCAAAGCACGAGATTCTCTAGCGGAAATTTTAAAGATCAGCTGTTTTAAATATTTTTAGCAGAATATGGCGTTAGCCCAAGTTATCTTGAAACGTGTATGTGTCTGTAAATGGAAAACAAAAATACCCGTGTATTCGTAATATAAAACCTGAAATCTTTCAGAATTTTTGTCCAAAGGGGCAATTGCTCAGAAGGACTATTAATTTCATTTTGGCATTTTGCGTTAATTCATTATAAATGTCGGTTCACTTTTCGAATTGTTGCCACGAAATAGAGCTCTGTAGTATATTTAATGAAATTAAATAACAAAGAATTTGGATAAATGTATGTATGTTTCTCGCATTGTGATAAACCTAGAGCCTAGAATGACGGTACCTAGAGCCACCCAATTTTGAACAAAATAAGCTTCCACTCGAACATGGGCATCTGGAAGCCCAAATTTGAAATTTGTTTTATTATCTATTTCATATTTCGTAAAACTTTAACGAATTTCTGATTAACAAACTCAACGATTTTAAAGCGAGAAGTGGCAACACTGTGCGAAAAAAACACAATTTTATCTCCAGTGCGCGAGACTGTGTATCGGAAATTCTAAAGATATGCTCATTTTAAAATTATTTTGAAATATTGCTGTTGAAGTGAATTTTATTCTTTAAGAACATGATTTTTAATAAATAAAGGTAACACACAAAATTTTTTAAAAACGCCCCTTTGAGCCTAATGTAAAATCTAAAAGCTTTCAGATTTAAATTTTTAACGCTTTTCATGTTACCTTTATTTTAATTTTTAGTTATTTTTACATTAATTTTCTTAGTTTAGTTTATTTAACGTTTTGCCCAATTATTATATCTCCATTATTTAAAAACTCTGACATATTCTGACATACTCTGACATAATAAATTTATAATACCTATTCATAATATCTTAGCTTTCTAAATTTTTCTTTTAAAAGAAGAATGTTTAAAAAATATTACTAACGCTATATTCTGCGTTTTTAAAAGTTACATCTCTTTCAACCTTTCCTCTGCTGTGCAAAAAGATTTCGTTATTTTTTTCATTATAAATATTTTACTCGTTCATGTATATTTCAAAATACACTTCTTTAACAATTTATTGCTGAAAAACGAGCTTTTTACTACTATAAAATAATTTCTTCTATTATAATTAGACTTTCTGTTATATAGCAGCTTAGAAAATAGGTTTAGTGTTGTGAGTTAATGGCTTTCTCATGAATAAAAAATTATTTCTAAAAATCTGATTGCTGTGCACGATGAACATGTATCATTCTGCGTTTAATCTATGAGAAAATATAACATGAAATAAGCAAATGTTTACGAATAACTCGACTAAAAATAAACATAATTCAATTTATGATATATAGCATATTAAACTTATAAAGCATGTGTTTACTTAACCTTATGAATCCCGGTATGCTTTAGAAAATAAATTTGATAGTTTTATGATAGATTTCAATTTGAATTTATCATTCATGATATGCAAGTTTGATGATAAAGTAAACACTACGCTACGTGAAGTAATATTAACTTCTAGCGATGAAATGAGTATGAGAAGTAACATTTTGCATATTGAATGAAGTAAAGTTATTAGTACCAGTGTCTGGTAACTGAAAGTAGTGGATTGCTGAAAGACTTGATTTCATTAAATTCAAATTAGGTTAAATCTTCTAGATGGGTTTTAACATTCAAAGGACAATAAGAATTTAAAATATGATTGTTGACATTTGAGTCGAAATAAAGACGTTGACTGCTCTGTTGACTAATAAATCTATTTGATTTTGAAATAGCCGAATATTATTTTCGTCAAGAAACTTAATGTTTCAAGATAATATTAGTAGGCCTTTAAAAAAAATAAAGACTTCTCGAATTGTACTTAATTTTTATAATATTTAAATAATTAAAAAGAGAAGAAAACTAAAGAATATCTTCACTAGGCCTACACTTAATTGCATAGTTTGACAGAAAAGTGTTCGAAATGATTCTTTTGTTCAGAATCAGGTAGATGAATTTACAGGATGCATATTTTTACTTAGTATATTTTTACTTTATTTTTACTTAGTTTACGAAGTAAACGAAAGATTGTAACCATGAAAAATTCCGGGTACCATATTTCAACGAAAATATCCATTTTGACCGCTATCGAATGCAGTTTAACTTAAGGACAGAATAAAGGTCTCTTTTTTCCCAAACAAATTATGAAACTGATTTAAAATGGATTCAGAAGAGATTTTTTTCCTTGGCGCATGTACGTAAGTACGTACGTGTATGTTTCGCATAACTCAAAAACGAGTAGCCTCAGAACGTTGAAATTTTGTATAAAAGATTGCTATAACCTGCAATGCACCTCGTATTTTGGTTGCAATCTGCCGCACCAAAAGTATACATATATATACCCACTCTGTTACTCGGCTTGGTGAGCGAAGTTTTTATTCGTATATGTCGGTAAATTGTGCCTTTTTTGCTTTAAAAAGGATTGAATTACATTGTTCTTATCTTCCGGTTAAGGTTTTTATGGCTTTAGGTAACCTGCATGTTACAGCTGTAGAATTATCAACAATTTAAAAGTTGTTTAAATGCGGCAGAGACTAATTTTTTACCATAGCAGCCATATTTGTTTACATGTGGAAGTTAGCAGAATAGTGGATTTGTTGCCTATTCAGAGAAACTAAGCCTCGTAACAAGTAATGTTTTGTTTTCTCGAATTAAATCATGCTTAATCCGCTTTGGAATTATCATTTAAGTTATTAAATTACTCCATATACTGACTCAACATAGCATCAAGAACAAATTAAGTCAGTTTCTGTGCCTTCAGTGTCTTTTTGCCGAGTGAGACCCAAAGGAAACTTTCAGTTTTGTGCGCCGAAAAATCTGCCTTTTTGCGCATTGGCCGCTAAAAAGTTTCGAGAAGAAATTGTAATTTTAATTTTAAATTTTTTTTAATTGTTTCAACTGTATTTGAGTTTTTATGTTTTTCTATATCTTTGAATTTTGAATACAGAATTCTAAGTTTTTAAGCATTTTTCCCTTGAGCGAAGTGAGAACTAATTAATTTAATGAGAAATATATCTCTAATGAAATTCGAGGAAATAAATTTAAATGAAATGCAGGAAAAAATGCGTATAATTTCATATTCAAGGAAGTCATGTGGTATACACATAAAATTTTGTTGTTTCTCAAAGTAACTTTCTGCATATCGAAATACGCGTTTTACAGTTCGAAAACACTTTCACAATTGTGAAAACTTAAAAAATATGAAATGTCAGAAAATTTATGAATTTATGATATGCGGTTAAAACATTCTGTGTGCTATTCGTATAATCATACACTGTGAATTCTATGAATGTAATTGTTTTAACATTTAGTGAATTTCGGATCACCGCATAGTATATAGCTCTTCAGACTAAAATGCGAATGTCGTTATTGAAAGTACCTTGGAACATTTTGCAATAACGAACAATAACAATGGAGCAATAACAATGGAGCTGTGTAAATATCTTCAACGGGTTATAAGGTATTTCTCCCGCCTTCTTCGCATGCCTTCGTGGTGTAGTGGTCTGCATGCTCGACGCGTAACCGAGAGGTCTGCGGTTCGATTCCCGGCGAAGGCGTTGCTCATTTTTCATGTCTTCTGCTTCGAAATAACCTAATGTCTCTACAGCGTAAAGTCTACAAAATGCTTTATGTAACACATTTTCGAAAAGAAGAAAGTAATTAAAACTTGATGACATAGTAAAAATTTTGATATTTTTAAATTACGAAATACTGCAAACAAAAAAAAATAATATATCTTAAATTTATTTTTTTCCTAATGTTTCGAATAATTTAAAGAAGTATTTGAAGAATACTTTGATTGTTTAAAATTGAAGGAATGTCTTGATTAAAATCTAAATTTAGATTGAAAGATTGCTGTGCGATTAACAATTAGGAGAAAAAAATCGAAACCAGACAGTGGGCAACATTGCTCACTAGTTGCACATGCAACCGGATGCATATTTCATAAGTGGACATCTGGGAGAAAAAAAATCGAAACCAGACAGTGGGCAATATTGCTCACTAGTTGCACATGCAACCGGATGCATATTTCATAAGTGGACATCTAGGAGAAAAATCGAAACCAGACAGCGGGCAACATTGCTCACTAGTTGCACATGCAACCGGATGCATATTTCATAAGTGGGCATCTGGGAGAAAAAAAATCGAAACCAGACAGTGGGCAACATTGCTCACTAGTTACACATGCAACCGGATGCATATTGCATATGTGGACATCTAGCTGAAAAAAATCGAAACCAGACAGCGGGCAACATTGCTCACTAGTTGCACATGCAACCAGATGCATATTTCATAAGTGGACATCTGTATAGCTACGAAGGGAGTGGCTTCCAGATTGAACCAATGGGCATCTAGTAATTTTCTGTCATTTCAGATGATATTTTCCATGCTTTAAACAAGATGTTTAAAAGTATTTGTGGATTTCTTGTGAAACTTTTCAAAACGAATTTAGATCAAATATAAGCATAATTACATATGTAAATAGTAGAAATCTCAGCATTTTCCATTTGCGGTTGTGTATGAAAACGATGTTATATAATAATAGCCAATGCACAGTCTTATTTAAAGTGAGCTTTCCTATTTTGCATTTCTACACATTTAATGCGTTAAATTTCTGTTAATAACTGCTTACCATTTATACAATAACTGTTCACTTGCAATAGAAATGCTCGTCAAACAAAATGAATTTATCTTATTCACAACGAATATATTTAATTTATCGTATATAACTTTTAATGCTAACAATAGGTAAGGTATAATCAGATGATTTACAATATATATTTTGTATCTTACAGTTTTAAAATCAAAGGAATGCAAACATCGGGATAAGAAAATACTAGTTCCATAGTAAGCCTCAGTTAATAAAAAAAAATTTTGCCCTCAAATTCTGTTAATGCACATGTGTTGATAAATGCGAGTCATTTCTTAGATATAGAGAGCGCTAATATGCCAAGAACATTAATCCGAATGTCATTGCGCGATAAGTTTCACGAAAGTGGAATGTTGACGATTATATAAACGCATAAAATGAAAGCACTACGAGATTTTCTACTAAAATGATAACAGCATTTATATGCCATTCTATTCATAATTGCGAAACAAATGCAAAATAAAACATGCGCCCGTATGTAGAGTTTCAAAGATTCAGCGTCATAAGAGTGTTGTGTAGCAATTTCACGTAACACTTAATTATTTAAGTTTGACTTAAGATTTAATTTTCATTATTCTAAATTTATGCTACACAACGTTATTTTATTTAATATCTTGTATTTGTATTTGCTTTAGTTTAATTTTTAATTAGGGGTTTTGGTACTTTAAGATTTGTGCGTTTCTTCAACTGGTTACTCGTAAACGCAACAACAAAACAGAAAATGGAATTAGGTGCTTTCCTACGTAATAAACTTGATTTAAAATTACTTAACTTAGGTTGATTCTCTTTTAACTTATATCATTGGATGCAAAAAAAATTAGAATTTTAATTTAAGAGTACTTTCAAGTTTCTAGCATAAATAGTTTTTAATTTACAGCTAATTATTTAACGAAATTTTTGCACTTCGTGAGATTTTTGGTTTGGAGGGAAAGGAGTGTAAAGGGTCACTTTTGCAGTTGATTTTTAAGCCTTTGCTTAGGAATTTTCGTCCGGTTAGGGGTGGGTTGCTTTGGGTTTGTAAGTTTTCCCACGCTGGCGTCGAATTCTTGGTTTTTCCTTTGGCGGGCTTGGCGAGATTCGAATTTTTGTCTCAGTTCAACTCCTCGATTTTGGGCGATTGTAGCAGGGGTTTGTTCGAGGTGTAGAGTTTAGGATTTATTCACCCTTTTGGCGAGATTTGGTGATATCTGGTGTCCTGACTTGACAAAAAGGCGGTGCAGGTGGGATTTCGGTCTCTTAGCAGCTCTTCGCTTTTTTTTCTTCGGCGAACTAGAAGTTATTTTCCTCCGTGCTTTAAGCACGTTGTTTCTATGGGGCAGCGTCGCTCGATTGCTTAACTGGGGCTTATGGCTCCTTTCGCCTGCATCCGATTTCTTGGCTTTTAAGCTTTAAATTTAATAGTTCTTCAAAATGAAAAGGAAATATTCTTCAATCGAATCTTCTTCAATCGAATCGAATCAATTCTATCCAATGACGAAATTTCATTGTCAAAATTTTGATCTTCAAACTCGGTCTGCCCCTTCAATTTAAAAAGAAAAATGCATAAATGAATGACTACACCTACCTGAGTTTTCTTGATGAATCTGAAAGTCGTCCAACAGAAGGCCTCAACTCGTCGAAGCTACAGGTTCCAGTGTTCCAGTTGAAATGACTGCAGTCCATGAAACGAATGTCTACATCTACCTGAGTTTTCCTGATGAATCTGAAATTCATCCAACAGAAGGCCTCCACTCGTTGAAGCTACAAGTTCCTGCATTCCGGGTTAATTTTCTGCTGTTCGGTCTTCATCATGCTGCCGTCGGTTGACGATCCAAGTCATCGATCCTACATCTTCCAGACTTGAATTTTTCAGTTTTCAACTTAACAACTCTTCAAAGTTCCATCATGTGGACAGATAAGACACTTTTTTTTAACTTTTAATAGTTAACTTTAATTCTTAAGGAAATTTTCATTCAAAATTAACTGATTTAACTATTTCCTGAAATTAGTAAAGATTCCATTTATCAGAATTTAAGATAAATTACTTTTTTGTAAATTAAACGTTTGCTGTAAAGAATTTTGAAATGTAGAGAAATTTAAATCTTTAATATGTTTTGATGATTTGCTGCTTTAGCAGAGATTTGAGGTAAAATTTGTTAGCAGTCTTAAATTGCTCCTGTTTAAATTCTAAAACAGTAGTTTCTTTTATTTGTTTTTTTTGGTGCAATACTATAAATATTTAACTCTGTTCTTAATCATTAGAAATTTTATATGTTCTTGGATGAATAAGGTGTAAGAACCTTACAACTGTTAAATGTAATAGAAATTATTAATTTATATCTTAACTCATGAAAATAGTCATTTCTTAACTAATAGTTTTTGAATTGAAGTGGTTCTCGTAGAATTTACTGAATTTGTGAAAACCAATATAAATGTGTAAAATTTTGTTTTTCTTAATTAATGGTTTTGATAGTTCCCGGGGACTAGTGTAAGTGTTTTTTATAATAGCAATTTGATTGATATCAGTGTTTGAGGAAAGTAATAAACTACTATAGTTTTAGTATTACTGATTTATGTGTTTACTTGAATTTATGATAACACAACATAGTTCACCAGTAGCAAGTTTCTTCGGGTTGTTGAAAGTAACCTTTAAAATTAATACACAACGCAATGTCTGAATTTGTTTGGTCACCTAGTATTTTACAAGAGCAATAGAAGCTCATTGGTCCATTTTTTAAACGTCTCCCTCCAGTGGCGATACAGATGTGCATTTGTGAATTAGGCCAACCGGATTGCAACGTCACGTTTTTCTATAGCCAGACGACTCCAAAAAGGTAGCCTATTTGCGCGCTGTACTGAACGCTGCATATCATTGACTGCAAATCATCCGTGGCACCATTTACAGTAGTATAGGAAACGTTTAGACCGGACATATCATCAATGGAATCACGTCTTTTTCACCGATGAGAGTCGTTTCTGTGTGACAAAAAAATTTCGGCGCTACTTGATAAGGAGATGCTTCCATCCGTATAAAATTAGGTAAAGAGATCGTTGAAAGGGGAAGTTCTGGCGCGCTTGTATGGAGACATTATGATGAACGGACGGACAGAGCTGCACATTTCCGAAAACGGTTCGCTTACCAGAGGCTTTCTCTACGATGAAATTATCTACCCGCGTGCGTCTTTTCGGAATGCCATTGGTCTCAGCTTTGGTTTCTTCAACGACAATGCACGGCTATACAAGACTCACTCTCTTGAGGAACTCTTAGAAAGTGCTGATATACACGCCAACGTCTTCCCCTGATCAAAATCCTGTTGACCATGTACAGGATACATTAGGAAGACGCCCAGTAGCACGACCTTAACCTCCGAAGAACACAGGCACGTGAATCGGATGTTCCTTGATAAATGGCAGCTCTTACCCCAAGAACTGTTAAATAATCTGAACAAGAGTATCGACAGAAACTATGTAGAGACATTAGGGCAGTGATTCTCAACTACTGTGCTGCGGCACTTTTGTATACCGCCAAATTCTTAAAGTGTGCCGCCAAATTTTAGAAATGTATTTAGAAAAAATTATAATGGGTTTAATCCTAGTATACGGTACACATCAGAATTGGCGAACTTCGGTTTTTAAGACATTAATAAGCTCGCCAATTGTGGTATCCAAGCCGATTTTGGTACTCTGGAGGAGAGCGCATTTCGGAGCATTTTCAGGCATGTTCAGTACATAATTTAAATTAAGATGTTCTGTTTGGTGCAGATGGCAGACTAGCTTACTTTGTAGAGACATTAAGTTTATTTGGAAGCAGGAGAGATTGAAAAAGGAGCAATGCTCTCACCGAGACTCGAATCACGGACCTGTCGAATATGCGTCGAGCGTGCTGACCACTACAACACTAAGGCATACGAAGAAGGCGGGAGAAATACCTTATGAGATATTTTTGTTATTTTTAATAACATAAATTCAAGTATGCAAGGGCCGAAAAAAAATATATTAAAATCAACAGGTAAATTGTGGGATTCCAAAAATAAATAACTTTTTGGAAGAATAAAGCTCAGGAAGACAATTTGGAAAAGTTTGAGTCAGTCCCAAAAGCTTTTAATAAAACTATTCACAAAATTGTTACTGACCATTTGACAACATTAGAGGAAAGAATTATTGATTATGTCCCAAATTTAGATACAAAAAAAATTGATGGGATTCGTAATCCATCTGTGATAACGAATACATCTGTATTTGAATTAGCTTTGAATGAAGAGGAAGAACTAATTTCGCTTTCTAATAATCGAGATTTAATTTCAAAATATTCGGAAGTATTAATTAATTCATTTTCGATTAACATTAATGATGGCCAAAAAATCTTTAAAAGTATTATTACAATTTTGTCCATCTTATTTGTGTGAATTCGGATTTTCAGTATTAACCAACATAAAAACGAATAAAAGATTGAGACTGCTAAATGTAGAAAACGATATGAGAGTAGCATTGCCATTTTTACGACCGAATTTAAATGAAATCATCAAAAAACATCAAGCTCAAACTTCTCGTTAAAAGTATTTTTATTATTAACTTGTAATTAATCCTTTAATAAACGTACTGCTATTTTTGCAATACATATTATTTTATTTTGCATTCAAAATTATTATCATAAACTATTTTACACACTGTATTATAGGTAAATAAACAACTTTTAAACTTATCTTTCTCACTGTGTGCCGACAAATTTTGAAATCGATGAAGGTGTCCCGCGACAAAAAAAGTTTGAGAATCACTGCATTAGGTTATTTCGAGCATCCTGGGGGGACGCAAACCATCCTTTAGTTCTGTCGCCACTGTACATACATTAGGGGTTTTGAAGCAGGAGACGTGAAAAATGTGCAATGACCTCGCCGGGACACGAACCTGGATCTCTCGAATACACGCCAAGTATGCTACCATTACACCACGAAAGCATGCTGGAAGGATAGACAAAATATATGTTATAGGTGCATCACGGGCTTCTCCGCCTTTACTGCCATATGGCGGCTTTTCAGGCTTCTCCTACCTGCTAATCTTATCTCATAGGTACAAGACACCCTTGCAGTTAAAGGAGGCCATATCCCTTAGTAAGGTTTTTTGGTTTGTTTTTCTCCCTCTTGACTCATTTCTTTTTTGTAACAACTATATTTTGTAAATAAAGCCTTTTTCTGTTTGTTCCATATTGTATCTGCCCTCTCTTTCGTTTTGGCCACTATACTTTCCTCATCCTTTAAGTACTGCTTTATGCTTCTGTAGTATGATATCATGTTTCCCAGTTTGTTTTTTATGGAATTACGGCTTAGAGTAAAGTTGCTAAAGTTTTTCACACAAGTATATTTTTAATTAATGCAGGCAAAAGTTGAAAGCAGTCTTTGTTTCTGTTGATTGATTAATCGAGCATTATTTCGAAAACAAACGCAGTTGATGAAGAATTCACTTTAAACAAACAACTGTTTTTAGTTGAAAATTTCATTACGTTTTTAACTTGAGAAAAAAAGATAATGCGTTTAAATGTTAGGTTTTAATACGCTCATTTCGTACTGATACTATGATTTTATGAATCCTTTTACTAAAATAGTGCAAAATAAATACGTGCCATAAAAATTATACTGGAATTTATTTCCCTGGCGTAGATTACAATGTGCGGAAGCAACAGAAATTTGCATTTCTGTTACTGACTACTAATTGTTAGTAACTTTATCAGGACTCGTATTCCTTTTCATTTGTTCCATTCCATTCCATAGCGTGTCCTGACTGGACAGTGAGTTGACTGCAAACTATGTCCTATGGAGTAGCAAAGACGACAAGATAAGAAGGGTTAAAATTACCCTTTATTTTTTTTCGCATTTCACGGTCGCTCCCGCACTCCGGGATACAAAGACCATACACTTGTGGTCTGAACGTAAAAATATAAGACTACTAACTAACTAAAATTTAAATAAGAGCTAACTTTTAATACTTTACACAGATGACTAACACTAAGACTGGTCTTTTAAATTACTACATTTGTAGTACGCAAACTGCGGAAAACTACAATACGTCTTTAGCTTTCAAGAGAATTAAAACCTCTGGCCTTAAGGCGGACAGTAACTGATGGCAAGCTCGCGGGAAGATTCGTGACAAGATGGCTCATTCTCTTCTCTTCTACTACGCTCTTGGCAAAAAGCCACCACTTAAATACTTAAACGTTAGCAAGTACAATTTGCATAAGCATATTCAAGCGTTAATTCTGGCCGGAAGTGGAAAATAAGAGATGATAGTAAAGTTTTAAAATAAAATAAACGTTAGTCAAACTTAAAATCCTTACAGCTTACAGTGTAAAGGATTTCTTTTGTACGAATCAATTATTTTTATTTTAAGAAACTTTCCTTTCCCTTCTGATTTCAGTTTCCTTCCAGAATGACATATATGCAAAATCTCATTGAGTTAGGAAATAGGATTTAAAAACAAAACTGAAGAGTTAGGAGTAGAGCGATTTGTTACGAATTACGAGTAGAGCGACTTTAAGGTGGGAGACAGTTCTCCAAGGAACACGCAACCGTGATTACTACGACAACAGAACGCCTAGTCTCGTCCCCTTTATATTACCAGGTTTGTTACCGGCCATGGACCCTTATTATCGGGAAAGAGGTATCATACGCAACATAAACGTTTCTTGATAAAACAACCTGCTCTTATAAAGACACTAGTCAAAATTATGGCAAAATTAGAGGTATTAGCAATTGACCTGTGCAGAAGAAGCCGTGCCCAAGTTCCATTAAAGTGATATGGTTATATATCATGAGTATTATTCTACTAGGATTCAGTATTAGTAATTGTATATACATGGAACAATCTAATTGTACGATTATGTATTATGTATATTTATCTATTATGTATTATGCAGGTTTATCTATTATGAATCAATATCCTTATCTATTATGTTTATCAATTATCATAAGTAACATGTATGTAAGAAAAGTATGACCTGTTCAGTGTGAACTAATACACGCCATGTCCAAATTGCACACAAAGTGAACAGATCACACACACAGCTAACTAAGCTTGATGTGTAAAATTCCGTATTTGTGTGTAATTCAGAAACTGTGTAAGACAGTAGCTGTATGTATGGCCCGGAACAGTTCAGTAGTATGATTATGTGTCATGTATGCTTTTGTATTATGAATCAGTATCAGTAATCGTATGTATAGCACAGAGGAATTCAGTTGTATGATTATGTATCATGCATGTTTATTTATTATGAATCAGTATGTTTATCTAATATGTATATTAATTATCCTTCGTCTCACGTATGTAAGCAATGTATCAACAAATGTTTTTATGGAGGATGCAATCAGCCCTTGTACGGCAATGTTCAACCTTTCTGTTTTAGGGCGTTGTTCCTGGTAGTTGCGGGACTCGGACAACACCCGACTAGTCTGTGTTAGCCGCCCGGGTGTCCGGATCCTGCTCTGAATTGTTAATTATGTGAAGCCGATAAATCTGATTTAGATTGTAGTGTAGCTGAAATTTGATTCATTCTGATTATACATAATATTTTGTGCTTAATCTTTCAGCACGCGTGTTTGCGCAAAATTTACGACAAATTCGGTTTTTAGTGCACATTTTTCGCATATCGAAGCTGAGACGTCTGAAGGGCATTTCTATTCCTCCTTTCTACCCTTCCCCACATCATGGAATGTGCCAACAGGAAGTCATTTTACTTTTCTTTTTTTTTACTCGGATTTTGTGCTACGTAGCATCTTTTTCCTAAAAGTTACGAAACGCGCGTGGTCGTGGGTGAAAATTCGGAAAATATTTTTTTTCTCAAATATTTTGTCATTTTGTGCTATTAATTGCCTTGTATTATTTTAATTTGTATACATTCGTCTCTGTAATTTTTATATCGGTTTTCATGGCAAAAAATATGTGCAACCAGATGATTTTGCTCGCATTCTTCAAGAATTATCTGGTAAAGAAAAGGAAGGCAAGGAAACCTTCGGATATGAGAACAATAGCGATTTGAGCGAGGAATATGTAGAGCTAAATAATATCAGCAGCGAATCTGAGCAATATATTTCGGATGATGACGATAACAGCGATATAGAAAAAACGAATGATGATGATATGATCTATAGTGGTAAGAATAATCTTCTAAGTCGCGAAAACAGAAGTATGCAAACTGCTCAAAAACGAAAAAGAGGAATATTGTGAAAGCGTGTTGTTACCAGGCCTAAAACACCATGCCAAGGGTATAGAGGATAAAATAGGATCATTTTTTAAAATCATTGATATAAATATGCTTGATGAAATTTTGGAATGTACAAATAAATAAATATAAGCTTGCTTAAAAGTAATTTACTTATATTTGAATGAGATATCATTTGTATTTTGCAATAATAAGGTTAATATTTTATTTCTTAACAAATTTATTATCAATGTTCATTCATTTCTGTCGTGTGTTTCGTGACGAAAAGGGTAAAATAACGAATGTCGTAAAAAATACGACGCGCGCGTGCTCATGTAACATTGCAAAGCGCGCGTGCTGGAAGGTTAAGTTACTTGTTACAAGGGGTGGTTAATTTGTGATCATCGAATATGTGCATGTTCTGTTCAATTTAGTTGAAAATAAGAAGGCTGTTATAATCTTCATCGGCAGGCATTTGTTTTTCAAGACATAGCCAGAGTTCGCGAGCTCGTCTTCAATAGGGTCTACATTTTATGCTCCCTAACTGAACAAGACTCTATAACAGAACGAAAACATTTTTCGGAATGTATTTGGTGTCTTTTGAAAAACCTACCCACAAAGGCAAAATCATCCCAAAATGTTGCAATTATGTTAAATATGATTACTGTGTCAGTTATCATAAAAATGTAATTTGGAGGAACCATTGAAAATACACAGATAAATATCAAAACCACTTATTGTCGCTTAAAATGTAGAATTACAGAACTAATATTAACAAAAGTTTAAAATTTTTGCTTTTGCGAAGATAAAATTTAGTTACAGACAGTAGTTAAAATGTTCATGTTCAGTTTTGAAGATCGCAGACGGTCTAACATAATTAAAGCACTAACGTAAAATTCTAATCAATTTTTTTTTCAAATAAGCAATTGATTTAAGACTTAAATCACTGGCAGAAAGATTTCACGGTGCTTTTATTTGCTGGCTTGCTAAATTGACTACTGGTGACTGAAACGGCGATTTGTTACTTATGCAGCAAGTCCTTTCTTCAGTAAACTTGTGGGGTTTTACATAGTTAATTCCAAAGTTAAGACTTAGAACCCCACGAACACTAACAAGCGAATAATCGCTTAAGTGTGTGAATAAACACGTAAGACGTAAGAAGGGTTAATTACCCTTTATTTTTAGAATAAATACAATGAACTCCTACTTGGAGTATGCACAAAGCCTCTACTTGGGCTTGAACGTAAATAACTATGAATTTAAACTCAATTAAGCTTAACTATAGCTATCTGAAAGGTATAGCCGAAGCTATTAGAATTCTAAGTAGTTGGCCCTTAAATCTTAATCTTCGAAGCCAAGCAAAGGCCTAAAGTATGGCCGAGCGTAACAGCTAACAGAGAATGTAGTCAAATGGCAAACGCGCGCTAGTCAGGAATTCAGACTCTCTTTGTAGAAATCGGTGAAGCATCGACTTAAATAGTACTCTTACTCATTTATATTCACTGCGTTTCTGAATTTACATTCTGGCAGGAAATTATAAGCTGAAATTAGAATAAGATAGGCAAGACACAAAACTTAAAATAACTGTTAATAAACTTAGGATAAACCTTACAAACTGATGGTTTATATTCTAAGCTGCTGCGTCTTCTTTTGTGGTAATTAAATTCTCATATTTCTAAAGGTGAGGTTTGTTAAAAACGAGACGAAACATAAAATAGCTTCTTAGACCAAATTTATAATAAATTCCAATTATGTTTTTCTACGCCACTTACGGGAAGTGTTTTATTTCTGAGTAATACAGAAGTAAATTTAAGACATATTTACCTCAATGAATATGCTTGTTCGAAACTGAAAAACGAAAGCCGCAAGAATTTTTATTCTTTTTAAAGCCTCTGAAAATGTGGAAAATATCCAAGAAAGACACAATGAGGAAGTTGGGGTCAAGGTGTCTTACAGATTTATAAATATTATTCTATAAAAGGGTTTAAGATAGTAATGTGTTTGACGAGATAGCAACTTAATATTTAGGATTTGGAGGCAGAATTGCAAGACAGTCTGAAATTTCGTAAACGCCATGCATAAAAGAAATGCGGGAACGAGCCTTTGTCAGGTTAGGTATAGAAATAGCTGAAATTATAATGGCTTCAGCAGCTTATAAATATTCTTTCCTCTGATCTATTCAGGATTTTACAATTTCATGATGGTTGACCAGAAAATTAAGACATGAAAGAAAAGTTTTGAGATTGTGAAGGTGACTGCTGATTTTGGTCTTGCAGTCAAATTTAAGTTCAGGCCATTATGCAGAAAATATTTCCGTTACTATATTACATTTAGACAACATCACTGCCATTTTGTTCCCGTCTACGAGAATATCTACTTCAGTTTTGCAGTAAGATTTAGGTTTAAAAGACTTTTAGTGTAAAACTTCTCTCCCTTTCCTACATCTAGAAATCTAGAAAATAAAAAATCCATGTGCCAAAATAGATTGTTCATTTCATTTATCCAGATTTCAGAAAATAATCAAAACATTTAGAATACCATGCGCATGGCGGAGATTCTATGCTAAATGTCAACGGTTTGACCTCGAAAGATGTGCCTTGTGTAATGTCGGTATAATTTCTTCCATGATTTCATAACTTTGTAAGGAATGAGAAGTGTTCGTGTTAGAAGTTTTTTTAAGGAAATTATCATTTTTTAATAAATTATCAATTTATAAAATTAAACTAAATTATCATTCATTAATTTATCATTTAATAATTTTGATAAAAATACTTATTTTTAACAAAAAATTGTCATTTTTACTTCCTTGTACAAAAAAAAAATTGCAGTGCAAAGTATTAATTAGGGAAATCGCTTGCATAAAATAGATGAAGAATAGTCCTAAACTAGAGGTCCTGAGGTACTCCAGCTTCAGCTATAAATATAAAATGCAGTATGAAGTATTAATTAGGGAAGTCACTTGTATGAAACTGATAAAGAATTGTCTTAAGTAGGAGTCCTGAGGATACTCCAGCTTCAGATGTAAATGTAAAATGCAGTGCTAAGTATTAATTAGCGAAGTTATTTGAATAAAATAGATAAAGGATGGTTTTATACAAGAGCCCTGAGTACACCTGCGTGAGCTGTAAGTATAAAATACAGTTCGAAGTATTAATTAACGAAGTCACTTGCATAAAATAGATAAAGAATGGTCTTAAGCATGAGCCCTGAGGTACTCCAGCTTCAGTTATAAATGTAAAATGCTGTACGAAGTATTAATTAGGGAAGTCACTTGCATATAGATAAAGAATGGTCCTAAGCAGGAGCCCTGAGGGTACTCCAACTTCAGTTATAAATGAAAAACGAAGTAAAGCTGTTAACCATAAGAGTGTGAAGACACTTTTATGGTTACAAGAGTACATACAAGAGAGTGAATGAGCAGAATGTGTTCAAAAGGCATGTCGATATTTCTAAGAAATTATAAGTAAAAGAAAATAGTCTTAGTTTATAATAAAAAATATGTTTATTTACATTATTGTAAAATTTGAAAGAAAACGTATTCATTTCTTACAAGAAGCTTGTATAACACGCAATTTAGTATGAAATTAATTATTGAGCTTGTTATCTTTCAAATATGAAACGATTTCTTACGTGTGCAAGAAAATGTTTTCAAATATGCTAGTGTTATTTTATTTACCTAAAATAGTAAATACTAATTTAGATATTTCTCTTCCTTAAATTTTTTCACATAAAACCTTATCTTTTATCCTTTGCTGTGTAACTTTGTTCTAGGTTCTTAAATAATTGCTCCAAACAACAGAGTTTTAAAGAATTTAAATTAATGCAAGCAAAGAAACATAAATAAACAAATAAAAATGTAAAACAGTTTTGTACTTTTTCCTCTGCATCATACGTGTTTGCATAGTTATGCAAAGGCGAGAAAATTGGAATAATCTCCTTAAACAGAATAAAATTAAAATTTCGCAAGCTTTTAATATTTTCTTTTATTTATCCTAACAGGAAAGAATTTTATTTCGTTTTCTCAGGTGGTGCCACTTTTAATGTAATTTTACTTTAGCCCTCTTTTCTATTTTCTTACAATTTGAGATTTAATTTGCTTATGTTTTAAGTACTTTATTATAAAAATTTTGGGCATCAATTTATATTTTCTTTCTTCCCAGTTAAGTACCTTCTAAATCTTCAGAAACGAAAGAGAGGTATCCATTTGTCGTTTTCAGTCAATTTATTATTGATTAAAAGATTAAAATAGAAACAAAAAGCTATCAGTTCTTATTTTGTCTGAAGTATTATATTTTTTATGTAATTTAAATCGAGTAGTATAAGAATACCAAGAAGCAAAGGAATTTATTTTTTGCTTCATTAAGTTATTTGGGTTTATGCATAATTTAGATGGCTTCAGAAATTCAAGAAGACGTAAAATTTCAGCCACATTGTTATTATAATTACGTTTTTTTGCATTTGATGCCAATCATGGAGTATAGTTTTATAACGAGGGTATTACCGGTCCCGTAAATTCTGAGGGGATTTGGGAAGAAGCATTGACGGTCTAAGGGACAATAAAGGAGCTCTCAGACGAGAACTTTATAGTCATAACTACCATAAACTGAGCTTCCATTGCTAGGCAGCCAGCTATTGCTATGGCTCAGAAACTGGTATCAGAATTTTCTCTAAACTTTCAAACCAATGAATTTTATGCCTACCTGGCGTTAGAACCGACCAGCTACAGTGACGTAAACACGTACTGACATCTACGCTGACTACTGACGCTAAAAGTAGCACGTTGTTTCAATATATACGACTATACATATGTACGTGCTGTGGTAGGAATCTGTCTATGTTTTGTAGGTTCATTCATATAATGTTTCGAACAACTTTCAATCACTACTGTTTTATGCCCTACCTGAAGTGTTTTAATTAATAATTTGATGTAATACCTAACAAACGCATGAATTGATTAGCAAATAAGTGAAGTGCAATAAATACATAATATCTTTTATGTATTACCCATTCTATAATTGTGAAGTGGTCTCTCCGTTCTTAGTGTACTTCGTGGTGTAACTAGAAGCACATGTTACTAGTGTCGAGATGTCCAGAGTTTAATCTCCGGTGAAGGCAGTGTTCTGGTTTCGTGTTTCCCGTTTCGGCAAATTCAAGGACTCAACTTGTCTCATGGAAAAGCCATTTGATGTAGCAAGACAGACGGTAAACTCGAACCGAAGTATTAAATAAGCTTGAAGGTTACGCTGAACGAAATGAAACTCAAAAATATGTGGGGGGGGAGATGTAATCCAAAACGTGCTGATAAAGTATGAGATAGGGGATCAGTTTGGATAACAACAAGCACATGTTTCTACGTTTGCTGATGACTCTTAAATCTGCATTTCTGTAAATTTATTTTAAAAGTTCTCCACAATAAAACTTCGTTTGTTTTCGTTTAGTTTCTTATAAGCGTAGACGAAAACTACTCATTCGAGCGCTGTAGTTTTCTTTCAGTTTTCAAATTTAGAGCTTATGAGCCAGTTGAAATTGGGAAAATTTATTTGGAAAGCTTCTACAACTTTTAAGGTGTTTTTTATGCCACCTTGAAATCAGTTTGTAGAGGTATTAGGTATTTTTTGAAAGTAAGAGAAATGAAAATTGAGCAATGCCCTCGCCGGGACGCAAACCACGGACATCTCGAATACTCGCCGAGCGCGCTGACCACTACACCAGAAAGGCATGCAAAGAAGGCGGGAGAAATACCTTATAAGCTTAAAGAAATTATAACAATCATGAGCCACTTTTTTGATTTTTTGACACGTTTTGCCTTTAATTTTAGCTGTTTCATTTGATTAGTACTTTATATTAGTCGACATATATATATTCGCTTCATAAACGTATAATAATTAATTTTGCCGCTTAGATATAATAGCTGCTAGGATTCTGACTGCTGCACCGCCAGGCCCAGGTTCGAATCTCGGAGAAGGCTTAGATGTTTGTATCCAGGGCGTTTCGAAACTCATGGACAAGAATTTAAGGGATGATAGAAGGCATCTTAAGAAGCAGATTTAACCATACAGTGCATGGGCGGAGAGCAAGCGTTGAACCGCTAGACTGCGTTGTAATCGAAATCATAAACCGCGAGTTTTCTTAGACACCGTCATTTCTGGCGTGGATTTCAGAAGTCATGTCAACGTACAGTAATCAGGAAAAGGAAGACATGCATTTATATATGACCCTGCGAATGGGAATGTTCTGGAAGCCAAAAGACTGTACAGACAGCTTTTTCCGAGAAGGCACGTGCAAGACCGAAAAATGTTTGAGCGATTGCATCGCTGTCTGTGTGAAACAGGATCCTTTGTCACCGGCATGCATGATACGGGGCGTGGCAGGTGTGTATGGACGCCACAGATTGTAGAGGACATTCTGCAAAGAGTGAAAGATTGGCCGGATATTAACACGCGAGTGGTTTCCCGTGCTGAAATGCGTCCCACTCAATTGTTTAACAAGTATTACGAGACGAAGGATTACAGCCCTACCATGTAAGTGCAAAACTTGATACCTCCAGATTATGCGCCAAGTCTCTAGTCTACACTTTGGTTTTTACAACAGCTAGCAGCGCAACCTAATTTCAGTGTACGTGTGTTATTCACGAATGAACGCACTTTTACTCATGATGTAATTTTTAATGCGCATCTCTATAACCCCTTAAATTTTTGCGCATGAATTTTAGAATAACCTGTATATAAAGTATGCGTGCTGCATTTAAGCACCCAAAATACACGGCAAGCCGAAAGTCCTCTGGTGTGTTTTGTGGTACGAGAAGAAAGATGGAAGATCTTCGAACCTGCCCCTGAGGTGCCGTTCTTGAAAATTTGGGATGGAATTAGGCAAAGTCACCTGTATGATTCTCAAAGCAGTCAAAATCATGCACTGCTTGCCACGACAAAAATCGGTTTTCTGTTACGATTAGGTAAGACAAGTGACATTAGCCATAACAACACAACGGAATAATTTTTAGTATTTTATTTTCGTAGTTTTGCCCTACCGATTAAGTGCAAAACATCACTATATAGTAAATTCTTTTGTTCTGCACTTAACGTGAGTATCTTAACAGTTTCAGCTCTTCAAAAGTAGAAAAGAAACAAACTAATCTCCAGGTACAAATAGTTCATTGGTCTTTGAACTCAGTTCTTACTTTATTCTGTAAAAAATATATTTCTTCACTTTTCTTCGTTATTCCTAAAAACATGCCTACTATTCTTTTAATTAGTAACCTATCGAACTGTAAACATTTATTTCTATAGATTCCATTTTTGCAGTCAAATAGAGTAAGAATTAGCTATTTGTATTAAATATAAGTTAGCGCATTATTTCTTCAAATTAGATTTCAAATAAGTCTTTCAAAATCTCATTTTATAATTTTAATCTTTTTGTTTATATTTGGTTCAACAGACGGCACTACAACTGCTCCTTACACTTTTATGATACATTTATTTTATTTCATTTATATGTGTCACGTATAGGGTGTCCATAATTTAATCACCGGATAATAAAATTAAATTCAAACATAATTTTATGAAATAAACGTATAAGGTATTTCTCCTGTATTTTTAGCACGCCTTCGTGGTGTAGTGATCAGCAACATTCGGTGCGTATTCGAGAGGTCCATGGTTCGAGTCCCGGCGAGGGAATTGCTTTTTTTTTCATATCTCCTGCTTAAAAAATACCTAATGACTTTACATTGGCGCACGAACTAAAAAAAAGGAGGTGGATGATGATTCTCCACCATAACGATTTGGCCATTGTGTCCTCTAATTCCCGGTCGCCCTTTAAAAAGGGAAGTACATAAGATATTTCTCCCGCTTTCCCGCATATTCGAAAAGTCCGAGGTTCGAGTCCGGGCGAGGGCATTGCTTATTTTTTACATCTCTTGCTTTCAAAAAAATCCTAATGACTCTAGAAAAGCAAATAATTTGTATCGATATTCATGGAATTTCATTTGTTTTAATTCTTTGCAAATGAGAACAGGAAACTCATTTGTTTACAGTTAAAATGGCGTCTTCCAGTGAAAACGCAGTGTGCGTTCTCTGCGTATGGGAAGTGTCCAAAAAAATTTCAGAGGCGATTCGGACATGAAATTAATAAACTTTAATAATAACGAACGGAACAATCAATTAAAAATGGTGAAAACAATTTCGGGAGATCGGACATGTTTTCCATAAAGGAGTGAGGGTCGGCCAAGGGTCAGTCTTGAAAGCAGTCTTCAGTAAATCCATTTGCAGTGCCAGTATGTAAACAGGAATTCCCTGGTCGCCTGTTCATAAAGGTTTTCATGTACTGTTGAAACTGATTGCTAATATATTACGTCTTTATCAATGAATCAAACCTAGTGATCCAGTCTTCGTAAGGAATTTTCTGTAAATATTCTTGACCACATTAGTAGTTATGGTGTTTTTCCTTCAGAAAATCGTACCCTTGTCATTGAGCTACACATTTGCGCGACTTCCTTGACAAAACATTGTACTGGTAAACATGGACCAGTTTGATGGCCATCCTGGTTTTCGGACGCCGCACGTTTAACTTCTTTTCCTGGGAAAACTTCAAGAACCAAGTTTATGCTGCAGATTCACAGTATCGAAGAATTAAAAAATTGAATCACCAGAGCTACTGTGACTTCACAAATGCTTAATAATATCTGGAGGGAAATCAAAAACAAACTTGAGATACTTCGACCAACGGTGCTCGGACTGAGGTGCATTAATATAAAATTCTCTGAAGTGCTAATAAACTTTAATCAGTTTTTCCCTGTCTCTTACTCTGTATTATTTAAAACCTATCTTTTTAGAGACATTAGGTATTTTTTGAAAGCAGGAGAGACGAAAAATGAGCAATGCCGTCGCTGTGACACGAACCACGGACCTTTCAAATACGCGCCGAGTGTGCTGACCCCTACACCACGAAGGTAGGCCTAGAAAGCGAGAGAAATACCTTATATCTTTATCTTGTGATTATTACGGACGCTCTATTTCCAGCAAAATATTTTTAAATACTGTTATTTGTGAAAGAAGATCCTCTCCTGTCAGCATTCTTTAAAATTCACAGAGGTCTCATGCCAGCTGACCTTAATATAAAACTAAATTTGGTACAAATTAAAATATCCTGTTAACACACAGACGACGCTAGTCCTGAATGGGATATTAGTCTCTAAATGGCGTTTTGCGTCGAAACACCTAAATTCGTCGTATTACGTTTCAAATTGTTGCCACCAAATATTAGCGCCCTGTATTATATTTAAAGAAATTAAATAATGAAAAATCTGCATGAATATATGCATGTTTCCGACACTGTAAAAAAAACAAAAGTATCTACATCCATCAAATCTAGTCCATCTCACGAAAATGGACACGAGTTTTAAATTTTGAGTTTATTTTGTTATCTATTTCACATTTTATAAAAATTAAAAACAATTTTAAATAAAAAAACTCAATTATTTCAAAGTAAACAGTGGCAACACTCTACGGATAAAAAAAGTTACGTCCAGCTCGCAAGATTGCCTGTCGGAAATTCTAAAAATATGCCTTTTTGAAATATTTTCGGATTGT
>KK113371.1:259814-330251 GCA_000611955.2 Stegodyphus mimosarum
TATTATATTTTATATATTATATTTTATATAAAAGGCTTTGGTATATTTCAAATATAAAATGGAATATTTTCGTAGCTGCCTCATTTAATTATCTAATATTTTAATTGTAAGGGAAAATGCATATTTTAAGAAGATTACATTGGATTCGCTGTTATTTAGAAAGGCGATTTGTTTATACATTTATTGAAATAAGAAACTTGCATTTCATGTAACATAGTAAACTTTCAATTGCATATTTTATGAACTTAATATAGCACATATTTTCTCCCCTTCTGTAATACGGGGCCCACAAGCGACCGAGAGGTAAAATCGCTGGACACTGGTAGTCACACCTAGTCTCGATTCCAGACGGAACGAGTTGACTGCCTGGGCGTTTTCGTGGTTTGCCCATATGTAAAGCGGGTAAGAGCTGAAACTGGACGAAAAGGAGACTTTGACGGACACTGAATAAGAAATGTCTGAAGAGTCTTTCTGAACTAAAACAGAAATGACAAACCTTTGAAATTAGTAAACTTCTAAACACATTTATGCCAAAGGGGCATTAGTCCAGAATGGTTATTAGTCTCGAAACGACATTTTACGTCGAACCACTTAAATGTGATGTACCACTTTTCAAACTGTTGCCACCAAATATTTTCTCGCTGTATTATATTTAAAGAAACTAAATAACGATGAATCTGCAAGAATTTATGTATGTTGCTCGCATTGTGAACTGAAGAAACAACGGTGCCTAAAAATCATGAAATTTTGAATAACATAGTCCTCCAGCTGAACATGAGCCCCTGGAACCCCTGGAATCTAGCAAATGGAATTTGTTATATTGTTTATTTCATATTTTCTAATCTTTTAAAGAAATTTTTGATTAAAAAACTCAACAATTTCAAAGCAGGAAGTAGCACTCAACAGCAGGGAATAAAATGTTTTTATCTCCAGCACGCGAGACTGTCTGTCGGAAATTCTAAAGTTTTTAGAAACATCTTAAAATATTATAAATTGTTTTTAAAATATTTTCAGCCCAAAATGGCGTTAGCCTAAATGCTATCGAAATTCGTATGTGTCTATGAATAGCCCGTTTGTGATATAAAATCTACAGTGTTGCCTATACTGTTGTCAAATGATCACGTGTACGATTGTGAAACCTAAACCGGGTAATGATGGTGAGTACGATATTCATTTATATTCACTTTCGGTATTGCGTTTGCAATAAAAATGGAAGGTGCATGAATAGCTACCATAGCACTCCCATATACTGAAATTCAATGTTCTATAGCTAATCACTTTGAGTTATGGGAGATACATACGTACATACGTCACGGGAAAAGCCATTTGAAAATCCAGTTTTCAATAAAGAGTCCTTTATTCTGTACGTGTATACAGATACCAATAAAAGTTAGTCAAAATGGATTCGGGAAAGGTCCAAATGAATATTTTCGTGGAAATTGGAAACTCGAAATGTTTCGCTATTTCTTTACTTTGTAGAAGGAAATATAAAAGAGCCTACATAAAATTTTAATCCATATTTCCTCATTATTTCCTACTAAAATATTGCCCCTTTCCGCCATTTTTAATTATTATGCACTCATTTAATTCCTGGTGAAACGGAGTTTGCTATTAAAACTTCTTCAGCTGGAATTATTTCAGGCAAGGTTTGCAACAAATAAAAAAGGGAAGTGTATTATTTTGATGCGGAAAAAAAAACCTGATTTCTTATTCATCCATTATCTTGTTTGTTGGTCGTTTTATGCTGTCATAAAATGTAAATGTTCATATGTTTAATGAATTTCGTTTAAGAAATAATTTCTACACCTCATCATGTCGCGTATCTCACTAATTATATCTGCGGTAGGTATAAAAACGTGGGAAAATCTTTCCTTTCATACATGCAAATTTTGCTTTATACAAAAGGAAAGAATTATGAAAAAAAATCTGATATGGTTACCACATTACATCCTTGTATGTCCTATTAAATTATGCACATTTTGTGCTGCCTTTCATTTAAAACTAGTTCCTTAAATTTCATAAGAGATGTTTCTCTCATTTAATTAATTCAATTCTCAGTTCGTGGCAAAGCAAAGCTATATAAAAACTCAAAATATCGTCAATAAAAATTGTAAAATACAGAAAAACGTATAAGATCTATTCTTTTCTTTTCCACATAAACTATTTTAGATCCTACAAAATGAACCTGGCGAATTCTTGCACAGACGTGAAGCAATACCAGCACAGAAGGAAAGGTGAAAATAACTTTTTACTATTTCCAACTAAGAACAGAAAGGCACGTACTTCGTGCTTTACAATAATACCGACAACTTGTGGTGGAACTTAAATGTTATTACACATATCAATTTGAGTCTAAAATAGAATAGTTCTGGATTATCACGTTAAATTATGCCTAAATTCGGTTGACTCGACAAACCTAACAGGGGTGACAAATTATCCGAAATGCCAAGGGCCGTATTAGCGTAACAGCCAGATCAGAAATGAAACGTGTGCTGGCTAGCGAAAACACGCTCTGCATAAACTCCAATATTTACCCGTTTAAATACTCACTTCAGTTAACTTTAAAGTTACATCCTGGCGAGGAAATGCGACCCGAAGTTGAGTAGTTCAGGAAAGATAACAAAAATGTGAATAAAAGGTAGATAACTAATGGAAACTCTACAAACATAAAACACCAAATTCAGTTAAATTAGTTAAAAAAAACTTCTTAAAATTAAAATTAGAGCTTCTGTGCAAAAACAAGCAACTCCGTCAACGGGCAAGAAGGCAGATGTTTCGGTGCACTCATTTAATTCCTCATTTAATTTACTTTTGGTCCCACTGGTCAAGGAGACATTGAAGGTGCAGAAACTGACTTAATTCACTATTCTACTATGTTTCAAATGTAACCGAATGCTAGTATACATTAGGTTTAACTCGCCGCTTCGTAATTCTACAACTGTTGCATGCAGATTAACTAAAGGCATATACACTTTAACCGGAACACAAAACCGAACAATTTAATCACTTTTAAAGCAAAAAATGCATAATTTATCAACATATAAGAATAAAAAAACTATGCTCACTGAGCCAGGTAACAAAATGAGAATATATATATATACGATTGGTGAAGTTGATTGTAACGAAAACGGGAGGTGCACAACTACATGTTATAGTAGCTCCGTACACAAAATTTCAACGTTCTACGGTTACTCTTTCTTAAGTTATGCGAGATACTTATATATGTAGGTACAGACATCAAGGAAAATATCTCTCGTGAATTTATTTTAAATCCATTTTGGAAAAAAACAGTCCTTTATTCTGTCCATACGTAGAGATGTCTCTCAAAAATGTCGTTCAAATGGCTTCGAGAGAGGTCGAAATGGATATTTTCGTTGAAATATGACATCCGAAACTTTTTGCGATTACAATACTTCCTTTATAAGGAGTAAGGAAGTAATAAATATGGAAAAACCTAAAAGAAGGAACATTTGTTTTGAGTGGAAGAAAAAAGAAGGAGATCCTAGAAGAAGGAGTTTGGTTTGGCTTATTTGATCTGCCTAAAAGAGTGTAATACTTTATAAACGAAATTGACTTGTATGTATGTCACATATGGGAAAAACTAAGAAACACCATTAAACCAGCTCGTTCGCATGGAATTAAATCTTGTTTAAACTACCAGTGTTCAGGAACTTTCTACGTTTACGCCGCTAGTGGGCGAAAAGAAGAAACAGACTCTAGAGCCCTATTTCCATGGGGATATTTTATAAACTAATAGTATTTTTTTATTTACGCAGTTTTATTTAGGATGGCGTTCTTGCTTGTTTGATCAAATTTCGAAATTAGTTTTTACCCATATCCCACAGAACCAAGTTTGTTAAAATTTTGCATACATACGCTTCTGCGATAAGAGAAGACATTATGGACATTTTGCGCGGAGTACAGAATTTCGTTAAGAAACAGCGTGCACAGAGAATTGTGTTCAAAATTTAAGTGCATTTTTTTTTGTTTATTTGTTTGTTTAAAAATATGTGTCAACTGATCATTGTAGAATTTCAAGTTATTTCCTTTCAAATAGTTAGTTCTAAAGGATTTTTCAAATGAAGGCTTTTTTGAATTTGTAATACAAGTTTTTGGCTTTTGGTGAGTCTGTCGAATTCGATCGATGAACTGTTAACATGTATTGTTGCTAACAACGACGAGGGAGTATTAGCGGTAATTGATTTTTAAATTAAAATTATCATAGTGGAAGATTTTTAGAAAAAAATTAATGTTATTTTAATTTTCAATTAAGTGTGGCAACTAACTATATTGTTGCTTGCCAATTCAAAGGAATAATTTTTCTATATTTAGGGATAATGATTTCCTATCTTCTTTATTTATAATCTTTAGTTGATTAAAAACTACAAAAAAAAAATCTGAACTTTACACCACTTGACATTCTTTTACGGAATATTAAATTAAACGCCCTTTTCCCCCGCCTTTCATTTAAACTTATTTCCTCGAATTTCATTAGAGATATATTTCTCATTCAATTGATTCAGTTCTCGCTTCGCGACAAGGCAAAGATACACAAAAACTCAAGGTATCTATATTAAAAATTGAAAAATATAGAAAAACATAAAACAAATACAGTTAAAAGAATTTTAAAAAATACAATTAAAATTACAATTTCCACGCAAAAACAAACAATTCGGCCAGCGGGTAAGAAGCCAGATTTTTCGATGCACAAAACTTAAAGTTTACTTTTGATCTCACTCGGCAAAAAGACACTGAAGGTGTAGAAACTGAGTTAATTTGTTGTGGACGCTATGCTGAGTCAATATATGGGATAACTTAATAACTTCAATGATAATTCCAGAATGGCTTAAGGATAATTTAATTGGCAATAAAAAAAGACGTTACTTTGTTGTTGCGAAGCTGAGTTTCTGTAGATTGACAACAAATCCGAAATTCTGATAAGTTTCAAATGTAATTAAATATGGCTGCTATGGCCAAAAACGTAGGCTTAGCTGCACTTAAACAACTTTTAAATTGTTGGTAATTCTACAACTGTAACAGGCAGGTTAACTAAAGGCATAAAAACCTTAACCGGAATATAAGAGCATTATAATTAAATCATTTTTAAAACAAAAAAATGCACAATTACAAACGTATAAGAATAAAGAATTTGAGCTCACTTATCCGAGTAACAGAGCGGATATATATATATATATATATATATATATATATATATAATGCATATATATATATATATATATATATATGCATATATTTACACACGTTTGGCCCGGCCGATTGCAACCCAAATAGGAGGTGCACATCTGCATGTTATAGCAGTGCTATATATAAAATTTCAACGTTCTGAGGCTACTCGTTTTTGAGTTATGCGAGATACATACTTATGTACGTACGCACAGATGGATTCAAAATAGATTTTGAATCAGTTTTATAATGTTTAGCGGAAAAGGAGTCCTTTATTCTGTCCTTACGTAGAGAGGTCACGCAACATCATCGTTAAATTACATTCGATAGCCTTCAAAATGGCTATTTTCGTTGAAATATGATACGCGAAATTTTTTGCGATTACGGTACTTCCTTTTTTCTTCATACAAGAAAGTAAAATATTTTTACACAATTCATTACCAGCAAGCAATCATATACAAACATCCTACAAAGCAATTTTATCATAAATTGATCTTTATTAAATTGCAATACTAACTTCTTAGCATTCTTGTGCTTTAAACAAATTCATTACTTTTAATAGAAGTCCATATTTTAGGAAGCGAGGCAAGAATTTAAACATATTGAAAGATTTATTAAAAGCTACGCCTTGTAATAAAATTAAAATTTAACAAAATTTAATCTTAACCATTTGATGAGTCTGAAAAATTAAAAGATCTTATGTATGTAAGATATGAATGATAACTTCAATGTCTACACAATCCAACACCATATTTGCCGCAGCTTCTACAAATCTACGCGCTAGAAATTTAAAACTATTTACACTCGAAATAGAGCTCGAAGCACTAGACGAAGGTACAGAACAAGCAGCTTTCTAGAGAGTTACTGAAGTTTTCTCTAAACTTCAAGTTAAATGCCTTTTTAAGCTAAATCTATTTGCATTCAGGTGATGCTGAAGGAAGAAATAGAATGTATAGGAAAGATGTTGTGTAAAAATAAAGCATTAGCCAAAGACGTTTCGCAAAATGCAATGAAAAGAAAAACAAGGTGTAGAAACATTAGGTATTTGAAGCAGGAATATTGAAAAATGAGCAAAGCCTTCGCCGGGAATCGAACCGCGGACCTCTAGGTTACGCGTCGAGCGTGCTGACCACTACACCACGAAGGCATACCAAGAAGGCGGGAGAAATACCTTATATACTCTCCCTTTTAAAGGGCGACTGGGGTTTGGGGGACCCAATCGCCAAGTCCTGGTGGTGGAGAATCATCAGCCACCACCTTTTTAGTTCGGACGCCAGTGTAGAGACATTAGGTATTTGAAACATGAATATTGAAAAATGAGCAACGCCTTCGCCGGGAATCGAACCACGGACCTCTCGGTTACACGTCGAGCGTGCTGACCACTGTACCACGAAGGCATGCCAAGAAGGCGGGAGAAATACCTTAGAAAGTAATTTTTACTCCTTTGTAATAAGTAAAGAAAGTATTGTTATTGCGAAAAATTTCGGGTGCCATATTTCAAGAAAAATATCCATTTCAACCGCTATCGAAACCATCTGAGCGATGTTTTTGCCTAACATCTGTACGTACGGACATAATAAAGAATTGTTTTTTGCAGAAGGGATTGTAAAATAGATTTAAAATTAACTCAGAAGAGATTTTGTCTTGACATCTGTACGTACATGTGTATGTATTTCGAATGACGTAAGAGCGAGTAGACACAGAACGTCCAAAATTTTGAATATGAGACTGCTATAACATGTAGTTGTGCACCTCTCCTTTTTCGTTCCAATCGGCTGCAACAATCGTATACATATATATATATACTCCCACTTTATTACCTGGCTCGGTGAGTTTACATTAGTTATTCTTATATATTGGTAAATTCTGCATTTGTTAAAAGTGATTTAATTGTGCAGTTTTTATGTTCCGGTTAAGGTTCTGCATGCAGTTGTTGTAGAATTATCAACAATTAAAAACTTCAAGTGGAGAAGTGAGCCTAATGAAGAGCTTTTTGTTTGCACTTGAAAATCAGTTAGTGTAGTGAATTAAGTCGGTTTCTACACCTTCAATGTCTTTTTGCCGAGTGGAACCAAAAGCAAACGTTCAGTGTTCACCGAAAAATCTGTCTTCTTTCCTGCTGGCCGAATTGCTTGCTTTTGCATAGAAACTCTACTTGTATTTTCTTAACACTGTATTAGTTGTCTTATTTTTTTTTTTTTTTGTATTTTACAATTTTTAATGAAGGTGTTCTGAGTTTTTATGTATTTTTGCTTTACCGCTAAGTGAGAGCTGAATTAATTGAATGAGAGAAATATATGTCTGATGAAATTCAAAGAAATAGTTTAAATGAAATGCAGCAAAAAATATATGTAATTTAATAGGCCATACAAGGAAGTCATGTAGTGTCCGCATCAGATTGTTTTAGCTTAGATATCACACTTGGTCACGCGTGGTTAAAAATAAAAGTGTGGCGTGCCCATAAAAACCATTGCAGAGGGACATTATTAATTGCAGTTATTAGTATTCATAAAAGTAATAACATAAATATGAGAACTGTACCAATAGTTAAATGCAATTCACTTAGTTGTAGTTGGATAATTTTGGCTTATAATGCATCCCTACCAGACGAGGATTTCATCTTTTGTGTCATGTAACGAAAAAGATCTGCGGAATTAAGAAATATTAATTTTTACTCTTTGATACATTTAATTACAATTGGTAATTCAAAAAACGTTTTACGTATTTTTTATCTTTGGAAATTACTCCGCTTAAAAAGAAATGAGTTTGCTTTTTAAAATCCCTTCTAAACCATCAAATGGCCTAAATTTAGTATTTTCCATCAAAGCAGAAAAGGTTTGTCAACAACGCATACTTTTCATTACTAACGATGAAGCATTACAAACAGACTTCATAACGATGTCAAAGAATTCATAATCGCAGAGAAAGGAAGATGCATTTTGAAGCTTTGAGTTATTGAAAGATACCACGACTGATTGCTTTTGTAACTTTAACTGTTGAACATCTCCGAATCGCTATACTTTCCTCATTTGCCAACGGTCTTTTCTAGTACCCAAGGACATGCTGAAATATCCATCTTTTCATAAATACTCTTCACCCTTCATTTTTTCATGTTTGAAAAAGATTCTAAATTTAGAGTTGCATACTGATGGAAGGAAAATGAAAATTATTTTTCAGGTATCTTTTCTCGTGAGAAAGCCATTGAAAACATAAAAGGGTTTGATCGTTCTGTAATCATTTCCGATCAATTCCTGAACTTTTATTAGATTGGCTGATATATGTCATTTTAAGTCGCAGAAGATTTAACATATTGGATTGCCTATTACACAGAATAGGAAAATTACTGTAAAATTAATAAAGCGTGTTATAATAAAAATATAATATTTTAAAACATACCTCTATTAAGTATTGTTACGAAAAATTCGGCGGTTGCGCCTGTATGTGGGCTTTCCGGCATAGCACTAGGGTTGCCATAAAATAGTGTATGGTAGGGTTGCCAGATTGGCGACTTTATCGCCCATTTGGCGACCAAATAGGCGATATCCCATGGTCCAATCGGGAAGCTTCTAGAATAACTTCCTGTCGAGATATTTCTCGAAACGTGTCGAACTTAAAGAAAAGCTATATAAACCCTTGCGTTTCTGAGAGTTAGTTAGTTGAGTTGCAAGTTAGTTGCAGAGTTGCGAAGAGTTGTTGCAAGTTGCGAGCAGTGTGATTAGTTGTGAGAATAGCTGCTACGCGAGAGTTCTGTGAACGGAAAGCAATCGAGATAGTGCTTTGCCGTGAAGCTATCTTTACAGTATAGCTTGAAAGTGGATTGGTGATTGTTCCACGGTGTTTTATTATAAGTTTAGTGTTGCCGTGAAGCTACCTGTACAGTTACAGCCTGAAGCTGTGTTGCTGATTGTTTCAGCGTATTTATTGTAGATTTTCGACGCTTTTAAAGGTGATTTTGGAACTGTGCTGTAAATAGTGATTCCTGTAAATAAATTGTGCTTTTTATTGTTCTGCATCGTGTTTTCATCGGATACTCTCAAATCCACGAACCCGTAAAAACGCAACAGTATAATAACGCTTTTATACATTATTACCATATTTCCTCCTCGCGTGTTAGTGCAAGTTCCTAAAAAATAAAAATAAATAAAAAAAATTGATATACACACTTAAACAAAAAAAACGACGCAGCAAGAAGGAGTTATTCTATTCGAATGGGACGAAAATCGGTTGAAGTGATGCACGTGCACACAAAAACAAATGATTACAGTTTGAGAAAAATTGGAGGATTTATTGAAGTGGTAGAGCTTCACAAAGTGAAAAAGTCAGTAACACGTTTGTGCACATCTGGCCCTTATGCAAGCAGTTATTCGGCTTGGAATCGATTGATAGAGGTTGCGGATATCCTCCAGAGGTATACCATGCCAAATTCTGTCCAACAGGAGCGTTAGATCGTCACCATCCCGAGCTAGTTGGAGAGCCCTGCCCATAATGCTCCAAACGTGCTCAATTGAAGAGAGATCTGACGACTTGATGGCCAAGGTAATGTTCGACAAGCACTAAGGCAAGCAGTAGAAACATGTGCAGTGTGGAGGCGGGCATTATCTTGCTGAAATGCAAGCTCATGGTGGCTTGATACGAAGGGCAACACAACGGGTCTTACAACTTCGCCGACGTACCGCTGTGCTGTAAGGTTGCGACGGATGGCAACTAAACGGGTCCTACTATGAAATGAAATGGCAGCCCAGACCATCACACTTGGTTGTCGGCCTGTCTGCCGGAAGACAGTCAGGTCGGTATCACAGCGCTGTCCGGGGCGTCTCCGGACTCGCCTTCGCTGGTCATCGGGGCTCAGTTCAAAGCGGGACTCATCACTGAAGACGGTTCTACTCCAGTTAATAACATTCCAGTGCGAATGAGCCCGACACCACTGCAAACGGGCTTGACGTTGCACAGAGTTCAATGGTAGTCGGCGCAAGGGGCCCCGTGACCTCAGCCCCCTTTCTGTGAGCCGCCTATGAATGGTCCTTGCGATGCACGTACAATCGATGATAATGATGCATCTGGGGCTGAGTGAAGAGCTGGGGCTGAGCAATCGTCAGATTGCTCGGTCTTCAAGTTCTGTCGTTTCTCTAGGCCTACTGCTTCCTTCTTGACACTGTGTGCGGCCATGGTTCACCCATTCCTGCCAACATCGTCTAAGAGTGGCATCGCTCCTGCTCAAATGTCGAGCTATTCGCCGATAAGGCCAACCGGCTTCTGAGCCCAAATACACGACCTCTCTCAAATTCTGACATCTTCGCATATCCTTCCCGCACCTATATGCGAGGCATAATTACTGTCTACCAGAGTACACGGAATGAAATTCTTGAAGAATTTATGACTTGGAATTGAAATTTCTGCTAAATACCCTGCCAGTTGCGCAGATCAGATGCGCCGTAGCGACAACCGTTCATTCATTGGCAGCCAAAATGTAAAATTCTGCAATTTCCGTCGACAGCTGTAGGCATATCAATTTGTGTCCAATTTGCTTTATATCTTCACGGTGCGTCGTGGTGCGTTTTTTTTTCTTGTCTAATCTGTCTAAGAGTGTAATTTTCCTTAATGCATTCAGAGAATGAGCTACCATAAATTTCAAAACAGATTCGTTCACGGGAAGCAAAGACAAACCTTTGGATACTACCTGCGAAGATACTACCTGCGATTCGAAACAAAGGGATAGACATCTATACGTCCTTTGTACGTAATCGTTTGTTTAAGTAGCTAGATAAAGAATACAACAGAGCGTAAGTAACTTAGTTTTAAGTGATTGTGTCCTGTATGTTTCTTCTTATCCTATCCTGCATAGTTTAAAGGCAACTGTTCAGTTGTCTGACTTTCCCAAAATAGTTTTAAAAAACGTCCAAAATAGAAAACGCAGAACATTTTGATAGTTTGTTGGCACTGATAAGTAAAATTCACTCGAATTTTATGTTAAAAACAAACTTTCGTTAAAACTAAAAATTGTTTTAACCAGTCTTCATAATAACGATTATTACAAAACTAAATTATTCTTCATAAGCCACGCATGGGTAATTTCTTTTATTAGCCCAAAGGGAGGTCCAAATGGGCTATTAGTACCAAAACGAAATTTTGCGTCGTCCACTATATATGGTGAATCACTTTTCAAATTGTTGCACCAGATATTATCGCCCTAGATTATATAAAAAAATTAAATATTGAAGTATGCACGTATGGAATGTACACTGGTGGGCAAAAATTAAGGACGAGACGGTTTTTTCAATATAACTTTGTACAAAAGCTTTCCAAATCAGCACATTTAATACCGTAAGATCCCCAATACGTAAGGATAGGAGTAATGTAAGCAACACTTACTAAAAGAAAAATCAGAGGGATTAAAAAGAAGCTTTATTGAAAAAATAGCAGGGAGCGCAATGCGACTGAAGGCCGAAACATCCCTGTGATGGGTGTCCAGCAAGAAACATCCGGTCTTTAATAGGGGATATGATCTCCCCTGACTGCTAGGCAGGTTTCACATCATTTGTGCATGCTGGATATGTGGTTGTTAATGAGCTGTTGAGACACTGTTGCTCGTTCCCCTTGTAGCACAAATCGCAGTTTCAGAATCGTTACTGGCGATAAGTTACGTGCTGCTACGGGTCTCCCTAGTAAGTTCCGTACATGCTTGACGGGATTTAGATCCAGAGACCTTGCCGACTAATCCATGTGTTCAATATCTTCACTCTCAAACAGCTCTTCGACAGTAACTGTGCGGTGAGGTGGAGCGTTGTCATCCATGAAGAGGAACTGAGGGCCCATAGCCCTTGTGAAAAGACGCATGTAAGGAAGAAGAACCTTACATACAGTCCCAGGTGACGAACATCCTTGGGAGATATGAAGGTCTGTCCGGCTACCAAGCATTATGTCTGCTCGAACGAGAACTCCGCGACCTCCAAAACAGTCCCTTTTGATGATGTTGAAGGGCTTATTGAGTGTTCTCCGCTCTGTCCAGATGTGTATATGTCTAGAATCGCAACTCAGACTAAATCTGCTCTCATCTGTAAAGAGTAGTCGTCCCCATTCATTGTCTCTCCAATTCCGGTGTTCCCGGCACCACAGAGAACGCCTTCTCCGATGAGCAGGCGTTAGAGGTACACACCGTACAGGGCTTCGTACAAACAGACCACCACCGTGCAGTCTTCTGGCCACGGTAAAACGCGATATCGGTCGTCCAGTCGCCTGTGTCGTGTGTCTAGCGATTTCTCCCGCTGTCTGTCGCCTGTTTCTTCTGGCCTGTAAGGCAATATACCGGTCATCTGCGGGTGTGGTTCCTCGTGGACGACCACTACTAAACCCCCGGATAGCTGTTCCTGTAGTTTGAAATTGTCTCCAAAGTCGTGAAACGATGCTGTGAGCAATTCCGAACTCTGCAGCCACACTTGTCACACTGCGGCCTTCCTCCAACTTCCCAATGATTCGACCTCGGGTAAAAGCATCCAGATGTCGTCTAACAGATTGATTATTCGCCATTTCTCGCTGAGGCAGCAAGTCGGTGTTATTTTAACGGCTATACGGCGTGCAATCTCTTTGCCAGAAATACTGATCTTACACCGACAGCATGCTTTATACTACTCAGACACTCCCCCATTACGTCTACCTGCATATCTACGCATGTGCTACCGTACATCACCTTACTTAATCTCCTGATTGGTCTTTCTGTCCGCTCTGCCTCTTCGTTCAGCTGATATACTAATTTTTCGACTTCTTCCTTAATTTTTGCACACCAGTGTATGTTTCTTACACTGGGAGAAAACAATGGTACCTAGGGCCATCGTATTTTAAATAACGTAGTCCTATCCGAACATCTACACCTGGAAGCTCGAATTTTACATTTTATATTTGTAAAACTTTAATAAAAAATTTGATGAACAAACTCAATGAATTGAGAGCGAGCAATGGCAACACTGCATGGAACGAAACACTTTTATCTCCAGAGCGCGAGGTTGTTTATCGGAAATTCTTAAGTTTTGCTGTTTTTAAGTGTTTTGCGATGTTGCTATTTAATTGAATTCTATACATGTATTCTAAGCAAGAATTCTATGTAAGTCCAAAGAACATGATAATTAGTTAATAAATTTAGCCAGCAGAACGTTAATAATAAAAGAGAAAAAGAGGTTTGGAAGCTGTCATAGGTATTAAATTGAATATTAATATGATGAAAGATAAATAAACTGAAAATATATAAAAATGTATGCCAATACTTAACATTGTATCGGGAATTCGTAACAGTACGCTGCTATGCTGATTTTAAAATTTTTGTAATTTGTTTGCTAAATTGTATATGGCATAAGAGCGAGAAAAATTATGCTGAATAATAAAGCTAAAAAGAAAGAAGTGGGTTAGCAGGAGTGTGTGCGCGCAACAGGGGATTAGTAAACTGCGAACTCACCGAGAGCGTAAAAAACCTTAAAAACCCTTTTGCGTGGCCATTAAAATCTGAATCCTTGCAGATTTTGCTTTCGTTTGGAGGGGGGGGGATATCTGACGGGAATTTCTTATCCTTTCCAAATAAAACATACCGAAGAAATTAGTATTCGCGTATAACAAATGATTTTCCTTCAGTATATTATAAACAGCAATCTGAAGTAGAAATCCAAACAGCATACTTTGCAGATTAATACGTTGAACTAATCACACATATATATGAAAAAATCTGATATGAACACCACATGACACCCTTGTACGGCCTAAAAAATTGTACACATTTTTTGCTGCAATTCATTTAAACTCATTTCCTTAAGTTTTATTAATTGCCATTCAATAAATTCAGTTCTTACTTCCCGGCAATGCAAAAACACATAAAACTTCTTCATTAAAAATTATAAAACACCAAAAAATACCCCACATACAGTAGCAAAAGTTCAAAAAACATTTTTAGAATCAAAAATAGAGCTTCAACGCCAAAATCGAGCAAATCGGGCAGTGAACAAGAAGACAGATTTGTCGGCGCACAAAAGTGAAAATTTACTATTGGTCCCACTCGGCAAAAAGACACCGAAGTTGGTGCAGAAACCGATTTCACAATTCTACGAAGGGTTTCAAATATAAACAAACGGAGGCTTCGTTAGATTTATTACCAATTAAACGACTTTTAAATTTTTGATAATTCTACAAATGTTGCATGCAAATTAAATAAAGACATAAAAACCTTAACCCGAATATAAGAAGAATAAAATTGAATCCTTTTTATACAAAAAACTACACAATTTGCCAATATGTCAGTGCAAAAATATTGAGCTCCACAAGCCGGGTAACAGATTAGGTGTATATATAAACGATTGGGGCAACCGATTGCAGCCAAACAAGGATGTACACAACTGCAGGTTATAGACTAATCATATATAAAATTTCAACTTTCTGAGTCTACTCGCTTTGAGTTATCTCAGATACATACATATGTACACTGCACGCACACAAAAAAATGGGACAGTTCTATATCTCTCGTTCTACTCGGTCGACTGACGAAATTCAGCTTGCGTATTTCATGTCCCGAAAGCGCGAGTTAGGATATGTATTAGATTTATATTTAGAAGTGTTCTAATACAGATATTTTGACACAAAATCGGACTTTTCTGAAATAGCATGCCAATCTTTTTCCATATTTCGATTGCACGACTCAAATTATGCCAAATTGCCAAGTTTTGTAATTATCGCACGAGTAGTTTTTCAGAAATTAGCTCTCAAAATATTAGATCCACAATGTTAATTGAATTTGATATATATTTATTAATATTTTTTTTCTTAAACATACTTGATTTCTTCTTCCAGAATTCAAAATTTCTGCTTAATCCAAGTATAATTCGTGAATGTTCTAATTCTGATTAGTTTTTAAAATTCGTATTTTTAAATAATTCTTATAAATTTTCCGAAAACATTTTCGTATTACAACCTATAAAAGTGTTAACATTATCTTAAAGTAGGTGTATTTCTAAGCAAACGTGCAAAAGATTAAGAGTTTTTTATTCAAAATTTCCTAAGATATACGTAAATTTACACATTGGAGCGTTTTGAAATTTGGCATATTCGTTACAAGCGATCATAAAGCCAAATGTGGTTTACGCACTTTGTTAAAATTATTTGAAAGTAATGAACATGACCTTTTTTCGCTCGTCTGCAATAAAAAAAAAAAAAAAAAAAAAAAGGAAAAGGAAACAGGTTGCTATAAGTGAAGAATTCGCCAAGTGAATTATTCTTGGCGCAAAGTAAGAAAAAATGCGCCGGGATTGTTTTTTAAATTTCTCCGTAAATTTCGCACCAAATTTTACAAAATTTAATATTACGCATAATTTGAGTCGTAGAATCGAAATATGGAGAAAAAAAATTGGCATCCCATTTCAGAAAAGTCCGATTTTGTGTCAAAATACATATGTTAGACAATGCCATATATTAAAATCCTAAGTCTCGGTTTTGAGACACGAAAAACGCAGTTTGAATTTCGTCAGTCGTCCAAGTAGAACGGGAGATATAGAACTGCCGCCCCTTTTTTTGCGTAGTGTACGTACTTCACAAAAAATATGTTCTAAATCCGTTTTAAATCCATTTTTCAATCTGTTTTGGAAAAAAAAGTCTTTTACTATGTCCGTGCGTGCAGATATCACGCAAAAACATCTTTCAAATGGATTCGAGAGCGATCAGAATAGATATTTTTGTTAGAATATTGTATCCGAAATTTTTCGCGATTGCAATACTTTCTTTACTTCTTCCAACAAAGTACAAATTCGTGAAATTTCTAATAAGAATATGCGTGTACTCTTTGATTAGTATTCTGAAATCAACATCCAGACTTTGTAAAGACTATTACGAAGCAGGAGAGGGGAAAAATAAGCAACGCCTTTGCCAGGAATCGAACCACGGACCTCTCTGTTACGCGTCGAGCATGCACACCACTACACCACGAAGGCGCGCGTAGAAGGCGGAAGAAATACCTTATAGCTTAATAATACCTCCTGTGCGTTTCAAAATGTGATCAACACATATTTATCTAATTATGCGATTATATTACACGCGAATTATATTTCATAGAATTGCACGCTGTATTTGATATCATGATTAAAATACAAGTCCAAGGCTAAACATGCTTTCTGTATCATCTGCAATTTATTAGCCTCCTGAAATTAATCAGAATATTAATTTAATATAAATTAATATCATGTTTTCTGAAGACAAAGGGACTGTAGCGCTATCTAAAGTTAACATACAAGCTAATTTATCTGCCATATATTGTACATTTCTTTAATATTTGGCGTGAAATTCGGAATGAATTCCGAGCAGCTAAAGAATATTTACCGAGAATTTAATAACTAGATGTAATAAATTAATATTCCCTTGAATTAATTCACATTAATAATCTGTATTTATTAATATGAAACATTTAAAGTAATATTTGATAATATTATTATTAGTCACTAGGGGGAAATAATGATATTTTTTATTTCTAAGAATACATGTGACAAGAAGATGATACTTCATAAAGGCACTTTAAGTATGGCATATTACTGTAACCGTATGTAAACATTTGTCTTTACAGTTTCTTTTTCAAGTCCAAAGGGGCTTTGTTCCTGAAGGATTATTATTTTCGTTTTGCGATTTTGCGTTGGAAACATTAAATGTCGGTTCACTGTTCAAACTGTTGCCACCAAATTTTACAGTCTTGTATTATATTTAAAGAAATAAGTAATGAAAAATGTGCATAAATGTATGCATGTTTCTCGCATTGTCATGAAACGACGGTACCTGGAGACATCTAATTTTGAATGACGTAATCCTGCTGCGAATATGAGCACCTGGACGCTCAAATTTGAAATTTGGAATTTTTTTTATTATCGATTTCATATTTTGTAGAACTTTAACGAATTTTTGATTTAAAAACTCCAGGATTTCAAAGCGAACAATGGCAACGTTGTACAGAAAAAACATTATTATCTCCAGCGCGTGAGACTGTGTATAGGAAATTCTAAAGTTATGCTCATATTAAAATTATTTTGCAATATTGCTTTTGAACTGAATTTTATGGTTAAAGCTCGAAGAACATGATATTTAATAAATAAAAATAACACACAAAATGTTAAAAAAAGCTCCCCTTTGGAAGTAATATAAAATTTGAGAACTTTCAAGTTTTTCTTTTCTATCCTTATTTATTTATTAGTCCAAAGGGGCTTTGTCCCTGAAGGACTATTGTTTACGCTTTTGCGATTTTGCGTCGGAAGCATTAAATGTCGATTCACGTTTCAAACTGTTGTCACCAAATATCGAAGCCCTGTATTATATTTAAAGAAATTAAATAATCAATAAGAATGTGCATAAATGTATGTATGTTTCTCGCGTTGTGATAAAAAGACGGTGCCTAGAGCCATCGAATTTTAAATGACGTAATCCTACTGCGAATATGGACATCTGGAAGCCCAAAATTTTAAATTTGGAATTTGTTTTGTTATCGATTTCATATTTTGTAAAATTTTAACGAATGTTTGATTAACAAACTCAAAGATTTCAAAGCGAGCCATGGCAACGTTGTACAGAAAATATATTTTTATCTCCAGCGCGTGAGACTGTGTAAAGGAAATTCTAAAGATATGCTCCTATTAAAATTATTTTGCAATATCGCTCTTGAGGTGAATTTTATGGCTCGAGCTCGAAGAACATGATATTTAATAAATAGAGGTCACACACAAAATGTTAAAAAAGGCCGCTTTGGACGTAATATAAAATCTGAAACCTTTCAGGTTTTCTTTTCTATCTTTATTTATTTATTTATTTATGTTTTGTTAATTTTTAAAATCGCACCATTCTTTTATAAACACCCTGTGGAACTGATATTAAGGGCATGCTTATGCTATTTGATATGCAATTGTTTTACGGTTTACTAATCAGTTTGCAATCATTTTGAACTTCCTTATGCAATATATATTCAGTTTCACTCAATTCCATCTGAGTTATTTCAGTTTGAGCTATTTTATGAAATCATTTTTCTCGCAGAATATATAGAGTTAAATTTGAACCTATAATATTTGTATTTTGATATTTAAAACTCGCAAGCTCTTGAAGAAGATGAGATAATAAAAAAAAGTGCTTGAAGTACCTAAGCCTTTTTTTGTATCGAACAGAGGTAAACTCTAGTTTAAAAGATTTGGTTACTATTTTAAAATTGGCAAATTTCATTTGTCTATCGATTAGTACGTAATAGGATTATACGTAATAGGAATCTGATTGGTACTGTATGTACCAATCAGATTAAATGCAAAATTATTCATAAATTGATAAAACAATTTAAAATTTCTTAGCAAATGAAGTATGGATCTGATTCCACATTTATTGCCCATAATCGAAGAGAAATTCATCAAGTATTTTTCATACATAAATACTCAATAAGTCCCATTCTACTGGTATACTACGCCTGTATATGATAATCCATTTTACTGCATATGTGTTATTGCAGATTAAAACTTGGATTAATCGAGCATCCAATTTTGAATAACCTTGTTCTCCACCCAAACAAAGTTACCTGGAAGCCCGAATTTTGAATTTCAAATTTGGTTTAAAATCTTTTTCATATTTTTATATAACATTAACGAATTTTTGATTAACAAACTTAAATTAACAGTGGCAACACTCCGCGGAAAAACAAAATTTAATTTTCAGCGCAAGACATTCACACATTCTAAAGATATGCTGTTTTCAAATATTTTGTGATTTTGCTGTTGAATTGAATTTCCTGTGGAGTAAGCACCAAGATATTTAATAAATAAACACCCAAATGGAATAGAATAATAACAAATAGAAAGACTAAAAAAATTTGTTAGCCATGTTACTAAGGACAACTGAACATTGATATGACGATCTGAGAATAGACTGAAAAAATTAAGAAAATGTATGACATCACTTAATGCTGCATCGAGAATTCTGAAGGTATCCTGCTACATTGCTTTTAAATGTTTTCAATTTTGCTGTTGAATTGTGTATGGTGTAAATGCGGAGAAAATGGTACTTTATAATAAAGCTAAAAAGACAAAAAAAAAAAATAAATGTGTTAGTAGGAGTGAGTGTGTAAAATCTATGACTCTTTGGCAGAGATCAGAAGAAGGGTGTATAAGACCCTTTATCCAATCATAAAATTAACTTGAGTTATAACTGAACTTGAGTTATAAGAAGCCAACACTTCTGGCTTACTAATACGTAACAGTAACAATTGCAAGTTGTGTAGGTTTGCCTAACGGCTCACAGAATACTTAAATGCGCAGGAAAGGCTATGGTTTGTTTTAACCGGAGAGACAAGCCAAATGGCTAGAACACTCAACGCCGCTAACGCAAGTCTCTAATAATCACAGCACAATGTGGACTGGAATAGGCAGACACGCTCTAAAACTAATTTCCGAAAGTCTTGCTTAAATAACACTTCTTTCTACCTTAATCTGACTAAATTCTCCCTATGTGATTTACATTCTGGCATGAAAAGCGTAGGTGAAAAGAGAGTAATAGGAAAGTCTTTCAACTTAAAATGAACTATTAGTTAAAAATAAATCGATAAACCTTACAAGTGTAACAGCAGAGTGGTAAACTGCGAGCTTGTGCATAAGAAACCTTACCAAACCCTTCTGGGCGATCGTTAAAATCTCAGACTTTTAGATTTTGTTTTTCCAATTTCACTTTTCAAAACGTCTAAAAGCAACAGTAAGAAATTCTAGCCTAGTTGAAAACATTAACTATTAGTAGTTTGGAAAATATTTGCTTGTAATTTAAGATAAATTCCGCAGACATTTCTATCATACGCTGCAAGTGCTTATAGAATATTTACATTAAAAATAAAAGTTTCATTTCTTTTCGATCTCGTTTATATTTATAATGTTTCTAAGTGAAAAAAACAGAGGAAAATGGAAATTTCCTATCAATATAAAAACATGAGAAGTAAATATTTCAGACTTTTAAAGCTCCGCAGAGAATATAAATGTTTGAGAGAGAAAACTATTAAGAAGGTATTACAACACTTTTGCATGCAGCTGGAAGCTATGAACAAAAGTTCTCATAAATATATATTATTCTGACGCTGATTGTGAAATTTGAGAACACACTGATTAAAAGCACTTCAAAAACGCTACAAAATTATATTTCATGATATAGTTAGCAAGGAGAGAGGAACCCAAAAGCTTAATGCATATTCCAAATTTATAGATTATTAATAATACCTAGGAGACAAAATTTCACAAAACACAGATGGATAAAAATGTCAAAATTATGCTAATATCTTCCTGTCTGTTTACAGTAATCGAATGAATGAATATTTTAAAGAAATGAATGTTGTAATGAAATATTTTAAAGCTTTATGTTTTGTTACTAATTAGTGTTTTAATTGACTGAGAGAAACTTGAATAATATTAACTGTACTGTGCAAGGGACAAGCAACGAGCTTAATTAAAGTATGTTTTATTAATCCTTAAAAATAAATAAATATGTCTCACTTTTCTGAACTATTTTCGGAGAAGAAAATTCAAACGATAAACAGCTGTTGTGACTTATCTCACTTGTCTGACAGTAACATCAGTACAAGCTCACGAAATTCCTCGTGGGAAGGAGTGAAAAATAGCACCTGTCGTTGGCAAGAGATTTGAGCGCAAGACAGGTGACAGTACGACTTTGCTCAGCTCCGCTCCCAATTTTGATGGAGAACACCCTGGGGGAGGCACGATTCTGAGAGTCTCCCACCCCTCTTACCCTATCATCAACCTCTCGAGAGAACTTTCAGCTCGCTGCATATTTAAAGTGCCCCAATGTCGCACAGGCTTATTATATTTACAAACATCCGTGCCTTCTCTGGGATTCGAACGCGGACCCTTCGGTAAGGTAATCAGCGTTGCTAACTACTATCTTGGTTGGGCGGTAAATTTTGAATAGTTTCGAATTTTTGAATATTAAAACTCCATCGCATGCCAATAAATTATTTAAAGAAGCTTTATTCGTAAATGAAATAGTTATTTTTTTTGCTTGTATGAGAAGTCGTTTTATTATGTGAAAGTTTCGATAGTGCAAAAGGTTAGGTTAGGTTATTCAGTTATGGCAAAGCACACGAGGGCTATCTGCCTAAAGGGGGGATGCCTTCGTGGAGGACTTTCCAAGGGAAACTGGCTCGTATACACGTTACACATGGGGAAAACCACGAAAACACCCATGCAGCCAGCCCGTTCGCGGGATTTGAACCTCAGACCGAACTACCAGTTTTCAGCGTCTTTACCGCTCGGCCGCTGGTGGGCGATAGTGCAAAAGGAATGAATGGGGAATATGTACACTGCGGAAAAAAAAGGGGGGGACAGTTCTATATCTCCCGTTCTACTGGGCCGATTGACGAAATTCAAATTGAGTTTTCCATATCTGGAAAACCTGATTTAAGATATATATTAGATTTATATGTAGCGTTGTCCTAACATATGTGATCGGACATTTTCTGAAATAATATACCATTTTTTTTTCATATTTCGATTCTACGATTCAAATTATGCCTAGATATTAAATTTCGTAATTTTTGGTGAGAAATTTAGGCAAAAATTTAAAACTTTATCTTGGCAGATTTTTTTTCAGTTTACGCCAAAAATAATTCACTTCGGAAATTTCTTAACTTATAGCAACCTATATTCCTTTTCTTTTTTTTATTGTCCACGAGCAGAAAAAAACACGTCGTTCATACTTTCAAATAATTTTAGCGTACTGCGTAAGCGACATTTTTGTTATTATCGCTTACAATGAATACGCCAAATTTTAAAACGTGCCAAAATGTAAATTCGGGTATGTCTTACGAAATTTTGTATAAAAAAATGCTAATTTTTTTGCAGGTATGCTTATAAATACATCTACTTCAAGAGAGGATGGCAAAAATGTTACTGGTTATAATTCAAAATGTTTTCAAAAAAATTATAGAAATTATTTAAAAATACATATTTCAAAAATAAATCATAAAAAATTGGCGAATTTGATTTAATATGAACTTAAAATTCGAAATATGAAAGAAAGAAGTCGCGCTTTCAAGACATGAAAAATGAAAGTTGAATTTCGTCAATCGGCCCAGTAGAACGGAAGATAGTGAACTATACTTTTTTTTCGTGTATATCATGTTAATTACTAAGTTCAGTTATTTTATTGGTTGGATAATATGAACCATCTATAAAGCTAACTATGTTAAGCTATTAAGTGGTTAATTTATTAATTTAAATTAATTTTCTATCAATGTTAATTCGTAACAACAGAATATTATCACTTAAAAAGATAAAAGTTGTTATATTTAGTCATCATTTATATCTGATAGAAACATACGTGGTCATAAGAAATGTTATCAAAGAATGAAACGCAGAAATGTAATATGTATTTTCTTCCATAAAAAGCAGTACAATGTTTATTTAAAGCAGTGAACTCCTTCCGTTAAGAGCACTATATAGTGTTTGTGAATCGACCAGAGTATGCATAATATTTAATGCGTACTACGTTGTTCAACATTTTCCGCGTTCAATACTCCTAGCCGATCTGATATAAACCGTTCGGAGAGTAATTGCACGCATATTGCAAACAACGCCTGCCATCTGTGTCCACAAAGCTGTTTACTGCTACTAGATTAATTGCCGTATGCCTGGAAAAGCAATTTTTATAACATTGAATGCGCGTCTGCTGATTTTCCTTTTGTGAAGAACGCAATTTTTGTACAGATTTGTAAACAAATTGGTAGAAGAAATAATTAGGTAGTGGAAATTTTCATGGAAGATTTGGTTTATTAATCCATCGTCATATTTTGGTAGGAAGGAACTCTCAAGTCAACAATTTGTATATTATTAATATTGTTGCACTTAATATAAATATGAGTTTATTTTGGTTATTTAATTCAACTCCTATGCAGTTTGTATTTTTAGCCTAAAGGAGCGGTAGCCCAGAAAGGCTATTGGTTTAAAAACTGCATTTTGATGCGTTTCGCTATAAACGGCGAATCCCTTTTTAAATTGTTGCCACCAAAAATAATCGTGCTGTTTAATATTTAAAGAAATTAAATAATGAAGAATCTGTATGAATGTATGTATATTTCTAGCATTGTGAAAAAACGACGGTACCTAGAGCCATTAAAATTTCAATAACGTAATCCTCCACCCGAAAGTGGACACCTGAAAGTACGAATTTTGAATTTGTTTTATTATCTGTCTCATATTTTGTAAAATTTTAATGACTTTTTGATTAACAAATTCAATGATTTCCACGCGAGCAACGGCAACACTGTACGGAAAAAAGCGATTTTATTTCCATTCCTCGACACTGCGCATAGGAAATTTTAGAAATATGCTGTTTTTAAATTATTTTGTGATGTTGCTGTTGAATTGAATTTTATGGTTTATGTGAGAAAAAATGATATTTAATAAATAAAGGAAACGCACAAAACGTTAAAAAATTCTCTTTGAACGTAATATAAAATCTGAAAGCTTTCGGAATTATGTTTAATTATTTTTGCACTTTTATCATTTTTTCTTTATTTATTTACTTATTTAGAACCGCTTGTAGAAACATAAGGTTATTTCAAAGCAGGAGATGTGAAATGAACACTGTCTTCGTCGGGACTCGAACCAACCTCTGGAATACGCGCTGAGCGCACTGACCAATACACCACGAAGACATGCGAAGAATGTGGTAGAAATACTTTATATACCCCCCTTTTAAAGGGTGATTGGGGTTTTGGGGCCTGGTGTTGGAGAATCATCATCCACCACCTTTTTTAGTTCGGGCGCCACTATAGGGAAATTAGGCTATTTTGAAGCAGGCGATGTTAAATAAGCACTGCCTTCGTCGAGACTCAAACCATGGACCTCTGGAATACGCGCCCAGCGTGCTGACCACTACACCACTACACTAATATCTCATAAACATCGCGGACGAAAACGTGGCGGAGCAAACAACGCAAGGTGAAAACGTCGTGGTAGAAAACATCATGGGAGAAAATAAAGCGAAGTGAAAACATCGCAGTTCTAAAACATCGTGGTACGAAATATCGTCGTCGAAAATAAAGCCCTTCAAAAACTTCGCAGTTTGAAAATATCGTGGTAAAAAATAAAGTACCTACAAATCATCGCATGACGGTAACATCGCAGACATGCGTTTTTAAGGCTTTAATAACTGTCAATGGATATTCGCATAATGATTTAGGAGAGCAAGGTGGAAAGAAGGATAATTTTTATATCCATACCTTTTATTAACTAATAATTTAAAAAAAAATTTAAACATAAAAAGAAATAATTTTCATTATAAGAGTATCAGATTAACAAAAGTGAAGAAAATAATATCATAATTAACTTAGCAATTTTTTTATGGATAAGTTCATGGAGTTACTTATCTTTCTTTTTCTATTAGTTAACTACGCCAGTTTAAAATTAAGTGCTATAAGTTGTGTTAATTTTCTATGCTTAAATTTCCATTTTATATTTTCAGCAAATATTTATTAGAAAAAAAAAATAGGAAAGTGAAAATTATCCTTTTTTCCATCTTGCGCTCACAAATCATTATGCAAGTTTTTACAATTATTAAACAATCATTAAATTTTACAATTATTAAAGGCTGAAAAACGTATGTCTGCGATGTTACCGTCATGCGATGATTTGCAGGTACTTTATTTTTTACCACGATATTTTTACCACGATATGTTTTTAAACTGCGAAGTTTTTGAACCGTTTTATTTTCCACAACGATATTTTGTAACTCGATGTTTTAGAACTGCGATGTTTTCTCTTTGCTTTATTTTCTTCCACGATGTTTTGTAGCACAATGTTTTCGCCTTGCGTTGTTTTCTCTGCGACGTTTTCGTTCGCGATGTTTTTGCCGCGATGTTATCGGCGGATACCACACCAATCATATTTATATATATATTCTCACTCTGTTACCCGGCACGGTGAGTTAGCATTTTTATTCTTATATATTGGTAAATAGTGCATTCTTTGCTTTAAAAACGATTAAATTACGTGGTTTTTATATTCCAGTTATGTTTTTATGCATTTAGTCTAAGTCTTCTAATCTGCATGCAATAGTTGTAGAATTATCAGCAATTCAAGAGTTTAAGTGGAGAGTTAAGCCTCACTAACCGCCGCTTATTTACATCTGAAACTCAGTAAATTTAGTCTGTTTCTGCATCTTCATTGTCTTTTTCCCGAGTGAGGCTAAAAGCAAACCTTCAATTTTGTGCATCGAAAATTGTGCCTTCTTGCCCGTTGACCGAATTGCTTGTCTTTGCACAGAAACAGTAATTTTACAGGTACAATTTTTTTATATGTTTTAACTGTATTTGGTGTTTTAGGTTTTTCTGTATTTTGCAATATTTAATGAAAATAATTTTGGGTTTTCTTGTATTTTTGCTATGCCGCAAAGTGAGAAATGAATTAATTCAACGAGAAGTATATCTCTAATGAAATTAGAGGAAATACGTTTAAAAGAAATGCATGTAATTTAATAGGCCGTACAAAGAAGTCATGTGGTGTCTATATCAGATTTGTTTCAAGAATCGTCTGCAAGTGACAGTTCGCTCTGTGACCAATGCTCATTTTGTTCAGTTTTCAGTATATTTTTACGTGTAAATATGTAAATAAAGTTTCAAAATTCAATTTATTGAGATACTTTTTTGTCGACTCTTACCAAGAATTTTTAGAAGCAGAAATCTATAGGGATATAAGATGCACTGGTAAATAACTCTCGCACCTTGTGGAGTCAATGCCACGCTGGATGCTGGCAGTTTTGAAAGCTAAAGATGAGCCTACATGTTATTAACAGGGTGCTCATAATGTAATGGCTCTTTGTATATTAAGTACCATTTAAAAACATAGAAGCCTTCATAATGGGATTTAGGAATAAAATTGCCCACACCATTTAACATATTAATTCTTAACTTGAAAAAAGCAACTGTGATAAAAGTGTAGTTGTTTTATGGAGCCAACGCTTTGAAAATATAATTTATGAAGGGGCATTGTTATAAAGACGACCAGTAGTTAGTTAAGAAACTGCAAATATTAGCTACCTATTGGCACAATGGATTCAGTCAATGAGGATTTAGTAATAGATGATCCTATCAACTCTTGCTTCTAACCATATCTCTTAAGTTCTAACCAGCCCAGCTTCTGGTAATTTTGGCTAAATAATTAGTCCAAAAGGGCTTTGTCCCTGAAGGACTATTGTTTTCGTTTTGCGATTTTGCGTCGGAAATATTAAAAGTCTGTATCCCTTTTCAAACTGTTGCCACAAAATATTGCAGCCCTGTAATATATTTAAAGAAATTAAATAATGAAGAATCTGCATAAATGTATGTATGTTTCTCGCATTGTGATAAAATGACGCCATCGTTTTATCACAATACGGTTAATCACGGTACCTAAAGCCATCGAATTTTGAATGCCGTAATCCTGCTGCAAATATAGGCATCTGGAAGCCCAAATTTGAAATTTGGAATTTGTTTTATTAACGATTACATATTTTGTAAAACTTTAACGAATTTTTGATTAACAAACTCAGGGATTTCAAAGCGAGCAATGGCAGCATTGTACAGAAAAAGAATTTTTATCTGCAAAGCGTGAGACTGTGTGTAGGAAATTCTAAAGATATGCTCAGTTTAAAATTATTTTGCGATATTGTTCTTTAACTGAATTTTATGGTTTAAATGCGAAGAACATGATATTCAATAAATAAAAATAGCATACAAAATGTTTAAAAAACACCCCTTTGGGCGTAATTTAAAATTTGAAACCTTTCAGATTTTTTATATATTATTTGTATATACATATTTGGTAATTTTGGTAAAAGTTGGCTTCCAAAATTTATTTTTAAATCATATTATATTATGCTACTTTAAATAACGTTCTGTTTGTACGTAACAAAAGAATATGCCAGGGAAATGGATGGTACTTGCGCATTATCTCAACCACCCTGGCGCAGTTTGGTGAATTTTACAGAAGAAAAAGAGGAATTTTTATTGAAAAAGGTATATATTACATACATGCATATTATTGCGTATATGTTCTACGTTTCAAGTATATATTTATTTCAAAAGGCAATCAATAAACATAGTTATAAACGGTGTTTTGTTTCGGCGGAAATTTCGTAGCAATCGCGTTGAGAAAGAAATCGAAGCATTTTCCGTTTAGAGATTTTGCGATAAAATAACTCAGTCCTTCAGAAATTTCTCCTCTGTTTCTTCTGCTGTAAGATATTCCTGCAAGCATAAAGTTTAAAATCGAGTTTCAGTAAAAAAGTAATCATAATTTTTCTATAAAAGCCTTTGTAACTTGGATTACAGCAAAAAGAACGGGTACGAAAATGACGATGTTTGAAACTAAATATTTGTTATGCGCGTGGTTATAGGAGTTTGGTATATTCTAAAGCTCTCGTAATTTCAGCTAAGGTAGCTGCGATAATATATAAACACCAAACAGAATGCTGAATCATTTATCATTGCCAAAGGGAAGGGACCCAGTAGGATTAAATTTTGTAATGCTGCAGCTTCTAAGATGAAATAGAATTTTCTTCCTTAGCTGCTGTTGGAAGCAAAATGATAAAAGAGAAGCACACGCACATGCAGCCAGCCCGTTCGCGGGATTCAAACCTCGGACCGAACTACCAGTATTCAGGGACTTTACCGCTCGGCCGCTGGTGGCCCCTTTGAAGCTTTAGGATGGGGGAATTAACAAATCTTCTACTGCCTTGATTCTCTCATTCAAAAACCATTATACAGGGTGTTTATAAAGTCCTGGACCGATTTTAGTGTTTAATAATTCATAAAATAGTAAAGATAGATTAAAATTAATAACATAAATGGTTGGATAGACTCAAAAAGTTTCCAGACCCTTGTCAATGAACTTCCATGTGTGCCCCCTTCGTCTCACGGAGAATACCAAGTCGATATTCAATTTCACGCCAGGTACTGGCAAGCATGTCGGCATCCACAGAGGCACACTCTCCTCCTGTAAACAAATTTTAACGTTAACAAGTATTAACGTAACGCGTCTTTTTAACGTTTTGTGTGTTATCTTTCGTTGATAAATATCATGTTCTTCGCACTTAAACCAGAAAATTCAATTCCACAACAATATCGTAAAATAGTTTTTAAATGAGCATATGTTTAGAGTTTCCGATACATAGTCTCGCGCGCTTGAGATAAAAATGTTTTTTCTGTACGGCGTTGCCATTGCTCGCTTTGAAATCCTTGAATTTGTTAATCAAAAATTCGTTAAAGTTTTAGAAAGTATGTAATCGATAATAAAACAAATTCCAAATTAGGGTTTCCAGATGCCCATATTCGGTGGAGGATTACGTTATTCAAAATTTGAGCACTCTAGGTACCGCAGTTTTATCACAATGCGAGAAACATACATACATTTATGCAGATTCTTCATTATTTAATTTCTTTAAATGTAATACAGGGCTGTAATATTTGATGGCAACAGTTTGAAGAGGGAATCGACGTAAAATGACAAAACGAAATTAATAGGCCTTCTGGGCTGACAGAGCTAATAAACAACAGAGCAGTATAACATAATTTAACATCATCACACTCGACATTTCTATTGTAAAGCCAGTCTTCCATTACAAAAATGTGAAAGGTAAGGGGGAACGCAAATTCATTTTCCTAGGAATCACTTAAACCTTTTCAGGAAATCAGAGAATACCAGATTCCTCCCTTAATTCGATCATGACGCTTAAAATATCTCTTATGTACCAAAGATTACAAAATATTCATTTTTTCAGTGGTGCCATTTTGTTTATCAGATAGTATTTTCCTTTAGCAATTATCTACTTGTCGTTGCATTCGCCGAAAAAACGAAATGTTTGTTAAAGTTAGTAAAAGCTATCTTCTGTCATCTTTTATTTTTAAACTATGCTTTTAGTGCATCAGTAATTGAATTTTAATGCAGCTGAAATGTATTATATATTTCATTAAATTGGATCAATTTTTGCTTTTAACTAATGTCAGACACGCGTTGAAAGAAAAATAATATCTTTTGAGTTTGCATTTATTATGCGTCTCAAATATTTGCTTCCAATTTCCTTTCATTTTACTCTAAAAACGTCAAAACGTTTACTTAAATAGGCATTTAAAATCGTTTTCTGCCATTATCAGATGAAAAAATACAAAAAGAAGAAGAAAGAAATCTGAAAGGTTTCAGATTTTAAATTACGTTGAAAGGGGCGTTTTTTAACTTTTGCGTGTTACCTTTATTTATTAAATATCATTTTCTTCGCACTTAAACCATAAATAATTTTAAAATGAGCATATCTTTAAAATTTCAGATATGCAGTCTCGCGCGCTGGAGATAAAAAATTTTTTCTATACATGGTTGCCATTGCTCGCTTTGAAATCCTTGAGTTTAGGATAGAATAACAGGCTGAACAAGTATTAATTTGAAAGTCAAACAACAAAAATGCGTTCATTTGCGTTTTGGCAGCTGAGGATGATGGTTCGGTAAAACCATCGAAACTAGTCCTATGAAAATTTGCAAATATAGCGCTGATTTTTGTTGTTTGACTTTCAAATTAATCCTTGAGTTTGTTAATCAAAATACCGCTAAAGGTTTACAAAATATGAAATAGTTGATAAAACTAATTCCGAATTTCAAATTTGGGCTTCTAGATGTCCATATTAGCAGGTGCAGTGAATCAATGCAAAATGCCAAAACGAAATTAATAGGCCTTCTGTGCAAATTGCATCTTTGGACTAATTAACAATTTTTAAAGTTTTGATAAGAGAAAATTTACTAACGTTAAAATTTAAAAAGAAAAACGTGACTGAATATAAAAAATTCCACCAGCATTTTGGAGGCTACAGCAGGCTACTGAATAGATTCTCTTGTTTAATTTTAGTATTTTAAGTACAAAAAGACATCTAAAGTACTCGTGGAGCACTTTCAAGAGGAACTTACTCGTATATGAATTACGCCCAACCAACGGCCGAATGGTTAAAGCCTCTGAATACAATGAATTCCGACCTGGTTTCATAGCTGGTTGAATGGTTGATGTAACGTAAATACTATCTAGTTTTTCTTAAAAAGTCCTGCGGAAACGTCATCTGAGAAAGATAGCAATGGCACGCTTTGCCATATTCAGATAACCTAATATAACTGCATATCAATAATTACTCATAAGGTAAACTGAATTCATCACCAAATATATTTTTGAAAATTTAACAAATATTTGAACACATATTTAATAAGTACAGTTCATTTTAATGCGCTTCCTAATGCTCAGCTACGAATTTTATATACATGTAAGCAATTTTAGTGGAATTATAGGTGAAATTGTAGTGTTTTTATATAATGTAGCAAGAAACTTTTGAAGAGAGTAAAGCTCTGTCGAAAAATAAGGTTACAGGGGCAAGTCTATTTAACATTTAGCGATATGGCTATGTCGCTAAATTGCCGAGATATTACCAAGGTGGCGATGGTTTTGGCAACTACATTTTGTCTTAAGTTTTCATCGCCAAAATTGGCGACTGTTTCTGCATGACAGTAATTGGTACTGCAATTGAATAACTGCAATTGTTCCCTATATGTAACTATAACGGTATCCGGACCTTATATATAATTGTAACCGCATATGTCTTCCAGTCATTTCGCCGCGGCCGGAGGAAAACTACAGGAGACAGCATCAACTCTCATATTTTCAGTAGACTTTCAGGAATATTGAGACATCTCCGTTCGAGATTCTCTCTTTAGATACCCTTATAAGGTATTTTTCCCGCCTTCTTTGCATGCCTTCGCGGTGTAGTGGTCAGCATGCTCGGCGCAGACCGAGAGGTCCGGGGTTCGAGTGCTGGCGCGGGCATTGCTCATTTCTCATGTCTCCTGTTTAAAAAAATACCTAATGTTTCTACAGCGGCGCCCGAACTAAAAAAAGGTGGTGGATGATAATTCTCCACCACGAGGATTTGGCGATGGGGTCCCCTAGTCCGCAGTATCCCTTTAAAAGGGGGAGTATATAAGGTATTTCTCTCGCCTTCTTTGCATGCCTTCGTAGTGGTCAGCCCTCTCGGCGCGTATCGAATAATCTATGGTTCGAGTCTTGGCGAGGGCATCGATCATTTTTCATGTCTCCTGTTTCAAAAAATATTTAATGTCTGGAATGTTCCACAAATGTAAAGTGTTTCTTTTCGCAAAATACTGTTGCCTGTGTCCGGGTTCGTAATGGATTGAATGCACAACCCGATAAAAAGTTAATAAAATTTATTCTTATCCCAAGAAATTAAAACAAAATGTTGAAATTTTTCTGACATTAGTTAAAAGCAAAAATAGATCCAATTTAATGAAATATATAACACATTTCAGCTGCATTAAAATTCAATTACTGATGCACTAAAAGCATAGTATTCGTACAATATCACAATATCTCACAGTAGTTATAATTTAAACTACTAAATCGTTGAATAGAACTCAATTCAAAATACAGAGAAAGCTAATCCCATCTCACCCCGAATTCGCTACAATCGGTAACAGCCCTAACTAAACAACTACAGTTCACTTAAAACAACTGAATTAAGATGTTTCTCTCCAGCCTTTTAAAGCTTTTTAATCACGCACGAGAACATTCTGGTATTTTCTCGATTTTTCTGGATAGCAAAGAGTACAATTACGAGACATATATTTATTAAATGCTCTTGCTTCTGTATTTGAACTTTTCCGGCGTAACTTTCTCTTCAGATAAGTCTCGTGCTGCATTGCACGGGAATATAAAATGATTTGAATCATAATTTTATTAAAAACAGCGAATTAAATACAAATTTCGTAACAACACATTTCATCAAGCTCATTAATCTATACATCTTTGGTTTCGTGTGCATTCAATCCATTACGAACCCATACGTACGCAACAGTATAACGTGTAATGTGAATATGATCTAGTTTCTTTTAGAGAGACTTTCAAGAAGGCCTTCACCTGCTGTACAAACAGCTCTATACAGTAGAGTATATTACTACAGTTGTTATTATAGCAGTCTGAGTCTATTCAACTCAATCCCATTCAATACTAAATGTGTAGAGACATTAGGTTAATTACAAAGCAAGAGAGGTGAAAAATATGCAATTCCTTCGCCGGGAATCGAACCATGGACCTCTGAAATACCGGCTCAGTGTGCTGACCATTACACCACGAAGGCACGCTAAGAATGTGGGAGATATACCTTATAAATGTACCACTTTCTTTGAAAGGGAATTTTTTGTGCAAACTAATTAAGAACTCATTAGTGTACAATAAAGGACATTACACATTAAGTTAATAATACCATATACATGGTATGCATAAAATATAACGAATATTAATTATTTATCTTTTGAGACATAAGCTGAATATATTCAGGTAAACGAAAATTAATCGTTTATTTCCTGTTTAAAAAAAGTATATTTAAATCTCAGTTTAAGATATTTTTCATCCTTTCAGCTACGTAAAATTTACGTAAGCGAGAAATTTCCTAGAACAAAATAAATGTGAAGCAACGTAGAACAAAATGTTCATTCAAATATGCATTTATTTTCCATTTTAAAATTCTAATAAAAGTATGCACAGTGAATTCACGACACGTATTAGTGACTGAAATAGAATTATTAAATTTACAACAAAATAGCAGCAGAGAAATGTAAGGAATTTAAATTTTATTCCATAGAATTCGAAACTTAATTAAGGATTTCGAGACTAACAAATTATGTATTTTACCATTAAATCAATTACGTGAATTCAAGAATTTTGGAATTTGATCCGGAACCGTATGGTAGAATAGGAAAAGAAGAAATTCGAAAAATGTATCCTTCTTTAAAGTCTTTTTTACATTTTTTACGATAACATATATTGTTGCGAATTTTGGATATATATGTAAATAATTTTAGTGAAATTACATATGTTTTTGTAGAATTTTATGTATAATGTAACATGAAAGTCTAAAAAGGCGAAGCTTTGGAGGAAAAGTAAAATGTTTTCGCTATTACAATAATTCCTTTACTTTGTACAAGGAAGTTAAAAGGAGGCAAAAATTTAATGAGGTTATACATCGGATTTTTTCACCCCACATTTCATTGCCTCATTTTGTCTCATTTCATGAACTTTCCTTGCTTCTTTTAAAGCAAGATTCTTCATAAATAAATATACCGAGGTTTTTAACAAAATCGATGCTCGTGCATAGAATTTTGTCCAAATTTCAAGATGACATGCGGTCCTTACGATTACAAATTGTGCTGTTTCAAGATGTATGTTAATTAACGATGTATGCAAATAAGGGAAGTGCGAGTATATTTAAAAACCTTTTTAAAAGGAGTTAAGATATACGAATTAAAATCCTGCCATTTTTGTCTCCCAGCAGTTGGGTAATTAAGCTTATTTTTCGTTTTCTGGGGAGTTTCATGGGCTACTGCAAAGTACCTAAGGACTAACCACGGAGGTATGCCTTAATGGGTGATTTGAGTGGTTCGTGTGTACCCTACACATGGCTGAAATCACTAAAGAGCCCATACCTTGTTCGCAGGATTCTTGATTGCTGAAAACAACTGAGTACTGATATTTTGACCTTGTTGACCATTCTATGTCAGCTGGCGTGGAATTCTAGTTTGGTTTGGTTTAGTTGGCAAAGCACACTAGGACTATCCGCCTGAGGGAAAGGATGCCTTCGTGAAGGAAGTTTAAGGAAAACTGGATCTATGCACTTTACACATGAGGAAAATCTCGAAAATGCGCGTGCAACCAGGCATTTCGCTTGTATTAGAAACCAGGTCGGAACTATCAGTGTTCAGCGATTTTACCTTTCAGTCGCTGGTAGGCCATGGAATTCTAGCATCAGCATCATGCGCAGTTTCATAATTTTCCTTACATGTAACATGAATATGGCGTTGTCTTCCTTGGAAACTCCTTCACGAAGCCACTTCACCTCTTAGACAAAGAACTAGAGCGTTATCCCCACTGTGCACAATTACGTGCATATTACGGTTATTTGGCAACGTCTAGGAAATAGTTCGTAAGACCTCAACGAGCACACAGCCAGGGTCCGGAGACCCCGAAAATAGTGCCCAAGACTCAGTAAAGCTGAGGACATTTTGCGATAATCTTTCCGGAAGCTAAGCGTCCTAAAGCGCTCATAATGAATGCTCATGCGACAATTTGATATATTAAGGGGGCTCGTAAACTTTAAAACCCTTAGGATCTTCGAATATGTTACTGTTGCAAGAACTGGTAAAACTAATTTATGTTAAAAGCAGTTACTACCAACTTTTCACAGATGACTACATAATATAGCTGCTTTGGTAATTAGTAACCAGAACGTTCGGGTTGTCACAAATAGTTTTATAATTTAATCTGCTTTGTGACCAAATTTTTTATGCGTTTACGTCATGTTTTCATCTTGCGCGCACAGTTTAAAACTTTCTGTTGCGTAATTTAATTCCATATTTAATATATAGCTTTTATAACATTTGAAAACTACGGTGAACCAAAGATCCTAAGAATTTCCTGCTAAATTCTTATTTTCTTTGAAGTTGAGTTTATAAAATGCATTTCATTGAAACAAATCTGTAATGTTTTCACGCATAAAATTTTTTAATATTAAAATATTCATCGGATTTTTGGTTCACTTAGAAAATAGTGCCCGTGTAAAGAATTCCATCAAATTGCCGTTCCAGTAGCCATTTTTAATGTATTTAATTAGTATGTACGTTCCATTAGCCATTTTTAAAATATTATGCGCTCAAGGTGGAAATATGACATGAACGCATAAAAAATTTTGTCAAAAAGCAGATTAAATTACAAAAACTATTTGTGCGAATACAAATTTTGTGGTTACTAGTTCCCAAAGCAGCTATATTGCGTAGTCAGCTATAAAAAGCTGGAAGTAATTGCTTTTAAAATTTATAAGTTATCCCAATTCTTGCAACAGTAACATATTCGAAGATATTAAGGTTTTTAAGGTGTACGAGCCCCCTTAAGTGTAACGAAGTTACACGCATAATAGACCCAGGAAATACAGATGTTATAACATCGTCGACGGTAGAAACCTCAGTATATTGTACGAATTCATACCAAAGATGAGTCATACATACTAAGGGGCCATCACGCAATTAAAAATGACGGGCCAATATCAGCAACCTTTAGCCCACTAAGTGGGACATGGCAATCATTCGTTAGGTCCAACGCGCACTCGTCGTTTCACCCCAAAAGCGGCGCTAGGTGACAAGATGAGCCATCTCTATGAGCGAGAATTTGGCTATAGCGTCATTAAAATGACGAGCCACCAATATTAACCTTAAATCCTACTAAGTTGGAACAAGATGATTCGTTCCCACGCCCCGCAAATGGGATTAGTATGAAACGTCAATTATGCACTTCAAAAGTTGACTTGTGACCGTACACCCTAGACCGCAACAAGGCAAGGACATAATCAACATACACCTAAACATCACCACCGTAGTGACGCACCCGAACATAGTTCGCCCTGGTATACCTGCTCGTCCAAGTAAGCTTGGTTACGTAATGGCGCCACGAAGAGGCCTATGTCCGAGCTAGAGTTGCGAGAGTCTTTGTACTCCGCATCGCAAGCTCTTTAGTCGCAGCAGTCTCCGCAAAGAACAGGATCAGACTTCAGGTCTCCTTCCAAATAGGTGGCCGGTTCGGGAACACCCATTCCTGACCCTTTTGGAGGTGGTGCAACTAATGCCACCACTCCTTCACGAAGCCACTTCACCTCTTAGATAGCTAGTCCTAGTGTTTTCCGCAATCAAACTTCTTAAGCTTTTCAACATTTCCGTGTATTGTAGGCTGGAGGCCATCAGTTAAGCAGCTGTACCGTCACGACCTTTCAGCTTTATTGCTCAACAATCTACCAACTGCTACATCCCAGTCGTTGGAGCGGACAGGCAATAAGCGGCATCACGTATTTTAGGCTAAAGCATTATGTATTCTAGCTTTGAAGTTTCTACAAACAGACACTATAAACACTGTGCTACTATTATTTCTCTAGCCTTCTGGTATCAGTAATAAAAGCAGCTTGATTTACTCAGTTATGCCAAATCACACGAGGGTAAACATCGAAAGAGAAGACATGCTTTTTTTAAAGACTTTCTAAAGGAAAGTGTCTTCCACTCATGTAGCATACGGTGAAAACCGTATATTTGCCCATGGTTCAAATTCATATCTACTACTGTTGTTGAACCATTTTATTCAATCGCCCATTTCTGGCCGAACAAAGGCTAACAGTTGAGCTCATTTCCATAAAATATCTCTTTGCTCAAAAAGAAAGTTTAAAAAGCATACTACTTGAGAGATTAAAATGAACACTGCGAAAAAAAGGGGACTGTTCTATATCTCCCGTTCTACTGGGCCGATTGCCGAAATTCAACTTGCGTTGTTCATGTCTCGAGGGCGCGATTAAGGATATATATTAGATTTTTATATAGCATTGTTCTAATAAAGGTATTTTGACACAAAATCGGAATTTTTCTGAAATGACATGTCACTTTTTTTATATTTCGACTCTATGACTCAAATCATGCCAAACTGTCAAGTTTTGTAAAAGTCGCAAGAATAGTTTGTAAGATATTAGCTATCAAAATTTCAGCTCTCCATTGTTGATTGAATCTGTTATATATTTATTAATACCTCTTTTATATTAAACTTACTAGATTCCTTCTTTAATATTTTGAAATTTAGGTTCATTCTAAATAAAATTCTCCTCTTTTTTATAATTTAATTTTTAAATTTTTATTTTTAAATAATCTTTATAAATTTTTCGAAAAACAGTTTGAATTATAACCTTTGAAATTTCTGCCATTTTCTTAAAGTAGATGTATTTCTAAGCATACTTTCAAAAAATTAGTTTTTTATTCAAAATTTTCTAAGATTTACGTGAATTTACATTTTGACGCGTTTTGAAATTTGACATATTCATTATAAGCGATAATAACGAAAATGTGGTTTATACACTTTCTTAAAATTATTTGAAAGTATGGATGATGACTTTTTTTCGTACATCTGCAATTGAAAAAGAGGAAAGGTAAATAAATTAAGAAGTTCGCCAAGTGAATTATTCTCGGCGCAAACTGAAAGAAAGGCGCCAATAAAAATGTTTTAAGTTCTCCATAAATTTCACGCTTAAAATTAGAAAATTTAATTCTATGACATAATTTGAATCGTAGAATCGAAATATAGAAAAGCATTGGCATGCCATTTCAGAAAAATTCCGATTTTCTGTTAAAATAGCTGTGTTAGAAAAATGCTATATATAAATCGAATATATAACCTAAGTCGCGCTTTCGAGACATTGAATTGAATTTCGTCAATCGGTGCGATAGAACGTGACATCCCTGTCCCTTTTTTTTCCCGCGCAGTGTACATTTACACAGTTTAAAAGAAACATATATGTAGTTTCCAGTTAATTATTCCAAACTATTAATAATTGTGAAAGTATTCACACTCTTGGATGTGCAAATATTATAAATATTTTGTTTGTTAATGAAAAACAAAAAATCTATCTAGTTAATTGTAATTTAGCCCAAAGGAACGTTAGCTTAAAAGGGATATTAATTTCGTTTTCGCATTTTGCGTCGATTCACTATAAACGGCGAATCACTTATAAAACTGTTGCCACCAAATATTATCGCCCTGTATTATGTTTAAATCAATTAAATAATGAAGAATCCGCATCAATGTATGTATGTTACTTGCATTGTGGTAAAACAACGGTACCTAGAGCCATCCAATTTTGAATGACGTACGCCTCCACCCGAATACGGGCATCTGGAAACCCAAATTCAGAATTTGGGTTATTATCTGTTTCATATTTTGAAAGCATTTATGAGTTTTTGATTAAGAAACTCAACGATTTCAAAACGAGCAATGGCAGCGTTGTACGGGAAAAAAACATTTTTACCTCCAGCGCGCGAGACTGTGTATCGGAAACTCTAAACATATGCTGTTTTAAATATTTTGAGGTATTGCTGTTGGATTGAATTTTATGGTTTAAGTGCGAATAACATGATATTGAATAAATACGGGTAACGCACAAAATGTTAAAAAAGCCACTTTGGACGTAATGTAAAATCTGAAAGCTTTCAAATTTTTAAAAAATCTTTATTATCAAATAAATTTAATTCAAAACTACGTAATATTTAGCATGACGATAATTTATGCACATCTTGCATAAAAAAGAGTGGGACAGTGTTCTAAATTTTGGGAAGTTTGGCGAGAATCTTATACAGAAAATTTAAAATTTGCTTGGAGCACTTTTTTTCAATTTTCGCCAAGAATAATGCACTTGGAGAAATTCTAAATTTATAATTACCTACCTTTGTCTCTTTTTATTGTGCACCAGTGGAAAAAACGCTGTAATCATCATACCTTAAATCAAAGTTCAAAACGCATTATTATCGCTTATAATGAATTTGCAAAATTTCAAAGCTCGCCAATTTTTAAATTCACGAATATCCCTAAGGATTTTGAATAAAAAATTCTAATATTTTGCATATATGCCTAAAACTACATCATTAATACGATGGCACATATTTGATACGTACTAATTCAAAACGTTTTCGAAAAATTTATAAAAAATACTAACGAACACAAATTTTAAAAGCAAATTAGAAAATAGCTACGAATTGTATTTGTATTAAACTTAAATTTCGAACTGTGAAAGAAGCAATCAGTTAAGTTCAATAAAATAGGGATATTAATAATTATATACCAAATTCAATTACGACTGAAGAGGTAAAATTTTGAGAGCTAACCTTTTAAAAACTACTGGAGCGATATTTACAAAATTTGGCAGTTTAGGATAATTTCACTTGTAGAATCCAAATATGGAAAAGGATTGGCATGCCATTTAAGAAAATTCCGATTTTGCGTCATAATATCTATGTTAGAATGATGCTATAAATAAATAGCCTAAGTCCAATATACACTCTTAGACAAAAAAAAAAAAAAATTATATGCATACAGGTTTCGACGGAAAATGCAAAATTTTGCATTTTGGCTGCTAATGAATGAACGGTTGTCGCTACAGCGCATCTGATCTGCGCAACTGCAGGATATTTAAGAAGAGAAATTAGGATTCCAGGTCATAAATTCTTCAAGAATTTCATTCCGTGCGCTCTGGTAGACAGCAGCTATGTCTCGCATACAGGTGCGCGAACGATATGCGCAGATGTCAGAATTTGAGAGAAGTCGTGTATTTGGGCTCAGAAGCCGGTTGGCCTTATCAGCGAATAGCTCGACATTTGAGCAGGAGCGATGCCCTCTTAGACGATGTTGGCAGGAATGGGTGAACCATGGCCGCACACAGTGTCAAGAAGGAAGCGGTATGCCTAGAGAAACGACATAACGTGAAGACCGAGCAATCATAAGAGCGGCACTCACAGCCCCAGATGCATCATTATCATCGATTGTACGTGCAAATACTGCTTCAGTGACCGCAAGGACCATTCATAGCCGGCTCACAGAAAAGGGGCTGAGGTCACGGCGCCCCTTGCGCCGACTACCATTGACCTCTGTACAACATCAAGCACGTTTGCAGTGGTATCGGGCTCATTCGCACTGGAATGCAACTAACTGGAATAGAATAGTCTTCAGTTATGTGTCCCGCCTGAGCCCCGATGACGAGCGAAGGTGAGTCTGGAGACGCCCCGGACAGCGGTGTGATACCAACCTGACTCTCTTACAGCAGAAGGCCGACAACCAGGAGTGATGGTCTGGGGTGCCATTTTATTTCATATGGACTTATATTTCAGCAAGATAATGCCCGCCCTCACACTGCACATGTTTCTACTGCTTGCCTTAGTGCTTCCGAACAATACCTTGGCCGGCAAGGTCGCCGGATCTCTCTCCTATCGAGCACGTTTGGAGCATTATGGACAGGACGCTGCAACCAGCTGACGATGTTGAGGTTCTAATGCGCCAGTTGAACAGAATTTGGCACGATATCCGTCAGGAGGACATCTGCAACCTCTATCAAACGATGCCAAGCCGAATAACTGCTTGCATAAGGGCCAGAGGTGGACAAACGCATTACTGACTTTTTCACTTTGTGAAGCTCTATCACTTCAATAAATCCTCCAATTTTTCTCAGACTGTAATCATTTGTTTTTCTGTACATGTACATCACTTCTACTGATTTTCGTCCCATTCAGATAACTGCTTCTTGATGCGTTTTTTTTTGTCTAAAATTGTATATCCTAAGTCGCGCTTACGAGACATGAAAATTGCAAATTACACTCATGTCGATAAATTAAGGATAATTCGGAGTCACACGGAAATCGAACTGTAAAATAGATATATCACCTGTAAAATCACTAAACACATCTTCAAGAATCATATGCAAATTTCAGGAAGTAACCAGATGACACCGATGGTAGGTCACATTGACGAGAGTGTAAGAGAGTGATATATAAGGAATACAGGCAAAGAAGTAAAATTGTTCGCAGGCTCTTTATAAGCATTTCAGTGCAATAACCGAATAGTTATGATACAAAGGACGCATTTGGATGATTTTTTACGAGGTAGAATTTTCGGCCGTCTGGAATCTGGGCGTACCCAACTGGAAGTGTCAGACGAACTTGGAATTGCCCAGAGTGTCATCTCCAGGCTTTGGCAACAATTCCAAGAGGATGGTAATGTGAGAAGACGTTACAGCACAGGTCTCCCGAGAGTTACAACGCCTGTCAGATGCGTTCTACTTACTGCAACTCACTGTCGCCTGCGGTTAGCCTGGAGTAGAGAGCATGCATTGTGGACACCGCAACAGCGGGCTTGTGTGACGTTTTCCGACGAGTCCAGGTTTAGCTTGCAGTCTGATTCTCGCCGGACTTTCATATGGAGAGCCCCAGATACCCGTTACCACCAAGAAAACATCATTGAACGACATCGTTACGGTGGTGCAGGATTGCTCGTTTGGGGGTGGAATTATTTTGGGTTCCAGAAGTGACCTGCATGTTCAAATTGGAACCGTGACAAGCCAAATCTATCGGGATGTCATTCTGGAACAACGTTTGTTTCGGAACGCCATGGGCGCACAATTTGTGTTTATGGATGACAACGCCCGTCCTCACCGTGCAAACATCGTAAGCGAGTGCCTTCAATCGGAAAATATCACCTGTATGGACTGGCCAGCATTCTCACCGAACTTAGATCCAGTAGAGCACGTGTGGGACATGCTTGGCCGACGAGTTGCAGCCCGTCAACCTCCTCCTACATGTCTACCGGAACTTCGGAGAGCATTGCTTTTTGAGTGGTGTAATATCCCCCAAGATCAGATCGATAATTTGATATTCAGCATGCCTAGGCGTTGTGCGGACTGTATTGCATCGTCTGGGAGGCATACAATGTATTAACAATTATACCAACCATGTAATATTGTTTTTTTTTTGTAAATAGGTTTTTTTTTGTAATTTGCTCTAGGGAGAGAAAATCGCTAATTTTTTTAATAATATTAAACATATAGCATCTGTTTTTGCTCTTTACCTTTTGTTTAATAAATAAGCTTTACGAATAAGTCAAATTTGTTTTGCTTCTAACTCTTTGCCTGATTTTGCACTATCTATAATTTATGGACATGAGTGTAAATTTCGTGAATTGGCTCAGTAGAACGGGAGATAAAGAACTGTCCCCCTTTGTTTGGTGCAAGGTATGGTTTTCTAGGTACTATTACATAAGTAATAATATATAAAATTTAATTCATGACAAATTCAAGATTTTTCTAAAGTGTTGAATTTTCCTTAATATTGCTTGGTAGTTTGAACCATATATATATATGTAAGAAAAATAAAGAATATGTCTAAGATTAAATTAACAACGTAAATTTCTCTTCTCAATTCTAAAAATAATAACCTCTCTACGCACTGCGTCATTCCTAGATTGATCCATGCCATATGGCACTTACATAATTCTCATGATGTAAATGGAACTAAAAGTGAAGTAACCAATAATAATTTTACAGAAGTAATAACTATCCAAACAAAATGCATTGTAAACCAAAACTAACTCAGTCTGAATTGCGATTTCACCCTGAACGTAACGCACTTGCTCTTTACGCTTCGGTCTATTTGGACTGCTGTCTGCTACTCTCTTCTTTCTTACTGAAAATTAATCTAAAATGTGAGCTATTTTGGAATAGGCACATTTCATGTGCCAAGTTGATTGTGGCCACAACAAGTGAAAATAAAAAATGAAGATTTAATCTGCCTTCGCCTCCAATTTCCTATTCGTTATGTATCAACACTTCTACGACGTTAAAATTCCTCCTGGTCAGCACTACAGACTTTTTTTTATTATTACATATATATATATATTTTCCTTCGTAAACTGATAATATTCTGAACGAATAAGAGTGCAAAAAATGTTTTTGTTTTATTTGTAAGAGCTTTCGCTGTATTTAATTTACTTTTACAAAATTTAAAGACTCAGGAGAATTATTTTAAAAGCAACTTTAGTGTCTTTTATAGATCTTTAAATCTCTCTAAATTCTTCAAAAGGAAATATAAATTGCTTTTTAGAGCGAAATTTTTCAATAAGGATTAAAGATTATGTTACCGATAAAAAATATCCTTTTTCTTCTGAGTAAAATTTTGAAGCTCTTAAAAGAAATTCCCTTTTAACAAGGTTCCTTTTGCAAAAAATGAAATGTTATTAATACAGTGTCTCAAGTTGCAAATTTAATGTCCGATGCTCTAAATCTTTCAAAAAGCTTTCTGCGAATACTAGCTCTTTCATCATTCAACTGTTCGATTTTTTTTTTCAAATCTAAATTTGATTTGATTTAATAACTGCGCTTCAAAAGCCTACGGAAATCTCACTAGTTCACAAATGACTTAGTTTGCATGAGTAGAAACACTCATGCTCTTGAGGCAATTGTATTTGAGAATTGTGTCGTTTTCGTATTTCAAGAAATAAATAATATTTCTGATTTATTATTCAGTTTTAAAACTAAATGTTCAAATGCCTTTCGTCAGCGTGTAAGGCAATACGTTTTTACCTTAAAAATTGAAGAAAACGTTTACTTCTAAACTCTCGTTGTTAGATATTTGAACGAAAACGCATTAAAGAACTTCAGAAAACTATTAAATTGAAATATAATTATCTAAATGCTCAAAAAATAGTGAAAACATTAAAAGAAAAATAGACTTTGAATATCGAAGGTAAATTAAAGATGGGACAATTTCACGACAAATCAGTTTATTTCAAATACAAAATTTCAGGATCACATTTTTAATCTAACGTAAATGAAGAGAAAATTATGATAGCTTTTGTGTTATTTGTAATAGTATTCAGTAACATACTATAAAATATTATTTTAATGAGTGTTATGAAAAGAAAATAATATTATTGTAACTTCTGAATTAATAAATCTATCTGTTAACTTGAATATTGCAAGAGCTTATTTTGTTAAGTTTTTAAATGGTATATCCACACCGTTCTGTTGAGTAAATGTGCACTGCGAAAAAAAATCTGAAAGATTTTAGACTTTAAATTACGTCCAAAGGGGCGTTTTTTTTTAACTTTTTGTGTGTTACTTTTATTTATTAAATATGTTCTTCGCACTTAAATCATAAAATTCAGTTCAACGGCAGTATCGCAAAATATTTTTAAAATGAGTCTTATCTTTAGAATTTCTGATACACAGTACCGTGCGCTTTAGGTAAAAAGGTATTTTTTTCCGTAGAGTGTTGCCATTGCTAGCTTTTAAATCATTTGAGTTTTTTCATCAAAAATTTCTTAAAGTTTTACAAAATATGAAGTAGATAATAAAACAAATTCAAAATTAGGGCTTCCAGACGCGCATATTTGGGTGGAAACGTATGTTATTCAAAATTGGATGGCTCTAGGTACCGTTGTTTTATTACATTCGGAGAAATATATACATATACATTTATGCAGATTCTTCAGTATTTAATTTCTTTAAATATAATAGAGGATTGCAATATTTTGTGGCAACAGTTTGAAAAGTGGTTCGAACTTTTAATGTTTCCCACGTAAAATCGCAAAACGAAAACAATGGTCCTTCAGGCACAAAGCCCCTTTGGAGTAAAAAGGGGGTGAGATAGTCCCGAAAGCACGATTTTGGGATATGTATTAGATTTCTATACAGCATTGATCTAACATAGGTATTTTTACCTAAAATAGGACTTTTTCTAAAATGACAGGCCAATTATTTTCCATATTTCGATCCTGTGTTTAAAGATATGCCAAACTGCCGAGTTTTGTAAAAATCGCGCCAGTAGTTTGTAAAAAATTAGCTTTCAAAATTTCAGCTCATCAGTGTTAATTGAATTTGATATATATTTATTCATATCTATTTTTTTATTAATTTTACTCGATTCCTTCTTCCAGAATTTGAAATTTCGCCTTAATACAATTCAAACATTTTATTTATGATTTCTTTTTAAAATTTGTATTTTTGAATACTTTTTATATATTTTACGAAAAAATATTTGCATTATAAACTGTAAAATTTTTATCATCTTAAAATAGATGTATTTGTAGGCACACTTGCAAAAAATTAGAGTTTTTATTCAAAATTTCCTATGATGTAAATGAATTGGGGAGCTTTGAAATTCGGCATATTCGTTACATGCGATAATAACGCTAAATGTGGTTTACGCACATCGTTAAAATTATTTGAAACTAAGGAGTATAACTTATTTTCCGCCTCTCTACAATGAAAAAAAGGAAAGGAAAATAGATTGCTATAAATTAAGAATTTCGCCAAGTGAATTATTTTTGGCGCGTACTGGAAAAATGCGCCAAGATAAATTTTTGAACTTCCCACCAAATTTTGCAAAATTTAATATTTAGGAATAATTTGAGTCGTACAATCGAAATATGGAAAAAGCACTGGCATATCATTTCAGAAAAATTCCGGTTTTTGTGTCAGAATACCTATATTAGAACAATTCTATATATAAGTCTGCTATATGTAAGGTTATATAAATCGCTCTTTCAAGACATGAAAAATGCAATTTGAATTTCGTAAGCCGGCCCAGCAAAACGGGAGATATAAAACTGTTGCTTTTCTTTTTTTTTTTTTTTTTTTTAAAAAAAATTTTTTTTTTTTTTTTTTTTTTTTTTAATGTCCAAGGCATACTTTTAAACGAAGAGGCTATTTTTATTGAAAAATTTCGTAACTGAGAGTGTTTATCTTTCGACAACTATGAATACAAGTTAATCAAACGTGGATCTTCAAATATTTGAATAAGATTTATATAACAGTGCGAATTAATTGGCCGCATTTGTAGATTTTCTGAAGTGCTAGTCATGTTCGTATCAAATAGTAATGAAAATATTGTAAAACTGGACTCAAAACTTAGTCTTTTTTTTTAATTCTTTAAATTTACAACATTTTCCATCTTAAACCTGTTTTTAATATGGCAGGTTTCGTGCACAAAGTAATTACTAAATTTTCTTTAGTAAACGACTTCATTTATTTGGTTAAAAGAATTTCTTTTTATTTCACTAACGCTAATTAATTCCTTAGTTTTCAACAGTTTTAATCAAACCGGAAATAAAACATCTTTTATTCCATTTCAAATATCTGGCAGAAGTTTAGATTTTAAGCTCACTTTAACCGAACGTGTTATTCTAATTACTTATTAAGAAAGGATTTTATTTAATTTTATTCCCAGCCTAAAGCATTGTTTTGTTCTCATTGTTAATCTGCTTAAAAGAAAATTAAAACTCTAATCTTTACTTAAGATTTAACTTTTCTGCATATGGATTTAATGTTTTTTTGTAACCGAAAATTAAATCTGAGTTTAAATAATTAAATCGTCATTTGTTTTTCAATATTCTTTAGCTAAGCACTTTAATGCTCTTTATTCACCTGCTTTCAGGCAACTTTTCGGTACGTCATATATTATTTTTACTTCCTTGCACGAAGTAAAAAGGAAATAAACAATTTCAGGTATCATATTTCAACGAAAATATCCATATTGACCACTATCGAATGCAAATTAATAATGTTTTTGCGTGACAACTGTACGTAAGGACAGAATAAAAGACTCTTTTTTCTCTAAAAGATTATAAAGCTGATTTAAAATTGCTTCTAAAGAGATTTTTGGGGGGGCATCTGTGCGTGCGTACGTATGTATGTATGTATAGCGCATAACTCAAAAACGAGTAGCATGAGAACATTAAAAGTTTGTACAGATTTTCGTCCTCTGCCTGACTGAACCTTCAGAGAACTTGTTTTCTCAAACGTCGCAACCATTGCTTTTAGCCCATTAACTGACACAGGACCGTTACCTTTACGCATTTTTTTGTGCGTTCTAAAAGCACGAAGAGAGGCTGACGCGTTGCACTGGTTGAGGTAAAAGAATTTGACCAGTAACGCACGCTCGACTAAAGAAGGAGACATTGCACATAAACTTTCAATCCGATTGATTCGAAACGTAACACATCACCTTTTAAAACCCAAGCAGCTGGTACTGTGCCAATGAATGTAACGTGAAATTTGAATAAAGAACTTCTTCTGCTCAGCGTACGTGACATTGCAGATCACCAGACTTTATCGGTGTTTATGTAGATTTTACGCTTTTTTAAAAGTGTTGCCATATTGCACTTGAACTAAATCAGAAAATGTGCATAATAAAAGGTAATTTTATTCCGTATTAATTTGCATTTGTTAACACTCTATTTTCTATTACACAGCGCCAAATATTCCCCTAACGGTGACTTTTGGAACTAATTTGCTTTTTCACGAAATCCTTCGTCCCCCGTCTTGTTTAATCTTCCTACAAAATGTGACGTCATTCTTGTAAATAGATCGCGCTGCAGAACACTGTGAGCACTGTCAGTTTAATTATGGCCACCCTGTATATATATATATATAAACAAATTTGAAAATACTGATGTAGAAACACTGAGACGTATATAGATGAAGGAGTATCATCTCTTAAATTTATGATATGAAACGCTGAGGGAAAATCATGTTAAAAACCGTATAAATGAAACAGAGGTAAGTATTGTTGCTTGCGTACGAGTTCGTAATGGATTGAATGCACAAGTCGTTAAAAGGTTAATAAAATGTATTCTTTTCACAAGAAATAAAACTAAATACTGAAATATTTCCTCAGAGATATTCGTACAATATCGCAATGTTTCAAACTTTAAACAGGACTCAATTCAAAACAGGAAAAGTTAATCCAATCTCACAGCGAATTCGCTACAAAAATTACAGCATTAAGTAAACAACAGTTCGCTTATAACAGCAACTGAGCTGAGGTGTTTTAATTCGGCTTTTATAAGCTTTTTAATTATTAGCTTGAACATTTTGGTATAATCCATTTTTCTCGATTTTTCTGGATGGCAACAGCAATTACGAGATATTTATTTATTAAATATTAAATGCACGCGCTCTTTTATTTTTACTTTTCCGACGTAGTTTTCTTTTCAAAAACCGTCTGCGTTGAACTGGAAAATAAAACAATTTTAATTGCAGTTCTAAATAAGTAGCTAAATAAATACGAATTCCGTAACAATATTAAACCGTAATGAATAGGAAACTTGGTGGCGGAGTAAAAGTAAATATTCATTTTTATTTCAATTAATATTTGTGGCCACAATTCACTTCGCATTCTAATCGTGCCTACTTCCAGAATATTTTAATTTTTAATACTGATGCGATAGAAAGAGAGAAGAACGAAATAACGTCCAAGCGGCACAGAGGTTGAAGAAAAAATGCGCAATTATGCAATATGGAACGTCACCAACAGAAATTTTTCGTTTAGGTTAGAAAGGTTTCAGTTCTCAAAATTTTGAGTTCTAGTTTCGAATTAGTTACGTCTTTAGCGTTACAAAGCCACGTAACATAGTTTAATCTAGAAATTGAGCAGTCCATAAAAGTTATTACTACTTTTGGAATACACAGAGGAAATACCCAAATTAAAAATGAGCAATTAGCAGGCTATTAATAAATTAAATTATAAAGCTGTTTTACAAACTTTTTACCTTACATATATATATCATATATATTAAAAATTAATTTTTTATATTTCGTATGCAGCTTGAGAATAATTTAAGACAATAAGATATAGTTTATGCTTGTTATAATGAATCTCGTGTCTTAAAGAGAGAGGATTTTACAACGAGTGGTAAATTTAATGTATTTTTATGATGCGTGTTTTGCGCCTGTTGTAATGGAAAGGTTTATAAAATGGATAGTTTTTATAACCAACATCGATTCTATTTATTAGATTAAACCACGCTTTAATTTAATTTCAGTCAATTAAAAAAATATTAAATGTTAGTAATAAATAATAAGCTTTTATTAATATTTAAATTGTAACTTAAAACTTAAGGAAAGAGTCTGTTTAAACTATCTAATTTAAGCTAGGAATAGAAATACTTACTAAAGCATAGCAATCAGTATGAACGAAAAAAAAAATATAAAATTATCCGTGTTTCAACCTGAAAGCAAATAAAGAAAGAAAAAAATAGGAGACTGAACAATATTTGACTTCTTACGAAGAGAAAAGGACGAAAGAAAAACCACTGTTATGCTAAACTATCTTTTTAACCTTTCAAGCTCTCATTCTATTCTTTTGTTTAAATTGGCTCGAAAAAGTGTTTAAACAAAATGACTCAAATTCAGTTAATTTCAACCTTAAAAGCAACTAACTGTACTATTTAAATATATTAAATACATTTTACTTCCAAGGAAAACATTTACATTTTGTGAACAGATATTGCTAATTAGAAGTTTAATTTGCAATGATAGTTAGTATAAATAAACAGCCCCCCCGTCGAGTTTCGAGCTTTAAAAATGAAGCCTGCAGCACAGACGGAAGAAATTTACCCTAAATGAATTTTATCTATTTAGTTAGTATAAATAAACAGCCCCCCGTCGAGTTTCGAGCTTTAAAAATGAAGCCTGTAGCACAGACGGAAGAAATTTACCCTAAATGAATTTTATCTATTTTGAGAAAACTTTTCTGGATATTTTAATTAAATAGCAGCCGATTTTAAGAGTATTAGTACAGACCAATGATTCTGGGTTGATAATACCCTGTTCATGTAAAAAACTGGTTTAAGTGAATATAAGAATTAACTATAGTTATAGTATATAATCGAACCTGCATGTATCTGTAAAGGTTGCTTAAACGTGACACATTAAAGTAGGACAAAATAAAAAATAAAATATTATTTTTAAATGCAAAACTGACTTTAAAATGGTTTTTGATTCATAAAACGTTTGAAAATCACCATATGAATTACATTTTACTGGATCCTTAACAAGGATTTTCGGAAGTTTTTTATTATATTTTCTACATTGAAATTAAAGAATTAATGCGATTTCAATTTTAAAAATCTCTTGGTAACAATGATTCTTCCCTTGACTTCCACGTTTAGGATCTAAGAAGAAAAAGAAATATTCATTCAGCACGTTATAGGCAGCTCTTAGATCAGAACGTTATACTGAGCAGGCAATATAACATAAGTTAATTTAATGTAATCTCAGTAGTTAGACGGGTGTATTCCAACTGCGCGAATCAAAATTTCTTCCTCCTTTCTTGCCGGGGAATTTAACAACCGCATAAAGCAAAAGTTTTCCTATCCCCCTAGAACGCTACAGGAAGTCTTCACACTTTCCGAAAAAGCCCTCTTCCTTTCAGAAAGCCGAAGGTTACAGTTTTACTTTCCGAAGCCAATAACCAAGAGGGAAATTGTTAGATATTCTTTACTCGTTAGAATGAAGTAAACATGTCTAATAAGCAAGCTAATTACTTGAATAACAGTAACAAATTCAAGAGCTAACAAAGAAAATAAAAGGTATCAGTAAACACACATGTTAGCATCAGAAGTATCTTTCATTAACTATTCCCCAGGTCTAAAGTATGTTAAAGTATACTAAAATTATTTTTTAATAAAAGTAATCATGTAAATGTTTCCAGAAGTTTGTAGTTAGATTAAAAAAAATTAACGTGGAATCTATTACAACAACATTACTATGCGTTTGGAATATCGACGTACAATCTTAAATTTTAAATAAATTAAAATAATTATGCTAAGAAGATTTTTCTAAAACTTATCTAGAAAGGAAGAATTAGATAAACAGTATTATTACAAATTCATGATCAATCTATCTCTCAATAAATTATAGCTTAGTTTTTTTAACCTAAAATTTGCATTTTTTTAATGAAGAGTTTGTGTAATATAATTGGAAATATCTGAATAACATTAGCAGGTCATTTTAATTCGTAACTTTTTTTAAATATGATAGGATATAATTTGAAATTTAATAATAAAGTTCTTTTAACACATGGCAAATTTTTATTTAATTTGTTTTCTATACGCGAACATTTCACAATATCTGAAATACAAAAATTGGGATTTTCGCACTCAAGTGAATGCCAGCTTTAGAGAAAAAAAATTCATAGAAACCATTTTGGAGATTCAAACTCTGAGAGGAAAAAGGAAATAATTATGCAAACTAGAATAATTTCTAATTGTTAAACATTTTTCCCTACTAGGATCAGCTCTCCTATTAACAAAGGACATGAAATGTTTAGCATTTCTCCTTTGTTGTATCGTACGGTTAGCAAGCATGGTATACTAGTACTATTACAATATTTGCAATAATAATAGTCGTTCATATTATTAACCAAATAACTAATTTAATTATCGTGAATATTTTGTGAAATCAACTAAATTTTCAAAAAACAATTCTGATCAGTTTTCACATTCTTGTGCGAAGTAAAGGAAATATTTTAATCGCGAAAAATTTCGAGTATCATATTTTAACAAAAATATCCATTTTGACCGCTTTCGAATCCATATAAAGATGTCTTTGCATAAAATACATGCGTGCGGACAGATAAAGGACTGTTTTTCCCCAAACGGGTTGAAAAATAAATTTAAAATGGATTCAGAAGAGATTTTTTTTTCGTGACGTTCGTACATACGTACGTATGGATCTTGCATGAATCCATAATGATTAGCCTCAGAATGCTGAAATTATTACCTGCCTCGGTGAGCTCAGGTTTTTTATAAATTAATAAATTGCTGCATTTTTGTTTTGAAAGTGATTGAATTATGTTGTTCTTATGTTCCGGTTAAAGTTCTTATGCCTTTAGTTAATCCGCGTGCGATAGTTGTAGAATTATAAACAATCTAGTTTAAGTGATTAAGTGCCACTTATCGCGTCCCCATTTGTTTACATTTGAAAACTCTTAGCAGAATAGTGAATTAAGTCGGTTTCTGCACCTTTAATATCTTTCTGACGAGAGAGACTCAAAGTCATAATGTAAAGCTTAAGTCATAAAATTAAAAGCCTTCAATATGAAAGGAAAATTCTGTATTAAACATGTTAAGCAAATTAGATGGAGAAATAATCAATAATTTATTAATAGCCATATAAATTCTAAGTTTTGGAAAAAGTTACATATAATTTGCACCAACGTATCAATTACAGAAATCGATTACATTATGAGTATCTGCTGTTAATTCCAATACTGCTATTTTTTTTTAAATTACGAATGAGATATGTTATAAATCGCGTGAACTCGTTGTATTTTAAATTACAACAGTTAGAAATAGTACTAGCGGGATTTGGTGACCATCTTTCTTTTTAAATAATTTTAAGTAATTAATTTTTAAAATAATAAGGCCTGAAAGAGGACAGGAAAATTAAGAAATTAATGAAGATGAATCTGAACCAAGGTGTTAGAAACATTTCTGTATTGCAGTTATGATGCAAAAGTTTATGAAAATTATCATTTAAACATAAATTGGCATAAATACAATACAAAAATATACTAATTATACACTCATGAAAACTTGAATACAGTACAGCACAATATATGAAAAAGAAATGGATTAAGAGGAAAATTAAAAATCCCAAGATATGAATATAAGGGAATTCGAATTTTTTCTGTTAATTATGAAAATTCCGTAGATGCTCATAATTATGAATTATTGTTAATTAAATGAGTACTAGAAATTAAATGTATGTCGAAGTATACCGGTTAGAGTAATTGGAAAGCAGATTAAATATTTAAACGTTTCTAATACTAAAATACAGAATTTGTATGAATGTTAAATAACTGTAAAATAACTTCAATGATTAAAAATGGAAAGTTTAATAAGACATATATTACAAGAACATTGGTGTAAATTTAGAACCGCTTAAGGAATTTATGTTTTAGATTTAACAGAGATAACTTTTAAAATTAAATTAGAACTATTTACCAAAAATTATAAATTTGAAATTTAAAAGCATTCTACCGTCTAAGAAGATTTGTTAATATTTATCTAGACAAGAAAACTAATTTAAGATGCGCTACAAATTCGATATTTGAAAGGTTGATGACGAACAATTTTTATGTAGTCATTAATCTATCGGATTTATAATTCAAAATTTATGTACGCACATACACACACGCATATATATATTCATACATTCATATCAGCAGATAAAATCTACAACTCGGAAGTTCTTGAATTCCTGTAGAGAATATACAAGATCTAGCTGATTGTTCTTTTAAGCATTATAAAATGCGTGTAAAAGAAATTCAGTTTTACTTTTGCGCATCCCAGTATTTAATTTAATATTTGTTTTGTATCTACAGTTTTTACAATATCTGATAAAAGAAAATAGAGGCTTGTAGCCTCAATAAAATGTCTCTTTTATGCTAATAAATGTTTTCTTGTAGCAACCATCTTCTTGAGAAGAGGGGACAGAAAAAAGTTGCGCAGTTCGTAGGTTACTTTTGTTTTGTTCCTCCATGATATACAAGGTGGGGGATGGAAAAGCTGACTATTGACAGTTGTAGGGCAGTTGGCACTAAGGGGTTGTCAATTAAATTTCGTATTCTACCAGTTAGACACTATTTTTCAATGATCGTTGTAACGGAACATTTGTTTTGATGACCGGTCGTTACAATGAGCATTGATTGAAAGAAATATGCACGAAATACATTTAATAATAACCTCTCATATCCTAAATAAACGAACGTTATAACGACTGGTCGCTATGATGAAAGAGAATCCAATATACTGTTAAGAATTTTGCATACATGTAAACAATTTTAGTGAAATGATATGTGAAATTATATAAAAAACTGAAGCTCTGCCCGAAAAATAAGGTTACAAGGGTCTAATTAACATTGAAATTATCCCGCTAAGCTGGCGTTGCTTTTCGCGACTAACGTCTGTAGCCAAACTTGGCGAGGAACACCAGAAGTCTCCATTCTTGGCGATGACATGGCGACATTTTTGTCCGATCCCTGCATAACTGTAGCTGATGCTGCAATTAGAGAACTGTAACCGTATCTGGGCTTTATACTGTAGAATAATTAGGACATTTTTGCATGAAGAGATGTGAAAAATGAGCCATGCCTTCGCCGGGACTTGAACCACTGACCTCTCGAATACGCGCCGAGCGTGCTGACCACTACACCACGAAGGCATGCGCAGATGGAAAGAGAAATACCTTATACAGTGAGACTCAAATACAGTTTGTTTTAATTTTATATGAATGATTCTATTCCCAAATGGTGTAAATTGCACAGAAGTCAGAAGTAAATGGATTGGCTATCAGCAGCCCTCGCTGTTGAAGTCATTTTTCTGGAAAGCTTTTCTCTCCCGCACGTTTAAATCAGTTCAATCAGACTGCTACTTACATGTAACTGAATGCTTTTTCAACTGTTTTAAATATGCTAATAAGAACTTTGTTTTTGTAAGTAAACTACGAATATTTGCCATACTATTAAAATGCTTTAAGAACTTACCACAATCAAATTTAGCAGCATCAGCAGTTTGCAAAACTTAAGCTTAAATCATTTTCACTGTGTATGCCGACGCACTGTATATGTAGACCCGTTGTGTATTTGCATTGTAGGTAATCAGTCAAATAGTTGAAAATGAAGAGTAAATAGAGCAAATCAAATTCGCGGTTGTTTTGTGTGGTCTAGAAACTGCACCATTTTTACAATCTATACATGTAAAGAAGAAAGTCTGTGTTGTTTGTTCACTAATAACTCACTCACTAGAGCTATCGTCACCAAACTTCCTACAATTCTTTTCTGGGTCCTGGAAGAAGTCGACTTTCCTTTTTTTTCAAAACTAAAAGTAGCTAAAATCAGAGATATTAATTAAAAACTTGAAAAAACGATAACTTTCCCCCTCACCTTTTGAGTGGCAACAGTCTCGCAAGCTGTAGATGAAAATCTGCTCCATTTAGAAAGTTGTTGCCACCGCTCGCTTTCAAATCCTACAGTTGTAAGGATTTTAAGTTTTACTAACGTTTATTTTATTTTAAACCTTTATTGTCTTCTCTTATTATTGTCTTCTCTTATTTTCAATTTCCAACCAGAATAAGCGCAAATGGATTTAGTCTATCCAAACGAGGTTGCAAATTGTAGATATTTAAGATATGGCTTTTAGCCAAGTAAAAGTAGTGAAAGAGAGATTTCTCGCGGCCTTTACCACGCGCGTGAATTTCTTAGTGTGCCTTTAAGGCCGAAATTTAGTTCTCGATGATATTTGAAAACGTATTGTAATCTTTGCATTCTTCTCACTACATACGTAGTAGTAAAGGGCCAATGTTCACGTTACTATTCTTAGTTCTTATTAAGTTAGTGTATTTTCTTATTTCCTACGTTTTAGACCAAAAGTATCGGTCTTTGTATCCCGAAGTGCGGGAGCGCTTGTACGCTGTGAGAATAAAGGGTAAAATTTAACCGTTCTTATCTTTGTTTTATTTTCTACACACGCACGAACATAGCTTTGAGTAAGCTCCATGTTCTGACTCAGGACTCCAGTTATGTTTGAAAAATTAACCAGAAGGAACAGTAGTCCTGACAGAGTTTGTTAATAACAAATTTCTATGTTTTACGATGAAATAAAAATAGTATTCCCAAATATTAAATGCATTATTCCCGATTCCAAAAATTCGTGGGAAGCCATTTCGACTATTCCCATCTTCGTACTACTTTAATCAGCCGAAATATTAATTAAAAACTCTGAAAGCGCTAATTTTCGCACTCGTTTTTCCGAGTGGCAAAAGTGTGGCGCGTTAAAGATAACGCTTTATTTCGAAAAGTGATCGCTTGCAAATCGTAGAATTTGTTAATCAAAAATTTGAAACTGCAAAATATATACATATAAAGAAGAATGTCTGTTTGTTTGCTTGTTCGCGTTATCGATTGGTGATCAATTATGATAAATGTTTTGCAACATTTAATCGACTGAAATTGAATATAGGTGAAATATCGGAAGGAACTTGTGCTTTTACGACCATTTGATTAGAAAGACGAAAATCATTAAGAATTGCGTGGGTACTGATATAAATGAGAGAGAATTAGTTTATTTTTCTATCGAAATTTTTTACTTGGGTTCTTTATCGCATCAGCCTGAAAAATGTATGAGTACGAATCGTAATTTTTGCTTCGTTTTTAGAGAAGGATTACAGCGGTATAGTTCTCTCTGTTTGTTAGATACATTACTCTCAATCTAACTTGACTGGCATTAGATATTTCCGCTAGTATAGTAAGAAATAGAAGAAAAGCATTTAGATTTTCCCCAAATACTGGAAAAAATTCTAATACTGAAAGCTTTGAAATTATCTATCATTTTTTAATCTGTTCTTTACTGCTATAATGTGCAGCTGTTTTCTAAGAAGAAATTTGTTATATAGTAAGATAACGCTTGACGTTATACGTTATGCATAAAATATTCGTAATGTTTACTTTACTAAAATATTTATGCTGAGGTAACTACTAGACGATTGGGTTTTATTGCCATATGTATATATTTACTTTTGTCTCCTTCAGTTTAAAGAGCAGTCTCCTATTTAACAAATTTTGGTGCCGATCCCAGGTGGCATCACTAAATCCAGATTCCATTATAATTTATTTCTTGTACCTGTTATACTGAAACGTTCATTGCCTGATGCGTTTATAAAAACACTCTGCATAAGTACTTGAAAGAAAATGCACTTTTTTGTTTGGTGTATGTAAATACATGAATGATCTTAAGCATTATTTGACAAGAAAACGACATGCTTAAAACCTTTTCTGAAGCAATGTTTCTACGTGAAACAAGCAATTTGTGGAAGCATTTTTGTTCAACTCCCATCTTAAGAAATGCCATAATTTTACTCTGTTCGCTTAGAAGAGAATGTGCTAGTTTGAACATACTTAAAGAAAGTTATTTCCGAAAGAATATGTCCATATTTGTTTTGCCATTTCCTGAAGAGTTCTTTGAAAAAAGCAGCATAAAAGCTTTAAAACATAAAATATCTGTATGTGTTCTTAAATTCTTTCCATTAGCTATTTATTGTTTGAAGATAAAATAAATTCACGTGTTTTACTTGTCCAGCTTATCACTTTGAAATTTTATTTGTTTTGCCATGCTGTGCTCAACTAATAAGCTGCCAGTAAGATAAGAATATTTTTTTCTGTATAACGTTGCCATTGCTCGCTTTGAAATCCTCGAGTTTGTTAATTAAAAATGCGTTAACGTTTTACAAAATATGAAATCGATAATAACACAAATTCCAAATTTGAGCTTTCAAACGCAAAACTTAGGGTGGAAACATTCAATATTAAAATTTTTGATGGCTTTAGGTGAACAAAATATATGTAAGTCTCTAATAAACCAGACTGGATCGAATTAAAGTAATAAGCAGACACCGTTTTCTAGACAACGTTTATTGACGAGCACCAAATACGAACTAATACTACGTATACGCACTTATGACATCACAGTTTTTTTACAAATAAACACTACTGCCACCTATTGGCAATCTGAGGCTTCATAATCATAACTTATATTTAACACTAGGTACCGCTGTTTTACCAAAATGCGAGAAACATACATACATTTCTGCAGATTCTTCATTATTTAATTTCTTTAATACAGGGCGATAATAGTTGGCGGCAACAATTTGAAAAGTGAAACAACGCTTGTAGTGAATCAATGCAAAGTGCCAAAACAAAATTAATAATCCTTCTGAGCAAATTGCCCCTTTGAAACATAAAATCAGAAAGCTTTCATATTTTACATTACGCAGAAAGGATCTTTTTTTTTCCACGGGGGATTAAAAATGGAATTTGAAAAGTGATACAGATATTCAAAGCTATTCCACACACAATACCACTAGACATTGTAAGGTCTTTGCGTTGCTACTCTACCAACGTAATACCTGTAAGAAATGTAAAGAACCCTCCCGCATAAAATATCCGTGCTTAAAGATCCACTCGATGTTAATGTTAATGGAAAGCTTTAAGATCGTTGGGTTTGTTAATTAAAAATTTGTTAAAGGTTTACAAAATATGAAATAGATAATAAAACAAATTCCAAATCTGGACTCCCAGATGCCCATATTCGAGTGGAGGACTACGTTATTCAAAATTTGCTATTCTAGGAACCATTGGTTTTCCACAGTATGAGAAATATCAATACATTCATGCCGATTCTTCATTATTTAATTTCTTTAAATACTATAACGCAAGGCTGTAATATTTGGTTGCAGCAATTTGAAAAGAGAAACGCCGTTTTATAGTGAACCAGCGTAAAATGCCAAAACGAAACTAATAGCCCTTCTGAGCTAACACCCTTTGGTCTAATAACAATTTGAGTGACTGTACAAAAGGTTATCAATAATATTAACAAAGAAAATAATAAAAAAATAAAACATGTAAAAGTTTAGCGAATAAAGTGAAATCAATAAAAATTTTCGTAAATAAAATTTATCAAATTTTTATGTTCAAGTATTTGAGTACAAATTTTATCAAAGCGTAAATTAATTAGTTCTTTTTGTAGATTTTCTGAGACATTTGTCCCGTTTGTTTGTGTTTATGGCAATGAATATAATATTAAAATTGGACACCCTAATCATTAAAATTAAAAACAATTTTCCTTGAATTCTAATTCTTAGGAAAAATATATTGGTAGGCTATGCAAAATTGCTTCAAATGCTTTTTACGGTCCACAGGCCGCTAATTTGAGACCACTGCATAAAGTATTCGAAATATATATGTTTTTATCACACTTTTAAAATAATTCCTGCAAAAACCTGCTGAAAAATATTATCAAGAAATATACATAAGATAACGTCTTAACTACTGACACTACTCTACGAACTCTGAAAGCCAGTAAACATTTTTAAATCGGAAGCAGATAAAAGATTTTATAATTCATCCATGTGCTCCTGTGTTCGGAGACACTTTTGTAACAAATGACAAGTTAGAACCAGCTAAAAGTAGTTACATGTCTTACTGATACAATGAAGGCTTATAAAAGTACATATTATTATTCGTGTATAATTATAAACCCTTAAAAATGTATATTAAACATAAAAACTAGTCAGTTTATTAAAAATATTCAAGTTCTAAAATAGTGCAGAAAAGAATAACTGAAACGTTCGGCTAAAATTTCAGTAAAAGTAACTCAAATCCACTATGCACAATGTTTATTCTTCAGAGCTGAACAATACATTCGGTAGCAGCCGGAACAAATGTTATAACGCTTGCATGTATAAAATTAAAATACCACTTGAACGTATGCGATGAGCATATTCGAAAATTTGTTACTAATTTCATTTAACACAGAATTTTCATTCGTAAATTTTCGTAACACACCATTTATTCGTAGGCTCATTTAACATACATTTTTTATTGATAATATTTTACGAAACACGACCTCTTGGGACCTAATAAATCATTTCGAGCAGAATTGTAAATTAATTTCACAATTCATATTTCATATTATATTATTTTATTAGTCCAAAGGGGCTTTAGTCCCTGAAGAGTATTGTTTTCGTTTTGCGATTTTGGGTCGGAAACATTAAAAGTCTGAATCACTTTTCAAACTGTTGCCACCAAATCTTGCAGACCAGCATTATATTTAAAGAAATTAAATAATGAAGAATCTGCATAAATGTATGTATATTTCTCCAAATCTGGGCAAACGGCGATACCTAGAGCCATCCAATTTTGAATAACGTACGTTTCCACCCGAATATGCACATCCGTAATCCCAAATTTCGAATTTGGAACTTATTTTATAATAACCTCTTTCATATTTTGTAAAACTTTAATTTGTAAAACATAACGAATTTTTGATGAACAAACTCACGATTTAAAAGCGAGCAATGGCACCACTCTACGGGGAGGGGAACCGTTTTCTAAAGATATGCTCAATTTAAAATTATTTTGCGATATTGCTGTTGAACTGAATTTTATGGCTTAAGTGCAAAGAACATGATATTTATAAATAAAGGTAACACGCAAAACGTTAAAAAAAGCCCCTTTGGAAGTAATTTAAAATCTGAAACCTTTCAGATTTTTTTTATATTATTTTCTAATTTATACTTTATTCATATAAGCTCATATTTTAATTTGCAATACTTTATGAAATACAGCTTTTCGATTATCGGAGTCATGCATATACAAATTTGATTTCTTAGCACACATTTTTCTGTTTGCATCATTTTGCAGCGATTTGAAACACGATGAATAATTTGGAACATTCCAGTACGGTAATTTGATAAAGTACTTCAAATAAAAACCATTTGATTAAATTACTAATGGTTTTTATTTGAAGTACTTTAGAAAATAAAGTTTCTTCAAACCCAGTAAAGCTGTGTTTTAAGCTAAATATTCATAATTAATAGGATGAAGACTTTTCTGAATTTGAACCAGAAAACAGTTATTTACAATTTACGAAAAATCGTATAAATTATTAGAAGAGCAATATACAAAATATAGCTCTATTTTTGCAATTAAAACACAATTCTTGTGCTTAATAATTTTATATTTAAAAATGATTTGAAGTACTTAATGTAAATTATGCAGATAAAAGAAGGAAACAAATGATAAAGAGAAATTCTAAGCTACGATTTACAACAACATATGGAGGTCATTCTGAAATATTTGAGATACAAGCAGATGATAAGTAGTAGAAAAGCAATTAGCGGTATAAGGTATTTCTCCCGCCTTTTTAGCATGCCTTCGTGGTGTATTGGTTAAGCACACTCGCCGCGTATTCCAGAGGTCCGTGACTCGTGTCCGGGCAAGGGCATTGCTTATTTTTCATCTGTCCTGCTTTCAAAAAATACGTAATACTTCTACAGTGGCTCCCGAACTAAAACAAGTGGTGGATGATAACTCTCCACCAGGATTTGGCAAATGGGCTCCGTAATCCCCAGCGGCCCTTTAAAAAGGGGGTGTATATAAGGCATTTCTCCCACCTTCTTAGCACGCCTTCCTGGTGGAATGGTTAAGCACAGTCTGGTTCCAGTCCCGGAGAGGGCATTGCGTTTTATTTCATCTGTCTTGCCTTTCAAAAAGTACCTAATGTCTCTACAACAGTTAGTTTCGAAAATATGAAGTTAGCAGCAGCCTAGCAGACGTTTTTTATTGTTTAATTGCAAGTAGTTGAGCGTAGAATAGATTTTAGGCAGAAGGAAGAATGAAGTTGACGAGAGAACATTATCACGCTATGATTTTCTATGATTTTATAGTGCGATTAAATCAAGAATGAGCTCATGGTCTGCAATTAGATTTGAAAATGAAGGTCCATCTCATGCTACTCTATTAAGATGATTTACAGAACTTCGCAGAGGTGGAAACTCTCTTCAGGATGAAGAAAACACAGGAACGTTGTTCTCAACAGTAATCCTTGATAATCTGTCTGCCATGAGGAAGATGTAAATTGATGATAATCGCTGCCCTTACCAAATGATACAGAAGGAGCTTAACATCTGATCTGCCTCATACATAAAATTATTCATGAAAAATATCATATGAAAACACTAGTGTCCTAGAATCATTAAATAAACACCAGTTTGCTAGAAACATTAAATAAGATGGTGGCCACCACATTGTTTCTAAAATCGTAACTGGCGATGAAATGTACACTGCGGGATAAAAAAAAGGAACAGTTCTACATCTCCCGTTCTATTGGGCCAGTTTGACGAAATTCAAGTTGCGTTTTTCATATCTCGAAAGCGCTGACTTAGGATATATATTAGATTTATTTATAGCATTATATATATAGTTATTCAAACAGGTGTTTTGACACAAAATCGGACTTTTTCTGATATTGTTTTTCGTATTTCGATTCTACGACTCTAATTATGCCAAAATATTAAATTTTGTAAAATTTGGTGCAAACTTTACAGAGAAATTCAAAACTTTACTTTGGAGTATTGTTTTCAATTTTCACCAATAATAATTTACTTGGCAAACTTCTTAATTTATAGCAACTTAGTTTCCTTTTCTCTTTTCAATTGCAGACGAGCGGGAAAAAAGTTATCATTCATACTTTCAAATAATTTTAACAAAGTGCGTAAGCCACATTTGGGTTATTATCGCTTTTCAGAAATATATCAAATTTCAAAGCGCGAAAATGTGTAAATTCAAATATATCTTAAAAAATTTGAATAAAAAACTCTATTTTCTTTTGAGTAGGCTTAGAAATACATCTACTTTAGGATGATGGTAAACTTTGAGTTGTGATGAATAGAACGTGGTCGCTTAACCAGATTTTCTTCTGTTGGATCATAGTTTGAGAGATTTTTAATAGCATTATATGGTGAATTCTGAGCTTGGATAAAGAATTTGTGCGAAATTATTAAGATCTGTTCTTGTATTTCAGGAATCTTTAGGTCTTGATACAGCTGGATATTTCTAATAAACCAGAGTGCTGAGGTTATTGAGCGTAGAATTTTATTCTGTAGATAGCTAAGTTTCTTTCTATGGGTTTTGCAAGCCGTGGCCCAAGTGGGGACTGCGTATAAGAGAATTGGTCGAATAAGCATCAGGTAAAGATTGCGTTTAGTATTCAGATTTAATTTAGAATTTTTCCCTAGAAGCGGGTAAAGAGCCATAAAAGCTGCATTAGCTTTGTTGGTGATATAACTGATGTGTTCTTTGAAAGTGAGCTGTGCATCAATATACACTCCAAGATATTTGTACGAATTGGCCGAAGGGATAAGAGTATCATGAATTTTTATATTGATATCCAGAGGGTAGTTTTTCTTATATCTTCTGTACATAACTATACAGCATTTGGTGGGATTAAGATTGATTTTCCATCTGGTGCACCATTTTTCTATTATTTTAATTTGGCTATTCAGTTTGTCTATTGCATGTTGCGGGTTTAAGGAATTAGTAAGTATTACCGTATCATCGGCATATTTAAGGATTTTTGCATTTTGCGGCTTGGGCATGTCACTTGCATATAGATTAAAGTTTGCTGGAGAGATGACGGAACCTTGAGGTAGTCCTCTATGAATATTTTTATGTGTGGACAAAGCATCACCACAGCGGACTTGGAAGGTACGATCTTCTAAATAGGAAATCATGAGATTTAAGAAACTTGAAGGAGGGTTTAATTTCGATAACTTGCATATTAAACCAGCATGCCACACTCGATCGAAGGCCTTTTCGAAGTCGAGGTAGCATGCGGCAACTCCGTTTTTCTTCTGAAATTCTACGGCAATGAATTCTATGAGATTAAGAATTTGATGCGATGTTGAATGAGCTTTTTTAAACCCGAACTGCTGATCGTCTGTATCAATTAATTTGTCAGTGAAAATTTGGAGTCTTGAGGCAATTACGCGTTCAAACACTTTGCTGATAGCGGGTAGAAGGCTGATAGGTCGATAGCTGGATACTTCTTTTGGATTTTTGCCTGGTTTCGGGATCATTATTACAATTGAATGTTTCCATTTTTTCGGAAAATAAGAGAGCCTAATACATGAATTAATTAAATTGCACAGTAGAATTATACAGTTTTTCGGTAGAACTTTAAGGGCTTCATTACTTATGTTGTCAAAGCCTCTGGCTTTTTTATTCTTTAGCTTCCTGAGGATTTCTTGGATTTCTTTGGGGGAGGTAAATTTTACATAATCTCTGTTACTTTTAAGTTTAATTTCTTCGACTTCGTTATTGATAGTATAGTCAAAAGGACTGATTTCTTCATGTTTCTCGAAAACTTTTTCAAGGCTCTCCGCCATGACTTCAGCGATTTCCGTTTCTGAGTTGTGTGTCATACCTCTGTGCGTAATAGGGTGATGAAGATTTGCTTGGTTATTGCGAAGGGATCTTGCAATTTTCCAAACCATGTTGGGTTGCATTTCTAAATTTTCAAGAAAAGAGTCCCATTTATTGGAGCGATAGCTAATTATTTCCTGTGAAATTTGACGAGTGAGGTAATTCACGTGAGTCTTGTCGTTTGGATCTCTTGTGAGTTTCCAATTTTTCCTGCATCTATTTCTTTCTTTTATAAGGTTTAAAATATAATTCGGGAGTTCTTGCGGAGAGTAATTTTTCTGCGTATAAGTTGCTGTGGCCAGTGCCTTTTGAATATGTCCGTTAAATTTGTTAATTTCATTTTCAACTTCTTCGGGATGGTTAATTACTATGATACCGGGGATATTAATAAGTGCATTTTTATAGATAGTCCAGTTAACTTTAATCTGCGGTTTAATGAGAGGTGGGTAGAAACCATAAAAATCGAATTTTACAGGGAAATGATCAGAGGATAATTCTTCCGTCACTTCTAAGTATGGAGTAGAGTGAATATTTTTCAGTATCAGGATGTCAAGGATATCCCCTCTTCCATTAAAGTGATATCTCGTTGGAACATCTGGAGCGATGATTCTGATATTGCTATTGAGTGCATAGTTATTAAGAATATTTCCGTTGTTGTTATTGATGCTGCAATTCCAGTTTGTATTCTTGGCGTTCATATCGCCGGCGATCAGGGTTGGGTAATCAAAATTGGTCAGGTTATCTAAGTCAGAATTAGTTAAAGTATTCTTGGGTGGGTTATATACTGAAATAAACAAGAAAGGAACGTTGAATCCAGTATAAATTAGAGCTGCAGTGGTTTCTACTCGGCCTGTATTCGGGATATTGAAGGTAGTGAACTTGATATGATTTTTAATTAGTATGGCGGTGCCGCCTCCGCTATTATGAGTGCGATCTTGTCGGATGACATTATAGCCTTGAATTTTGAATTTAAGATTTGGGTAAAGATGGGTTTCATTTAACATCATTACTTCGATATTGTGTTTGTTCAGATAATTCGCCAATTCATATTTCTGTTTATTTACTCCGTTGGCATTAAAGAAGGAGACTTTAAGGAAACTAGTAGTAGTTGCAATAAGGCTTGGGTTAAACTGTGGGCCTCTAGAAGTCATAATTTTGGTTCATATAATATTCGATCGCTGCCATGCCGATCTCGAATTTCTCTATTAAAGTCTTGGCAGACTTGAATTTCATGAAAAATGTTTTGGCTTGCATAAGTTGCGTTTTAATCCATTCGAAGAAATTTGGTGTTTCCTGATTAGATGGTTTTTCTCTGCACCACGCTGAAGGTGGGTTAGGGATATTCTGTAGATTGCGCGACGGCAATTTGGGGAAGTCATCTTCTGTTAAAGTAAATCCAGGTTTAGTATTTTTACTATTTGAATTTTGCTCGGCTTTTCGCTCTGCAATTCGCTTCTTGATGTTTTCTGGGTTTTTGCTGAATCCGCGGTAAGATGAAGCATGATTTTGTCCGCAAAGTACACAGACAGGCTGGTCTGTATCTTTTTTAGACTTACATAAGTAAGTTTCGTGCATTTGTGCGCATTTTAAACACCGTGGGGTGTAATGGCACAGGTCCCGTGTATGCCCATATCTTTGGCATTTATGACATTGAACGGGACCTGGCCGTGATTTATATTTCACAATCTGGACATTAAGGCCTCTCAGCTTCTTAATTCCGAATATCTGATTTCCTTCTTCGCTTCGTTGGACGTCAGCCACGAAAACTGTCAAATTGACGATATCTCCGTTCTTAATGGCAGTGATTTCCCTTATTTTTTGGACTGGTATGCCCAGATCTTGTATTTCCTTCTGTAGGATTTCGATTTTTGCGGTGGCCGGAAGTTTCTTAATAACTGCCTTAATAGGCTTCTTGGAATTCATTTGAAAAGTATGAAAGGGAATTTCCTTATTTTGCAAATATTTGGTGATTTCGCGGTAGTGGTCGGGTTCGAAAACTCTGATTGTGAGTCTTCCTCCTTTTAGGTCTCCTGTATAATTTTTGATGCCGAGTACATCTTCAAAATCGTCTTTCATCTTATCCCAGTTTCCGTTAAAATCGGCGAGAATTATTGGTGGGATATGACCCGCGGTTTTCTTTGGGGTTTCAAAAGGAATACCATTTTGAGTCCCGTCATCCATGTTAACCTCATTTTCTAATGGTTCAAAAGTATTTTTCTGGCTTGGGTAACCCTTTTCCGTATTCGAATGATTTCTTTTATGTGTTTTGCGAGGAGAGGTAAAACCTTCGCTATAAACTGTTTTCTTTTTGCGCGTTTTTCCGCTAGAAGTTCTTTTTAGGTTAGCTGAATTCGATCCTTTTTTTGGGGTAGCTGGTGTTTTTAAGAATTTAGCTTTACTATCAGGTGTGGGGTTAGCACTAACTATTTCTATTTCAGGTGTTTTATCATTTTCCTTTTCCTGTAAGTTATCATGTATGATACAAAGATTTTTAAGTTGTTCTTCCATAATCGTAAGCCTAGGATCAGCTTTCGGTAAATTAGAATTTTTTAAACTCTCAATTTCTGTTTGCAAGTGGTTAATTTGCATAGATAGGCGATTGTAATCGATATGACCTCCATTACTCTCACGTATCTGCTCAATTAAACTACGCACATTTTTATCCTCTAAACTGCTCATTTCTTGCTGCTTAACCTAAACCATTGGCCCGGTAATGCATGCTCAGAAGTAAACAAGTCAAAAAGAACTTACCAGACGCTTCAGACGCTGATGAGACAGGTAATCCACTGAGAAAACACGAGTGCTGTACACTGAATGGATGTATAAGTCAGGGTGACACAGAATAACAGGAATTTTTTAAATGCGTAGCGGCAGCTATGTGGAGGTGGCACTAGTGCAGGACAATAACTTTAATGAAGTAAACATTCCGCCAATTTAGTAACCATGGGTCAGTGGAATGGGCAACAGACACAAATCCTAATGATTCGCAAATACTAATGAAGTTCATTAGCGCCCTCTACACTCTAGTAGGATGACAGTATGGTGTGCTGTTTCATTACATGTGATCATCGGACCTTATTTTTTTAACCTGATCAGGGAATCACAGTAACTGTCAATGCGGATCGTTACGTGGGTTTGTTACAATCTTTCATTACACCTGAATTGAATAATTTTCCACACGTTCGAGAAACCTGGTTTCAACAGGATGCAGCGACATCACACACTGCACAGCAATCAATGGAAGCTTTCGAAAATTAATCTTTAGATTCGGTAACGTTCCCTGGCCGCCTAGATCGCCAGAGTTTTCCATTTGTGATTTTTTCTTGTGGGGTTATGTCAAGAATAAAGTTTATACGACTCAATGAAGAACTCTGGATGAATTAAAACAGAGAATTCGCGATAACATTGAGGAACAATTTAATGGTGGCGTATAATTTAACACTAAACGGGACACTTTCTGAGCCTCAAAATGAGAGTCACATGTGCGCAATAATTGCTGGCCTGCATTAAAATTTGGTACATTGAGTTAATAACCCTAGAAAAAGAAATGCATAAAACCTTTTACTTAGATACTGCTTTGGTGCAATACTGTTTCGAGAATTACACATATTATTTTACCAATTTCGTTTATTTAATTACTTATGAATAAATTAAATCATCTTCTGGTTAATATATATATAAGAACATTATTACTTCATTAACTGCTTGCGCAACCACCACGCGCATGAAAATCGAACCGAAGTTAATCTCTCAACGTCGTTCGCAATTCATTCCCGAAAATATATAATACCTCACACTTGCAAATTTGATGTTGCATCACTCACAATATGCCGATTATTTTTGGTAAAGGAGATTTGTTGAGATGTTAATTACCATCGGTACTCAGTTCGATCATTATGGATTCATGCAGACACGTCCCACTTCTTGTAGGCATAACGTGTTTCAATTATGAAGAGCGAAACATGAAAAAATTGTAGAAAAGTAGAAAAACTCGATACACATACAAATGGGGAAAATGACTACCTGGCCGAAAATATTTTAAAGACATGTAGATTTCACAGAACAAGCAGATTCATCTCGTGCTTTTTAAGAGCTACCACAGCGTCGTCCCTCCCCCAACTCCATTTATGGGAAGAGCGCGGGCCGAAGCCCAACTCATCGTCCGGCGTCTTTGTCAGAAAGAGAGCGAAAAACCAGTTTGGAGAGAATTTATTCCCGCGTGTAGCTATTCGATAACGATTCAACTTACGATCACGATTCAATCCATCAGTGAGAAAATTGTGTTCTCACAAACATCCCAGCCGAAATGTTTCAGTGGCAAATGAGGAACCTTAACAGCACATTTCAAGAATTCATTCCTACAGGAAAACTCCATCCAAAGAATGCAATTTTTTAAAATTTATGAATTCCATTAATGTTTCTTAAATGGCAAATTTTAAGGTTTCAATTACTATATTCCTAGGAATAATATGTTTTTCTTCCATCACTGTCAATTTTATTGGATTGTTAAAAGTTCCCGCTTTTTGTGTCACCCTGTATATATATTTTTTCTTCTGCTGATATTAGTAAAATAGGGGGTGCACAACTAGATATTATAACACTTCCATATACAAAATTTCAACTTTATATGGTTAATCGTTTTTGAGTTATGCGACATGTATGCATACATACATATACATACGTACGGACGGACGTCACGAAAAAAAACCGCTTTTGAATCCATTTTACAATGCATTTTGCAAAAACAAAAATCCTTATTCCGTCCGTATGTACAGTCGTTATGAAAACAAATCATGGGAATGTATTAGGGTACGGTCAAAATAGAAATTTCTGTTGACATATGATACCTGAATTTTTTCGCGTTTAGAATATTTGTATAAAAAATGAACATAATAATTTCTTTATACAACCAATTAACTTGCTTTTGGAATACCGTAATTTATTAACAGTGATAGATGAATGATAGAATTATCTTTTTATAGGAAAATATATGAACATATCATCTTATTCATGTGAAAATAGAGTCTTTTCTTAGAACATTATTAAATCTGTATCTCAATTTAGTAGAAGCAGTTGCGAAGAAGTTAAATTGCGCAGACGCAAAAGCAAAGAATCCAAATTTTCTTTCAATTTTTATATGCTTTTTATATGTTTCACGAAGGATAACGTTTCTGGCAAATACATATATTAATCCAGGAAAACATCATAAACAAGGAATTTTCACAAAGCGCTGGAGTTTCTTTTTGGTATGCACAGCTTTTAAAAGACCACTGAAATAAATTTTCTTCATGCTACATGTCTAATTCAGACTCTATATATTCAGTTTACCAAGTTCGCTTATACGTTTGATAGCACTACAGAATGGATTCGCTAATATGCTGTAATGCAGTTGGAGTTTTCTAAAATCTTGAAATCTCTTTTCCAACTCTTCTGATGAAATGAAAATCGGTGTTTCGCAATTTTTAATGTGTACATAATTTTGACCAGACTGAGTTCCAAAATGAATTGTTGTTTTTTAATATATTCTCACACCTTCTTAGCATTCCTTCGTGGTGTAGTGGTCAGCACGCTCGACGCGTACTTCGGAAGTCGGTGGTCGAGTACCGGTGAGAGCATTGGTCATTTTTCTCGTCTTCTGCTTCCACGTAACCTAAAGAATCTACAATCTCCTTCATTAACTGAGGGAGGCTTTGTAAATAACTTTTGAAGAACAAAATTCAGAATTGTAGTAAATTGAGTAACTATAATATCTTTCTAAAAATTCGTTTATTTTTATCTTTCATTACTTCATTTTTAATTTTAATTATTTTTATTTTTCATTCATTCATTATGTAGATGACGGTAACTAATTAATGCCATGCGTATCATGAATGCCAGTTTTTTTATTGAGGTGTTTCGAAAATTTAATTGACTAATGAATTGAACAAGGTTTTTTTCGATAACTTTAAAAGAGCCAAATTCAAAATTATGGTTAACTGAACGACTATTAACTAATTAATGCCATTAAATAATTAATTTCATGCACATAATGAAAGTAATTTTTCTGTAGTATGTTCTTAAAAAAATCTAATTCACCAGCTGAAAAAGGTTTTGTAGATAACTTTCGAAGAGCTAAATGCAAAATTACGGTTAGGTGAATAACTGTAATTATTTATTGAAGTTTATTTTTATTTTTCAGTAGCTGGGTTACCCGGCTTCGCTCAGGGAGTTGATATGAGATTGTGTGGTAGTTGGAATAAAAGGATAAACTCTAAATTATAAGAGGTAAATTTATTTTATTGAAATAGTAGTCTAACTATTTATAATACTTGTTTATAAATAATATTTTTCATTTTGTTATCCGGGGTATACATGCACAATTTTTTCGAATTTCCTAATCGAGAACAAGCAACGAACAGCTAAGGAGTCTTGAGGTTGATGCCGTAATGTTTTAAAGTTTGTCCTTGCGCTTTGTTAATTGTAAAACTATAGGCTAATTTGATTGGAAATTTCAGTCTTTTAAACTGGAATGGCAGTTCAGTAGATATGAACGATATTCTGGGGATAAATACTATGTGTTCTTTCCAGTTATAAGTTCGGCTTCGATGACGTTATTCGATAGCTGTTTAACAACCCTCCTTGTTCCATTACATAGTTTTGGCGAGTTGAGATTTCTGAGTAGTATCATAGGAGATCTAATTTTCAGTCGAACGCAGTGTAATGGCACTCCTGCCACTTGCAAAGCGTTTAAAAATTCTGTAGGAGCGTTAACACTTTCTTCAACGTTTACCATCGTGTCAATCGATTTGTATATTCTCCCTTCACCTGGAATAGCCTTTTGAATATTAAAGTTGATATCGTCGAGAATATTATTTTTAGTTGCCAAAATTGTTCTTTGAAGTAGCTACTTCGGTATGGTGTGTTTGTATTTGTTATATTCTTTCGTCGGGTAGCAATTTCGTCGGGTTACTTCGTCGGGTGGAATGCTTCATTTGTTAGGTTGTACTGTTTAATTGTCTTCATCAGCGCTTCTCGTACGATATATTCAGTCTCTTATTATAAGATTGTGTCGAAGTTCTTGATTCTTCAATTCGTTCATTTCGCTGTTCTTCGCTTTCTCTGCTTCTCACGATTCTCATTCTCCTTCCATGAGAACGTAAACGTGTTTCGCGTTCTTCGACTCTTCCGTTTATTCGTTGTTCTTTTTTTTTTTTTTTTTTTTTTTTTT
>KK113371.1:346296-365060 GCA_000611955.2 Stegodyphus mimosarum
ACTATATATATATATACATTAGACGGGTCAGTTCCAAAGACCTGTTACAGTCGTCGAAAAACTCCGACAAACGCGCTGAAACAATCAGCAGCACAGTCTTCAGGCTATCAGGCTACAATGGTGAAGAGAGCTTCACAGCAAAATACTAAAGTACGACTCCCGACTCGGTCGATCTCTGTCAGTCTAATCTCTGAACTGTAGACACTTTGAACTCAAGATAGAAATACTACTCTACTCCACGTACAGGTTAGGGTATATTTAGCTTAACCCTACCTTCAAGAATATTTTCGGAAAAACCACCAAGAATGTGTTCTAGAATGATATCACTCCGTCTGTGGCATATCGCCACTTTTGTCGCCAAATGGGCGATTTCGCGTCAACCTGGCAATCCTGCCCTTCCCTGCCACTTTCTGGTAATCCTAACCCCGCTTTTTTTTTGGAGAGAGGGGAACTACCGTATCGCAGCTGGGCATTTTGCAACACTATTATAGTTTAAATTTGTTCTGAATTAGATTGTCTCGTATTTTCAGTAACAGAAGTATTAGTGCTTTGAGTTCTGTAGTGTTTACATCTAATAATGCACTTACACTGTCTGCAACAAAACATTAAGAAGCAAAGGAATATAATGTTTGGAAAATGGGAGCGGGGTCTGAGATTACACCAAAGAGCTTAGAATACACGGAGATGCCTTCTGCGCAGTCCATGTGAAGCCAGAAAAGGGGGAAAGCATGCCGATTTCCGTTTCTGGTAGTCGTAAATTAAAGATACCGGATTTATCGCTCGCTTTACTTTTCCGACCAATTCATTTTATTTCTAAGTTTTCTACATTACGTAATTGAAATTATTTCTACACTATGTAACTCCATGCTATCAGTAATGAATGCTAGCATTAAAAGTATTGTAAACAAAACAAAATAAAATAACTAAGTACTAAAACCATAAATTGATTATACTTGTTCTAATTATATATAATTCTAAAATTTTCCATGTTATAAATACTACTTATGTTTTGAAAAATCTTAACTTGAATAAACAATGATAAAAAATATGTAAATTCTGCATTGTTAATTTTAAAACTCACACAACGAATTTGACTAAAAATCATATCCTGTTATTAAATATTTATTTGCTTCTGCTATTTTATTAGGCCTTAAAAACTCTATTTAGAATGCAATGAGCCAAACATCTTTCGGGTAGCTGTGCTCATTGATTAAAATTTAGCCCTTCATATCCAGCTCTTCTTTTCCCTATTCGACATATATCAATTCTCTCGATCACGGACTGAAGTGCAGTCACATCTTTCCAACGAAAGGGCAGTCACACGTGGCCCAGTAACTCCTTTTAAACCAAAACAATACCGCAATAACAATTTATTTATATCATTTTTCATAAAAACGAAAGTTTGAAGATCAAGCACCATTACATCAAACAAAAGAACAGATATTGTTACTAAACGCCCAGCTGATGTAAGACAGTTTCCCCGCAAAGTGGTGTTACGGTTGCCAGAAAGTGGCAAACAAAAGCAGGACTTCCAGATTTGGCGCGAAATCGTCCATTTGGGGACAAAACTGCTGACATGCCATTGACAGAGCAAGAACATTTTAGAACGAATTCTTACTGTTTTCCTGAGAATGTTCTCGAAGTCAGGTCAAATGTTGTATATACCCTGCCTGTGCGGGTAGTAGTAGTGTCTTGAGTTCAAACATTAGCTTGGGAGCGATCGACTATGTTGAAAGCTGTTGTCGTGAACCTGTCTTCACCGTTACAGCCTGAGGGCTGTGTTGCGGAGTGTTTCAGCGCGTTTGTCGTGGTTTTTCAATGTGTGTAAACGTGTCTTTGCAAATCTTCTGTCTAATAATAGCAAATAAATTGTGTTTTGATTCTTCATCAAGTGTTATCATCAATCCCTCCAAATCCACGAACCCGTAGAACGCAACAATACTATGAGTGTGCTGTTCTATTAATTATCCTTACCATAACTGACGCTCAATCGCACTGTTTAGCAACACTTTCACGGACGAAGGGGCAATATGGAAGTACTGCAGAAACATTGAACCAACATATAAAAAAAATATATATATATATATATATACACACATAATTAATCAAAATATATTATAATTACCCAGGCAAGTTTGAGTGTAAAATTAAAATTAAAATAATATTTAAATCTTAAAGAAAACTACAAAATTGCGGATTACTTGATGGCAAATACGTATAGTGCTGGTATTCTTAATTTTCAGAAGTGTACATTTATTTAAAAAACAGTTACTTCTGATTCATTAAGGTAAACAGAAACGTATTTGGTAATCCAGATGTTAGTTGAAGTATTAATTTCAAATTAAGCCATATTCTGAAGACATTTTAATCTGAAAACAAGAAATCACCGACTTCAATTTATTATTTAAAAAAAATTTTTTTTGAAAATTTTCTTTCTGGATACCGTCACTCTTAGCCAACGGCTGTTGACATTTCTACACCAGCTGTTTAATTTAAAATTTAAAGTTTTAAAATTTTGAAAAATTTTTTAATTGTGTTTTACATTTTAGGATTATTTTAGCCTTAATTTTAACTTAAAAAATGTCTGGATAGTTATAATTAATTCTGATTAATTGCTGTATGCCAATCTCAGGCCATTGGGCTGGATTTTAGTTTTGATAGTCCTCACTAAACCTACTGTATATTTCCATATGTGGCCCCATAATCTGTCATCATCTTATAGAATACATACAAAAAAAGGACTAAAACTTATGTAAATTAAAATCATTATAAAATAAAGACTACCACCCAAGAATGTATTTAAAATCCTACAAAATCCTCACATTCATCATCTAAGGCAAATAGTTCCTCAAGTGCATTACCTTAAAATAGGGGGGACCATTCTATAACACGCCATCTACTGGGTCGATTGACGAAATTAAAATTACTTCATGAAAGCAAAATGCAAATTCATGAGCAAAGAATTTCTGTTTTATCTGATTGCCAGGTTTAACCCAAAAGGAATGCAATGCTAACAACAAATTCCATGTTAATTCTTTCCCAAATGATTTATATCTCGAACATTAAATTAAGCAGTCACTGAATGGACTGGAATGGTCTAACTTTAATACTAGCGGAAAAACTCGATGCCAATTAAGTTAGATTGAGAGTAATGCATCTAACAACACATACAATGCTATCACTATATTTCTTCTCTAATAACGATGCAAAAAATACGATTCATAGTCATAGATTTTTCAGTCTGATGGGATATGGAACCCGCATAAAAAATTTCGACAGAAAAATAAACTAATTCTTTCTCATTATATCGGAAACAATGGCACGCAGTTTTTAATGATATTCGTCTTTTTAATCAAATGGTGGTAAAAACTCGAGTTAAATCCATTATTTCACCTATATTCAATTTTGTCGAGTATACATGGCAAACAATGGGCCATAATTGATCAGAAATCAATAATGCGAACAAACAAACAAACACAGAAACAGACATTCTATATACACAGTCCAGTCACATTAATGTGACCATCTGTCAAAAGCCAGAATAACCACCTTTCGCAGAGCGGACTGCTGCGAGACGTGCAGGAAGAGAGTCACATAGGTCCCTGAAGGTGTTCTCTGGGATGTTGAGCCATGCCGACTCTAATGCCGTGGCCAGCTGCGCTAGATTACGCGGTTGAGGATCCATGGCGCGAACAACTCGATCGAGATGGTCCCACAGATGCTCGATTGGGTTTAAGTCAGGTGAGTTTGCTGGCCAGGGGAGGACGGTAAACTCATCCTGGTGCTCTTCGAACCACGCACGTACACTGGCAGCTGTATGGCACCTCGCATTGTCCTGCTGGAAGATGCCATCATCCTGAGGAAAAACAATGCGCATGTAGGGGTGAACATGGTCCGCAAGGACAGATGCGTACTTGTATTGATCCATTGTGCCTTCCACAATGATCAGTGAACCTAGAGAATGCCAGGAAAACATTCCCCAGACCATAATGCTCCCGCCTCCAGCTTGGACCGTTCCGGCAATGGTTGCAGGGTGGTTCCTTTCAGAGGTTTCACGCCTTATACGCCAACGTCCATCTGTCCGATGGAGCATAAAACGCGATTCATCCGAAAACGCAACCTGTCGCCACTCAGTGGACGTCCAGCTGCTGTACTGGCGTGCAAATTCTAGCCTTCGCCGTCGATGAACAGCAGTCAGCATAGGTGCACGAACCAGGCGTCTGCTTCGGAGGCCCAGACGCAGCAATGTTCGCTGAATAGTACTTTGGGAGACACTTTTGGTAGCCCCTTGGTTCATTTTGGTGGTCAGTTGCTCAACGGTAGCCCGTCTATCTGCCCGAACGCATCTCCGCAACCGTCGTTCGCCTCTGTCATCTATGGCCCGTGGTGCACCACATTTGCCACGTCGCTGATTTTGGACAGTCCCATTTTGCCATGCACGGTACACTTTTACCACGGCGGCACGCGAACAGTTCACAAACTCAGCCGTTTCGGAAATGCTTCCACCCTTGGCCCGAAAGCCAATGATCATGCCCTTTTGGAAGTCGGATAAGTCGCTTCGTTTCTGCATTACGCCAACGATTGAAATGTTTTCCGAAGCCCTCACACACCCTTTATATACACTCAACTGCACTGTGCTGCCACCTGCCTTCTGTGATTGGTTATTTAACTCTGACATGGAAAGTACGTGGTGGTCACATTAATGTGACTGGACTGTGTATGTTGGATTAGATTTATATATAGCATTGTTCTAATACAGGTATTTTGACACAAAATCGGACTTTTTCTGAAATGACATGCCAATGTTTTTCCATGTTTCGGTTCTACGACTCAAATTATGCCACGTTGTCAGGTTTTTAAGAAATCGCACGAGTAGTTTTTAAAAAAATTAGCTCACAAAATTTCAGCTCCTTAATGTTAATTGCATTTGGTATATATTTGTTAATATCTCTTTTTTTATTAAATTTATTTGATTTTTCCTCTCAGATTTCGAAATTTAGGTTCATTCCAAATAAGTTTCTTCTATTTTTATGATTTAATTTTTAAATTCGTATTTTTAAATAATTTTTATAAATTTCTTGAAAAAAAATTGGAATTCTGACATTTTTGTCATTTTTTTAAAGTAGATGTATTTCTAAGCATACTCGCAAAAAATTAGACTTTTTTATTCAAAATTTCCCAAGATATACGTAGCGTATTCGGAAACTAAGTACCGTTTCATTCTAGCGCCGTCGCAGGCCTGTGATAGGCGTCCCGCGCATGCGCACTAGTCTTTCTTGTTCACTGACTTTCAATTGTCGCCATTTTGGTTCCTCTATGCTGTGTTTTCAGTTTGCTGTGCACATTCAAAATGTTTAAGACAATTAGTTCTCCCGCTGACTGCGAGATTCGTGCCGTGATTAAATTTTTGAACGCGAGGAATGTTAAACCGGCCGAAATTTATCGTCAAGTGACAGAAGTTTACGGTGAATACGCAATAAGTGATGGAATGGTGATTAAAAGCGGGTAAAAATGTTTAATGCAGGTCGAACAAATGTCCACGCCGAGGCTCGGAGTGGTCGGCCTTCTGTTGTCACCGATGATTTGGTAAGGAAAGTTGATGAAGCAATTCATGAGAACAGACCCTTCACAATGACAATTCTTTCAGAGGCATTTCCACAAATTTCACGTACTGGTTTGTTCGAAATTGTGTCTGACCGCTTGAATTATCGCAAACTGTGTTCCCGATGGGTTCCAAAAATGCTCACTGATGTTCACAAAACAAAGCGACTTGGTAGTGCCCTGACATTTCTCACGCGATACAGTGATGAGGGAGAAAATTTTTAAACCAAATTGTGACAGGTGATGAAACTTGGGTGTGTCATTTCACACCAGAATCGAAACAACAATCGATGGAGTGGAGACACACTCATTCTCCGAAAATCAAAAGTTCAAAGTGACAATGCCATCACAAAAAATCTTGTGCACTGTCTTCTGGGACAGGAAAGGCGTTTTGCTTACTGAATTTCATCCCAGCGGTGAAACCATTAATGCGGTACGATATTGTGAGACTTTAACAAAACTAAGGCGTGCCATTCAAAACAAACGAAGAGGAATGCTCAGTAAAGGAATTGTGTTGCTCCATGACAAGGCTCGACCCCATACTGCTGGTGTCACTCAATCGTTAATTCGACAGTTTCATTGGGAGCAGTTCGATCACCCGCCGTACAGCCCGGACTTGGCGCCGTCCGACTATCACTTGTTCCTGCACATGAAGCGGGAGCTTGGTGGCAAGCGCTTTGGATCTGACGATGACACAAAAAATGCTGTGGAGTCGTGGTTATCGAAACTGGCGGGAAGTTTCTTTGACGATGGTATACAAAAACTGGCCACCGGCTATGACAAGTGTTTGATCATTGGCGGAAACTATGTTGAAAAATAGTTTAAGACATGTATTTTCATGTAAAAATAAAATTGGATTCGAAAAAATTGTTTTACTATTTTTTTTTTCAAAACGGTACTTAGTTTCCGAATACGCCTCGTAAAACTTCCAGAACAAAGTTTCCAAGTATTATAATAGTATTGCGAACTTTTTTCACGACTGCTGTAAATGCTGCTGGTTGTGAGAAGAGTTTTCTAAACAAAAATGATTTAGAAAGCATTTTCGAACTAAAAATGTTTATTTTGCATTTAAGAAATCTTTCTATGCTGTCTACATTACAGTGATTTGAGCTATCATGCACACTTCTACGATGTCATCGATGATTTTGAGAACAAAAATAAATAAATAAAATTAATAATAATGCTGCACTTCAAAAAACTTTCAAAGTAAACATATAGTTTTAATTTATCTCCCTGTAATCAATCAATCAATCAGTGCGTGTATCGCCGGCCTATCGTTAAAATATGTGATGTGGCCGGCTCAATGATGAAATATGCCATTAAGGCTCATGACGTCCTTTCCTTCCTTCCTTTTTCCATTATTGCCGTGTGTAGCTTGGATTTATCAGACGAGTTATCTCCTTACTTGTTTATATATCAAGAGGGGTGGCTAAATCAGAGGAAATCATCAATTACGTCTTGCATAAGGAAAGCAGTTGGATATTATCAAAGTTTTTTGCAATAGAATGATTAAGACAAAACTGAGGTGAAAGAAACTCTTAAATTATTGGTTACAGTCCATTCTCAAACTGCGATTTTGAAAATAATGACAATATTTTTGAGGAAGTTCAGAATATAATTTTGATTTTTACTTAAATCCTTTTCATAATGTCCACTCGCAAGTTCTTAAGATAAAAATATAGATTATTGTGAGACTTTAACAAAACTAAGGCGTGCTATTCAAAACAAACGAAGAGGAATGCTCAGTAAAGGAATTGTGTTGCTCCATGACAATGCTCGGCCCCATACTGCTGGTGTCACTCAATCGTTAATTCGACAGTTTCATTGGGAGCAGTTCGATCACCCGCCGTACAGCCCGGACTTGGCGCCGTCCGACTATCACTTGTTCCTGCACATGAAGCGCGAGCTTGGTGGCAAGCGCTTTGGATCTGACGATGACACGAAAAATGCTGTGGAGTCGTGGTTATCGAAACTGGCGGGAAGTTTCTTTGACGATGGTATACAAAAACTGGTCACCCGCTATGACAAGTGTTTGATCATTGGCGGAAACTATGTTGAAAAATAGTTTAAGACATGTATATTCATGTAAAAATGAAATTGGATTCGATAAAATTGTTTTACTATTTTTTTTTCAAAACGGTACTTAGTCTCCGAATACGCGAATTTACATTTTGCCTTGTTTTGAAATCTGGCGTAATTATTATAAGCGATAATAGTGAAAATGTGTTTTGCCCACTTTGTTAAAATTATTTGAAAGTGTGAACGATGACTTCTTTTCCGCTGGCGGACAATGAAGTAAAAGGAAAAGAAAATAGGTCGCTAAAAATTAAGAAGTTCGCCAAATGATTATTATTCTTGGCGCAAACCGAAAAAAAAATTCCTCAAGACAAGTTTTAAAATTTCGCCATAAGTGTCTCACCAAAAATTGCAAAATTAAATATCTAGGCATAATTTAAGTCGTAGAATCGAAATATGGGAAAGAATTGAAAAATTTAAAATGTTATTTCTGAATGAAATGAATGTTATTACAGAAAAAGTCCGATTTTGTGTCAAAATGCCTATATTATAACAAAGCTATTTATAAATCTAACATATACCCTAAATCGCGCTTTCGAGACATGAAAAACGCAGTTTGAATTTCGTCAATCTGCCTAGTAGAACGGGAGATATAAAACTATCTTTTTTTCTCTCTCTCTCTGCGCAGTAAAACCAGTGAAATGGCGAAACTAAAATTTCCTGAAAACTGAATCCTAAAGATCTCAAAAAGTCGCTGGAATAATTAATTTTTCGAATGCTTCACATAATAATAACAATAACACTAATAACTGTGTTTGTTGCAATATTTTTATTCAAGGCAATATTTCAGTTCTGCCTTTAACAAGACACAAGTTTAAGAATATACAGTGTCGAATTTTTACTTTGAAATGCACATATATTTATTAAGAAGCAAATAATGTACGCAATGCATCGTGATTGATCCTTTTATTGTGTAAATTGACACAGCATGTTAAAGTACTAACTTAATTTTTGTACAAATTTGAATATTTTTCAGAACATTTTTGCAGCAAAACATGTATAAAGGTGAAAATAAGTTTCAAGAATTAACATAGATAAACACGCAATGTTGAATTCTCTGCAGAAAATATCATATACAATCAATTATTGGCTCAACGGTTAGTTAGACATAAAGGGATATTAGTCTCAAAATAGTATTTTATGTTTCATTTTCTGCGTTGATTTACTTTCCAAACTGTTGCCACCAAATATTATCGCCATGAATTATAATTAAATAAACTAAATAATGAAGAATCTGCATAAATATATGTATGTTTCTGGCATTGTGATAAAATGACCTACAGCCATCAAATTTAGAATAACATAATCCTCCTACAAACATCGTATCATTTTTCAAATTGTTGCCACCAAATATTAGAGCCCCGCATTATATTTAAAGAAATTAAATGGCGAAGAATCTGTATAAATGTATGTATATTTCTCGCATGGTTATAAAACCACGGTATCTAGAGCCATCTAATTTTGAATAACGTAATCCTGCACCGAATATGGGTATCTGGAAGCCCTAATTTGGAGTTTGTTTTATTATCTATTTCATATTTTCTTCGACATTAAAGAATTCTTGATTAACAAAATGATTTCAAAGCGAGGAATGACAACACTAGACGAAAAAAAAAATTATCTCCACCGCGCGATACTGTGTATCGGAAATTCTAAAGATATGCTCATTTTAAAATTGTTTTCCGATATTGTTGTGGAATTGAATTTTATGGTTTAAGTACGAAAAACATGATATTTAATAATTAAAGATAACATGCAAAACGTTAACAAAACGCCCCTTTTGGCGTAACGATCTGAAAGCTTTCAGATTTTTTTTTTAGTCCAAAGGGGCTTTGTCCCTGAAGTACTATTGTTTTCGTTTTGCGATTTTGCGTCCAATCGCTAAAAGCGCTGTATAACTTTTCAAACTTTTGCCACCAAATAATGCAACTCTGTATTATATTTAAAGAAATTAAATAATGAAGAATCTACATAAATGTTTGCATATTTCTCCAAACGTGATAAAATAACGGTACCTAAAGACATCCAATTTTGAATAACGTACCGGAATATGCGCATTTGGAAACCCAAATTTGGAATTTGGAATTTATTTTATTACCTATTTCATATTTTGTAAAACTTTAACGAATTTTTGATGAACAAATTCAAACGATTTAAAAGCGAGCAATGGCAACACTCTACGAAAAAAAAAAAACATTTTTATCTCCAGCGCGCCATCTGTGTTCTCCATCTGTGTATCGGAAATTCTAAAGATAGGCTCATTTTAAAATTATTTTGCGATATTGCTATTGAACTCAATTTAAGTGAGAAGAACATGATATTTAATAAATAAAGATAACCCACAAAAGGTTAAAAAACGCCCCTTTGGACTTAATTTAAAATCTGAAACCTTTCAACTTTTTTTTATTACTTATTTTTTTTCCATATATTGGATTGCTTCTGTTTTACATGTTTTTAGAACTTGGTCCATATAAATTGAAAATTACCTTATCAGACTTTAAAGTTTTTTTGCTTGTTTATGATCGTAACAGTATAGTTTTTAAAAAGGTTTATTTTAACCCGACCTGTATGGTTTCAAAATTCGCATGCCTTTCTTATTTTTTCATGTTTTGGATTCCTTGTGGTTTTATGTTTTGAACTGCTTATAGTTATATTGCGTGTTTAGTTGTTTTGGACTCGTCCTGCTCACAAAAATACTCTTTTAAAATTTTTTGTGTTTTTTCAGAATTTTGTTTATGTTTCTGATACTATAATTTTGCAATTTTTCTCATTGTTTACTTCTGCATATAGGAGTTGGACTGATAAAAACACGAATTTCTTTAATTAATTTTCTCAGATTATTTTAAGTTTTAAACTTTAGTTTGTGTCCTTATAGGTTCAGAAACAGGCTGATTTATTTTGCTTTTTCATTGCACCAACCTCCTGATGAGGGTGCAATAAAAGATGTAAATTTCTTATTTAATTTTTAGTTTTGGCATGTTTTCCCCCTTTTGCATATTTTGTCACTGCGCTTTTGGGTTTAATTTTTTGCATATTTTTTACACAGAACTGAATACGAGATGAATTTTAAGCATTTTTATTTTAATACATTTTGCATTATTACCATCACTAGTTACCGCTCTCAGCGCACAATTAGGTTATACTTTAAGCTGCATTTTACTTTGCATTTATTCATATATATATGTAAATAAGCTGAACTGATTTTCGTTTTTAGTTACATAATATTATTAGTAGTAGAAAGTAAGCAAGATAAAGTTTGCTGCCTAAATATCCGATTTTTACTGAAAATGCTGTCTCAGAAAATCATTAAGAAAGTATTACTGTAGAATCCGATTATCGATGGTAATGAAGACGTGTGTTAGCTCAGATATCTGAAAACTCGGATAAATCGGAAAACTTTAACTACTTTGGATCCAAAAATTAGATAGGGAAAATTTTGCCAGTTCCTATGCTGCATCATCGTTTTTATGCATCATCGCTTCCTTCATATCATAGGTAATTCAGAACTAATTAAAAAATATGTATTCATATTTATGGTACGCTACGCAGAGAAAAAATTCTGTGTGGAAAATGAAACACATGATTTTCTTGTACGGTCTATTAAATTATACTCAGTTTTCACTGCATTTCATTTAAACTTATTTCCCTGAATTTTATTAGAGATATATTTCTCATTCTATCAATACAGTTCTCACTTTGTGGCAAGGAAAAAGTATGTAAAAATTCAAAATATCTTCATAAAAAATTGTAAAATACAGAAAAACCTAAAACACCAAATACAGTTAAAAACCATTAAAACGTTTTACAGTAAAAAATAGAATTTAAAATTAATTAAAATTAGGCAAGAAGATAAATTTTTGTGCGCACAGCTTTTGGCCCCACTCGGCCAAAAGACACTAAAGTTGATACAGAAAGTGTATTCACTACGCCACTAAGTTTCAAATATAAAGAAATGGTTGCTAGGCTTAGTGGAACTTAAACGGACCAACAATGCTGGACACCAGATGATCTCTGTGTTTTCTTTTTCCTAACATATACCTCATGTACCTTAACGCGAAATTTTAAGACTCTCTTAGTTTGACCAATGTAAACCGAAGCACACTGGCAAGGAATCCTGTAAATATCCCAGAAATTAATATCTGGAATGGGGTCCTGAAGTATGGAACTCGGAATTTTATTGATAGGAGAAAAGACGACCCGAAAGTTAAATGTCTGTAAAATACGCTGCAATTGTATAGCTAATTAATGGAAAGAAAGGAATGATAACATAATTCTTATAATCTCCCAAAACAAGAGTGTGGCTTTTGTTGTGTTGAGATGAGAATTTTGTAACTGCTTGGATGGTAATGTTGGGTGAAAAGCCCCTGTCAATGCCAACTGCTTTTAAGTAATTTTGTTCTTGATCAAGAGTTGATTTGGAGGAGGAAACCAAAGGAATAAAATGAAGCTAACTATTGTTTAGTCGGATGACATGATTTGAAGTGTGGTGGGAAAGCAACCCGATGAAGGGTTACAGTAAGTAGTAGTATTGAAGTTGGATGTGTTACGTGTGACCAAAATATCGAGAAACGGAAGAGCATTGCATGCTTCAAGTTCAAAAGTGAACTGAGTAGCAGGATCAATGGAATACATTATTGAAAGAACTTTATTTAAATCACCTTTATTACCGTCAAAGAGGCATAAAAGTATTGTCTACGTAGCGGAACCATATTGGGAAGTTTAAAGTTTCAAATAACTTTGATCTATGTCCTATATCGTTCATTCGCACTTTGGCAGCTGAGAATGATGGTTCCGTAAAAACGTTCATTTAAAAGTTTTCCGGCTTAGAATATTGATGTCTAATTTTATGAAAAATAGAAATATATTTTTCTTGATTTTTGCAACGAATAACAATGAGTCGACGAGCCTTAAATGCTGCTTGAAAGCGCAACAAAATATAAATTTTAATCGTAAAACAAAATATCTTGCGAAATGCATCATTTTTACTTTCTTGCACGACGTAAAGGAAGTATTGTAAATGCGAAAAATTTTGGGTATCATATTTGAACGAAAATACCCATTTTGACCGCTCTCGAATCCATCTGAACTACGTTTTGGAGTGGCATCTGTACGTACGAGACAGAATAAAGGTCTCGTTTTCCCAAAACGAACTAAAAGTAGATTTAAAATGGATTCAAAGGATATTTTTTCATGACGTCTGTACGTACGGATGTACGAACGTGTGTACGTACATATGTATATATATATCTCTTAACACAACGATTAGCCTCAAAACTTTGAAATTTTGTATACGGCTTGCTATAACATGTAGTTGAGCACCTCCCTTTGAGGTTAAAATTGGCCGCACCAAAAGTATACAAATATCTATCTATTTATTTTTCTGTCTCTCTCTCTCTCTCTGTATATATATAGCCTCAAATATGTATAGATGTTTTGAAGAATTGTATATAAAAATTTTTTTAGAATTAATAACCATTATGCTAATTTACCATAGTGAGTCTCAGTGAGTTGATCGGAATGAAACTCGTTTTTGTTGTTCAGTTAATTGACTTTCTTTAAAGCTTCAGAACACTTTTTTTCCCTTGACAAGTTCTGTTTGGAGCTTTAAATAAAAAAAAGATTAACTTGGACATTCACTGTTTGTGTCTTTTCAACTTTTTACTTTTCCTGTTCCAAATATATTTTACAGACATTTGCAAGTTCATAATAATGGAAATAGGTAGGGGATCAGGGTTCTTACAATCCTTAAGTAATTCTCTCATATATTTCATTTCCCATTTTAGATGGTATAGAATTTGCAACACTACGCGCAGATTTTTCTACTAGTTTTCTAGTTTTTTTCTCTCAACAACAAATAGAAAATTTGTCAACTTTCTCAATAATTCTCTCTCTATATATATATATACATATATATACACCCACTTTGTTATTCGCTCGGTGTGTTGAGTTTGTTTAATTCTTATGCCTTTAGTTAATCTGCATGCAATAGTTATAGAATTATACAGTTTAAAAGTTGTTTAAGTGAGACTAAGCCTAACGGAGGAGCCGTTTGTGTACGTCTGAAACTTAGCAGAATAGTGAATTAAGTGGGTTTCTGCACCTTCAGTGTCTTTTTGCCAAACGGGATCAAACGTGAACTTTAAGTTTTTTGCAGCAAAAAATCTGTCCTTTTGCCCGCTAGCCGAATTGCATTTTTTTTTCGTAGAAATTCTAATTTTAATTTTAAAAACTGTTTTTTTAACTATATTTGGTGTTTTATGTTTTTCTACACTTTTTGGCTTTTAATAAAGATGTTTTGAGTTTTTATGTATATTTGCCTTGCTGCGAAGTGAGAACTTAGTTAATTGGATGAAAATAAAAATATATCTCTAATCAAATTCCAGGAGATAAGTTTAAGTGAATGCAGCATAAAATCTGTGTAATTTAATAGGCCCTACAAGGAAGTTATGTAGTGTCCATATCAGATTTTGTTTTATTTAGTTTCAAAACTTGTTTTTAGTAAAATGCTACCTTTTTTTAGAAATTCATTATTTTCATTTTTGGTTAAAATTTTCCAGTTATATCGAGTTCCGTATATCATTTTTTAAAACTAGTCATATATTTTGTACACTTATGTTTAAAAAGCAGGTTACGTTCTTTAAACATGGTAAAGCAAACCAAGGCTATCTGCCTAAGCGAACGGATGCTTTCTTGGAGGATTTTTTAAGTGAAGATAGGTGTAACCCGATTTTCAAGATATATTAAGCAGGTGTACACCTTTAATATGTTCTGAAAAATAACAATAAAAAAAAGTTCTTATAAATTTAGTAAGCAGTTCCAAATTTTTAAGTAATCATCATGAGTTTTCTATTGCCTTTTCGTATGAAAAGTTATATCTTTGTGGAGTTAGAATAGAAATACTTTTGATGTGAATCGCGTGGTCCGAACGAATTGCTTATCAAAGAATACATTCATATTTGGAACAATGGGCAAGGTAGTTAAATCAGCTGAATAATTTTAAATGAAGTAAGTTGCTCAAAAATGTGGTTATAGTAGGAAAACTTAATTTATGTCGAAAATCATTTTGACGAAGGGAAGTTTTCTCATAATGAAATATTTTACAAAATATTATGTCTAAAAACACTTGTAAGAATTGCAGATTGATGAAAAATAAAAAAAAATGTTTCCTAAATAAAACTCAAATTCCCAGAATATTTTCCCATTACCGGAACACTCTCCATCACTTTCTAGTTGGCAAAGCTAATAATTGAAGCGTGTTTACCGAAACTCCTGTAGCAAGAAAAAAACCCTTTTTTGTAATAATGAATATGTAGACATATGGAGAGAGCCCATCTAAATGTCGACATCTTGAAGGCTATGAAAATCACAAAGGGTAGTTTTGCTGAAGCGTAAGGAGACCTCAATTTACCGACACTGGGGGACAAAGAATGCTTAAGAAACATATATAAACGAGTAAACATTAGGTAATAGATTTAAGAGCATGTTCTCAGAGAATCTAGTAATTTGTTATTTGGCTATCGGATTACTTTGAAACGGAGATGTGTTTGCTTGATGCTTTTTTTATTTCAAAGTAAAAATTACTATGGCTATATTAAAGTAAAAAAAAATCACACTATCTTTCAAACCTTACTTTTGAAAATGCCGGATGTTTTAAGGCAAAGTGTGAAATATGAGAATTATTACATACTTTCCTTAAACATTGTATATAATACCTAGGCATTCTATAAAATGACAAATTTTCTTTAGGCAAAGTATTAAAAAAAGTTTATGAGAAGGCTATTATTTGAAAGATGTTCATTCCTCAAAAATACAAGTGTTAGTTAAATAAATTAATGTAAGAGTGCCATTAAAAATCTGTTATTCTAAATATGTAAAAGAAAATATTAAGGCGATCTCGATACAACATAATAAATTTGCGTTTTCTATCTCGCTGAGAATAAGAATCAATAAGATCTACCTGACAAACGGAAATTAAATTCAGAAACAAACATAAGTTTTCACATTAATGCCCTTTTTTAATGCATTTTTATTACTTTTTTAGGGAACTATTGTTTTCTTTTTGCGATTTTGCGTCGAATCACTAAAAGCGTTGTATTACTTTTGAAACTGTTATCACCAAATCTTGCAGCCCTGTATTATATTTAAAGAAATTAAATAATGAAGAATATGCATAAATGCAATAAATGAAGAATATGCATAATATGCATTTCTCCAAATGTGATAAAACAACGGTACCTAGAGCCATCCAATTTTAAATAACGTTCGTTTCCACCCGAATATGCGCATCTGGAAGCCCAAATTTAGAATTTGGAATTTGTTTTATTATCTATTTCATATTTTATAAAACTTAAACGAATTTTGATGAACAAACAAAACGATTTAAAAGCGAGAAATGGCAACACTCTACCGAAAAAAAAACTTTTTATCTCCAACGCGCGTAACTGTGTATGGAAAATTGTAAAGATATGCTCATTTTAAATTATTTTCCGATATTACTGCTGAAGTGAATTTTGTACTCACGCTGTTTTAAGTTTTATACTGTTGAAGGCCTAATGCTTTTTATCTCATTTAGATAAGCTTCTGTTGAAGGAAATGATTAATCGAAATGGCGAATTGCAACAAGAGCATCTGAACATAAATAATAGCCTAAATGTTATACATTTTATAGAAGGACTGAAATTTTGACGAAAGAGCATTAATTCTTCGAAATAGTTTTATTATATTTTTACAAATTTTCTATACATGTAAATAATTTTAACGAAACTGTAATATCTTTAGCATAATGTAACATGGAATGCTTCAGGGAGACGAAGATCTGCCAGAAAAATAAGATTACACGGGCAAGTATATTTAACATTAAGGTAAATGGCTATATCATTGAACTGGCGAGAAATCGCCAAGCTGCCAACGGTTTTGGAGATTTATTTTGTCACCAAGTTTTGCAAGAAATTGTCAAAATTCCAAACTCCGCGACCATTCGGTGGCATTTTCTTCCGGTCACCATGTTACTGTAATTGGTGTTGTAATTGGATAACTATAATTGATCTCTATGTGTAACTGTAACCGTATCTGACCCTCAAATTCCTTTCAGAAATTTCGAGAAGTGGAAGGTACTAGAAAGTTCTTGGAGGCCTAGGAAAAACTTTATAAAAGAGCGGAAAACATCAGTTTCTCAGTGGTTTAGTTCAGTGCGAGTTCGGAATATTGACAGATCTCCATAAGAGCTTCGCGTTTTGTATGCGCTTTCCATTCCGCTGTGCTTAATATTCCTGGTAGTTTGCAATGGTGACTACTGTTTGTGCTCTTTAATATTGCAAAGGACTGTTGGAGTATTTTCTGGAAAGTTCTAGAACTGTCAATTGGTTCTTTTGGTAAAAGGATTTTTTTAAAATTATCATCTGCGCCGTGTACATCCAATCCATTATGAACCTGACCGCTTGCAACGATATTTTCTAAAACGAAATGGCAGATAAAATAATAGAATATTCGTACCATGAAATTGTACTGAAATGCGCAAATTATAAAACAGCTCCAGTACCAGTAGCAAGAAGAAATCAAGATGACTCGAAAGCAATTTGTTGACTCGAAAGCAATTGTTGTTTTACGTTTTCTGCAGGCATGATTAACAGTAACTCCCTAGAAAGAAATGTTTGATGCAAAACTTAAGTGGATAACGTAGTACGAGAAGAAAAGCTCACGTTTATGGCAAATTACTTTCGTACTGACGGTAGGGGTAGAAGAAATAAAAACGCAGACGATGATAAATTGCTCCTATGATAAATTTGCTCCAGAGAAATATGGGATAAATTTACTCAGAATTATAGTAACGCTTATAAGACTGGTTCATGTGTAACAACAACAAATGGTGTATTAGGTTTACGCTGATGAGCTCATTGAAAATTTATATAGCAAATAGCTTTCCGAATGTGATACTAAAATTGCTATGTTATGTTACTTAGAACCGAAATCATGAAAGATGCTCTTCCATGCTGGTAAACATACGTCCACTGAAGAGCAAATGTTGTTAAATATTTATTTGCAATGTTAGAAAACCTCTTTATGGTTGGGATAAAATTTTGTACTGGACAATTGGTTCACATCCATACCACTTTGTCAAAAAACTGGTGAAAGCTCCCTAGGATTTAAGTCCTGTTTGCACCTTTCATGAAAACAGGAAGATAATACTATAAGGTATTTCTGCCACCTTCTTAACATGTATTCGTGGTGCAATGGTCAGCACACTTGGCGCGTATTCTAGAAGTCCGAGGTTCGAGTCCCGCAGAGGCATCTGCATTGTTCATTTCTTCGATTTTCTTACTTCAAAACAACCTAATTTCTCTATAATATCTCCATAAATTTTACATTCATCTGAGCGAAGGATTGTACCTTAGTATTTTGTTTTTCTTAGGAAAACACTATTTTTGCTTAAATGTGAATAAAATAAATATATGATGCTTCTTTTTCTATCCATGATGTTCATGTAATTCCAGTTCTCAATCGGTGTGCGTGGGAAATAAATTTCATTTCAGGTTGAATGCTTGATTTGGTTTGTTTTATTAAAGCAAAGCCACTAGAGCTATCTGCCACAGGAAAATAATGCCTGAGTGAAGGACTTTCTAAGGAAAACTTGCTTAAATACCTGTTACACAAGATGGTGAAAACAATAAAAACACCCATGCAGCCAGCCCTACTCCTGGATTCCAGGTTAGAAATAGCAGTGTTCAGTGATTTTACCACTCGGCCGCAGGTGGGCCTTCAGAACGAATGAAGCCACGGTTTTAGTTGCTTTTGTAGAGTCTCACCTTCTTGGGAAGCATAAACTAAATCGAGACTTATCGCTGTGGCCAATGAGAAGACAAAGAACGTAAGAAGTGTGTTAAAGACCCTTTTATTCAGAACTGAAAATAATTTAACAGAAGACACTTTTTGTGCTTACAAACCAACCAGCATTTATGGCGTAACTCAAAGATAGAATTTCAAATTAAAACTAACCTAAGTTAGCCAACGGTTACGCAGAAATGATCAACGCGGAAATTGGTTCAAATCTATACCGGTGTGGCAGGTACTATTGGCAACAGTACAGCTGC
>KK113371.1:365098-376897 GCA_000611955.2 Stegodyphus mimosarum
CAGAATGCTATCATAGAATTTCAACTAGTAATGTGGCCTTCAGCAGGCGGAAGACGCTCTGACTAAGCAACCTAAAACTCCCCTTTAAATACTGTTTCTTTCTACTTCATATGAATATGCGAGAACTAAAAATTAGCGTTCTGGCAGGAAAACGTAAAGGAAAAGCGACGTAGATATTTAAGGTAAAATAACTGTTTAGATAGAAATAAATAAATCTTTACACCTTTTAAGCATTTAGTTTTATGACCACAGAAAATAAATTACTCTTATTCAAGTTTTTGTATTCTTCAACATTTTCCGGATTTTTTCTTGTTTAATTTATGGAGCACATTAAATGTGCTATAAATTCAAATAAATATATGGGAATTTTTCGGGATTCAGAAAGGAACGATGATCGTCTAACAACGGTGAAAGATATGCATGGAGCAACAACTTCGACTTTCATCGGACGTTCGGAACTTCGTCAGTCGTTTGGAGAACAAACAACTACATCATATTCTCTCTTAGACATAAACTTTCCATTTTCATGATTGAGATTGAAAATCACATATGAATTCACTAAGGTAATCATGTTTCGTAAAATATATATAAAAGCCAACATCAAATCTCGCAACCTGGCGTGTCACTCTAGGCAGATGATCTAATGGAGGGATGTCCAACTCACGGCACATGGCACAGTGTGGCACGGCGTAATTTCAACAGTGTTTGAAGTAATAATAATGTATCGTTGTTACGGATTTTGTATTTATTTAGAACTGTAATTATAATTGTTTTATTTTCCCGTGCAACGCAGCGCGTGACGAATTTTAAGACAAAGCTGAGCCAGGAAAGTAAAACTACCAGAGAGCGTGCATTTAATATTTAATAAATGGATAATTCATAATTGTTTTTGATATCAAGAAAAATCGAGAAAATGCCAGAAGAATCTCTTGATGATTAAAAAGCTTCTAAAAGCCGAATTAAAACATCTCTCAACAGCACCAGAAATTCTCTGTTCTATTTGTTCTTTTACAGATGACACTCTTTTTTCTACTTGTACTTTTACCGAGGACACCGTTTCTTCAATGTGTCCAACTTTATTTCTAACAGCGTCAATTCTGCTTTCCATAGCTTCGAATATGTTCTCCATTAGGTAGGTAATTTCTCTTTTCATTTCCTCTTGACATTCTGCCTTACATAAATTCAAATTTGTTTTCTATTTACGTAGGTAATTTCTCTTTTCATTTCCTCTTGACCTGCTTCAATCTTGTCTTGACCAGCCTTCATTTCATCGTTAACAAAGGGTGGACCAGCTTCCATTCTTTCTTGACCTGCTTTCATCTCTTCTTTAACGGATATTTGGCCAGCTCTCATCTCTTCTTTAACGAATTTCATCTCTTCTTTAAACGAATTTTTCATCTGGTTTTTAAATGCACAAGGGCTGTCTTAACTGATCTTCCATCTCTCGTGTAATTGGCATTCAAATCCCACTCTTTTGACACCAAAACGTGATGCGTACGTACGGGTTCGTAATGGATTGAATGCACAAGTTGGTAAAAGTTAATAAAATGTATTCTTTTCACAAGAAATAAAACAAAATTCTGAAATATTTATTTAAACATAACCGTACAATATCGCAATATCTCACAGTAGTTATATTTTAAACTACTACATCGTTAAATAAAACTCAAATTCAAAATACAGAGAAACTAATTCGATCTGACAGCGAATTCACTACAATTAACAACAGCATTAAGTAAACAACAGTTCGCTTAAAACAGCAGCAACAGAACTGAGGTGTTTAAATTCGGGTTTTAGAAGCTTTGTTGTTAGATGCATTAATTTAACTGGCATCGGGTATTTCCGCTAGTTGTAAAATAAATATAATAAACACACCAAAAAGGTGCATGTCAGTGTATAAATAATGCCTGCAAGTTTTTATTCCTAACACACTCTGTCATATAAATGTAGGTTTACATTGTAGGATTCTCGTTATGGAGCAAATCCTTGTGGGATTAAAGTGCCTATGACATGACATGGCAATTAGAGGAAGATTGAAAATTTTATTTTTCTACGGTATCGAGCTTCCTTCATTATTAAGATGATGCTCAGTTTTAGCTCTGGCCTCTGAGTTCTGCTTGTTAGATTAGACGTACACTCCACAAAAACAAAAATGGGACAGTTCTATATCTCCCGTTCTACTGCACCGACTGACGAAATTCAACTTGCGTTTTTCATGTCTCGAAAGCGCGACTTACGATATGTATTAGATTTATATCGAGCTATGTTCTAATATAGGTACTTTTACACAAAATCGGGCTTTTTCTGACAGGACAACTTTTTTCCACATTTCGATTCTACGACTCAAATTATGCCTAATTGCAAGTTTTGTAAAACTCGCACGAGTAGTTTTTAAAAAATTAGCTCTCAATATTTTAGCGTCTGAATGCTAATAGAATTCGATATGTATTTATTAATATTTCGTTTTTTATTAAACTTATTCGATTTCGTCTTTCACATTTAGAAATTTAGGTTCATTGCAAAAAATTCTTCCATTTTTTATGATTTATTTTTAAAACTTATATTTTTAAGCAATTCTTATAAACTTTTCGAAAAAGATTTTGGATCATAATCTATAAAAATATTACCATCAGCTTAAAGTAGATGTATTTCTAAGCATACTTGCAAAAATTTAGAGTTTTTTTATTTAACATTTCCTAAGATATAGGTGACTTTACATATTGGCGCCTTTTGAAATTTGACATATTTGTTATAAGCGATAATAACGTCAAACGTGTTTTACGGACTTTGTTAAAATTATTCGAAAGTAATGAACGGCGACCTTTTTTCCGCTCTTGTACAATGAAAAAGAGGAAAGGAAAATTTGCTGCTCTAAATTAAGAAGTTCGCTAAGTGAATTATTCTTGCCACAAACTGAAAAAAAATGCTCCAAGATAAATTTTTGAATTTCTCTGCAAATTTCGCACCAAATTTTCCAAAATGTATTATTTAGGCATAATTGGAGTCATAGAATTGCAATATGGAAAACATTTGGCATATCACTTCAGAATATGTCCGCCTTTCTGTCAAAATACCTATATTAGAACAATGCTATATATATATAATTCTAATATATATCTTAAGTCGCGCTTTCGAGGCATGGAAAACGCAATTTGAATTTTGCCACCAAATATTGCAAGCCTACATTATATTTAAAGAAATTAAATAATGAAGAATCTGCATGAACATATGTGTGTTACGCGCACTGTAAAAAAACAACGATACCTAGAGACATCGGATTTTGAATAACGTAGTCCTCCATTCGAATATGGGCATCTGGAAGGCCAAATTTGGAATTTTTTTCAGAATCTATTTCATTATTTGTCAAACATTAAAAATTCTTATTAACGAACTCAACGATTTCAAGCGAGCAATGCCAACACTGTAAGAAAACAAAATTATCTCCAGCACGGAAGACTGTGTATCGGAAATTCTAAAGATATGCTCTTTAAAATACTTTGTGATACTGCTGTTGAACTGAATTTTATGGTTTGAGTTCGAAGAACATTATATTTAATAAGGTAACACACAAAACGTTAAAAAAAGCCCCTTTAGGCGTAATATAAAATCTGAAAGCCTTCAGATTTTATATTACGCCTAAAGGGAAAATTTTATTCATCAGTATCCACTTTATTTGTTGTAATTAATGTATATATGAACATTTGAAGTTATGTCCATATATATATATTTATATATATTTAAGCATATATATATATTTATTTACATGTTGAAAATATCTACGTGCAGAAAGGAAATATATTATGAAGATGCAATCCAGAAAGTCAAATATAAAACATTTTTGTTTCTTTAAACTCGTCTTTACTATGGCAACTTTCGATGAAGTTGAATCGTTGTCAGAAAATAATAAAATACAGGCATAACATAATGGAGAATTTCAACTACAGTTTCAAGAATTGAAGGCTATATTATCGCAATACGCTAAAAGAGTTTACGAAGTTATAACAAGCTTTTAAGACCGCATGATGCGGAAGTGCTGTAATAGAACAATTGCCGCCCAGCCAGTATAATAGTTAGCGTGCGTCTCTGATTGCCGTGCCGAAGGATCTGGGTTCGAATCCTGGAGAAGGCATGGATGTTTGTAAATGTCTTGTGTCTGTGCGGCATGATGGCACTGTAAATAAGCAGAGAGCCGAAAGTCCTGTTGTGTGTTTTGGTAGAAGGTTACAGGTGGGAGAGTCCTTAGGACACATTCCCCCCCTGGGGTACTCTTCATAGAAATTGGGGGCAAAACTGAGCTAAATCACACTGTCACTTGTATGGTACTCAAGGCTGTTGCCAAGGAAGGCGTAATCTTGCGCTTCTTGTCACGAGGAATTTCTCGCGCTTGGGCTGTCAGACATGTTACTGTCAGACAAGTGAGCGTTCGCAACAACAGATAGCTTAGCTAAACTAAAATGTAAAGTTTGAAAATAGTTAAAAAAATAAATAAAATCCGAAAGCATGCAGATTATATATATTACGCCCAAAGAGGCGTTTTTTCAAACGTTTGATGTGTTACCTTCATTTATTAAATATCATGTTCTGCGCATTTAAATCATGAAATTCAATTGAACAGCAATATCGCAAAATATTTAAAAACAGCATATCTTTAGAATTTACGAAACGCAGTCTTGATGGCTGGAAATAAAAATGTTTTTTTTTTCGTACAGTGTTGCCATCGCTCGCTTTGAAATTGTTGAGTTCGTTAATCAAAAATTCTTTAAAGTTTAACAAAATTTGAAAAAGGTAATAAAGTAAATTCGATATTCCGAATTCGGGCTTCCAAGTGCCCATATTCGGCTGGAGGACTACGTTGTTCAAAGTTTTGTGGCGACTCTGACGTTCTTCGATAACCTTACAGTCTTTGGTGAAAGATTGGCGAGTTCTTTCAACATCGCAAAATGTGACGGTTACATATATTTTAAGCTATGTAAAACTTCATTATTGTTTATTTGTGTATTTTTAATATTTACTCTATTATATTTCACGTTATTATATATCATTTACTATCGAATCTGGCAACACCAGTTATTATTTATCCGAGCTGTGAGCTTGAGACTGTGTAGTTGTAATGAAGCCGATTATTCTAAAAATAAATATTGTATATATGTTACATTGATTAGTTCTAACTTCTAACATCAAAATGCACCGGTAAAAACATAAACCCTTTAAGTTAAGGACTACAGTTTAATGGATATAGGTACCGTTGTTTTTTCCACAATGCGAGAAACATACATACATTCATGCAGATGCTTAATTATTTAGTTTCTTTAAATGTAATACATGGCAATAATATTTGGTGGTAACAGTTTGAAAGATTAACCAACGCAGAAAATGAAATGACAAAAAATGCCGTTTTGAGACTAATAACCCTTTGGGTCTAACGCTCCTTTAGGCTATTTTTTTTTCAAATCTGAAAGGTTTTAAATTTTAACGGTCGCCCAAAAGCTTTTGCTATGGTTTTTTATGCTCTCGCTGAGCTGGCAGTCTACCAGTCTACTGTTACACTGAGACCTACTAACCGTTTTTTATTTGTCTTTTTAGCTTTATTATTAAGTAGAATTTTCTTCGCACTTTCGCCAGATGCAGCTCAACGGCAAAATTACAAAAAAAAATTAATAGCAGCATGCATTTAAAGTTCCCAATGCAGTGTTCAGTGTTACAGGCATTTTTTTTTCTGTCTTTTCCCAATTTGTCATATCAATGTTCAGTTTTATACTAAGATGGTTTTCACAAAACGTTTTTTTGTTCTTATATTATTAATGTTTTGGGTCTTTACATTATTTATTAAATGTCACGTTCTTGGTGCTTACGCTCCACAAAATTCGATTTAATAGCAAAACTGCAAAATATTTAAAAGGAGCATATCTTTCGAATTTCTGACAGACAGTCTGGTGAGCTGGAGATAAAAGTGCTATTTTCCGTGCGGTGTTGCCTCTGCTTGCTTTGAAATCGTTGAGTTTATTAATCACAAATTCGTTAAAACTTTACAAAATGTCAAAAAGGTGTTCAAAAAATTCGAAATTCGGACATTAAGGTGCTCATGTTCGGGTGCAGGACTACGTTATTCAAACTTTGATAGCTCTAAGTGCCATTGTTTTCTCATAATGCGAGAAACATGCACACATTGATGCAGATTCTTCATTATTTAATTTTTTTAATATAATATACATTTATAATATGTGGTGGTAACAATTTGAAAAGTGATAAGCCATTTATAATGATTCTTTGTAAAATGCCATTTCGAAATCCAGATACATTTCCGGACTAGCGTCTCCCTTTTGCTCTAAAAATAAAATAATGAAAGTCAGGAAATAATTCATAATAAATAAAAATCGGTAATTAAAACGTTTAATTTCCTTTAGAATGAAAACGTGATAAAAAAGAGCAGAAAAAGAGTCACCGTTTGTATAGATTGTTATCCGGATATTTGTGAAATACTAGGATAACAATAATTAAATATGGATTATATTGAATAATGCAATATACATGAAATATGCATTATATTGAATATATGAAATATGCAATATATTGAATTTAAACAATAATTAAATATGCATTATATTGAATTTCCTATAATTTGTGACTTATTTTAAATAACAATCTTAAAGACATTATAATATTCTGGCATGGAATGCATATGCGAAAATTTCAATAATTATAAAAACTTCTCGAGATAAGATTTATTTCTCGTAATTTTCAATGAAATAAAAATTTTCGAGCTCTCTTGGAATTCTCCTTTCTTGACAAACAAAACAACTCATTTTTCTTCTTCAAATATCATGCATACCAATTTGATTTTGAAAAAGAAGGAAAGCTTAATTTCTTCAATCATTGATGCTTCGGATGCTATACGTTTTTGTGATTATAACTTGCCCTTTTTAGGCGCATTTAAGTATATTATGTGGACACCACGTAACTTCTTTGTACAGGCTATTAAATTATACTCATTTTTACTGCATTGTATTTAAACGCTGTCCCTTGAATTTCGTTGCAATTAGAGTTTCTACTCAAAACACCAAGTAATTCGATCAACGGGCAGGAAGACAAAATGTTCGGTATCTAAAACTGAAAGTTAACTTTCCGTCCCGCTGGCAAAAAGCATTGAATTTGGTGCACCAACTGACTTAATTCACTATTCTAATAAGAATTTTAACTGTAAATAAACGGCGGGCTCGTTAGAACTAGCGCCACTTAAACATCTAAATGGCTGATAATTCTAAAGGTATAGCATGCAGATTAACTAAACGCATAAAAACCTTAAGTGGAACATAAGAACAAAATAATTTAACGCTCTTAAAGAAAAAAAAGTCTGATGTGTACACCACATGACTTCCTTGTACGGAATATTAAATTATACGCATTTTGCATTTCATTTAAACTTGTTGGATTGAATTAAATCTACTTTATCGATAGCGCTTAAACCACACTAGAATAAATGCACACTTTAAAATTCAGTATATTTGTTTACCACAGCGACACTCTGGCGCTAGAACCACTTAACACCGTTACATTTCATTCATTTTATAACTCATCAAGAATGCAAAAAATTATGTATATCATCTGGGGAATTACCTAATCGTTGCTACAAGTTCTACTCAAATACTATAATAAATCTGAAACGATATGTAATAGAAATTAAACAAACAAAAACAAAAAAAAAAAAAAAAGAAAAGAAAGAAACAGTTTTTCGCACACGATTCAGTATTTCTCATTCAATCAGTTCAGTTCTCACTTCGCGACAAGGCAAAAATACATAAAAACTCAAAATGGCTTTATTAAAAAATACGAAGCAAATCTTAAAGCCTTATATCCTCGAATAAATTCCGAAGTGGATTAAGGATGATTTAATTCCCCATAATAAAAGAAGGCGTTATCTTTGTTGTTGAGAAGCTTAGTTTCTCTAGATTGGCGACAAATCCAAAATTCTCCTAGGTTTCAAATGTAAACAAATATGTCCGCCATGAGAGAAATGATTAGGCTTAGCCGCAATTTAACAACTTTTAAATTGTCGATAATTCTACAAATCTTGCATGTAGATTTCTTAAAAGCATAAAAACCTTAACCGGAAGATAAGAACATAATTCAACCTTTTTTTAATGCAAAAAATGCACAATTTGCCAACATATAAAAATAAAAAATGAGGTCCCTAACCTGAGTAACATAGTGGATGTATCTAAACATAAATTTATATACTTTTGTTGTGGCCGTTGCAAACAAAATAGGAGGTGCACATCTACGTGTTATAGCAGTCCTATATACAAAATTTCAAGAATCTGAGGCTACTCGTTTTTGAGTTATGCGAGATACATACATACACACGTACGTACGGACGTTCGTAAGTACAGACGCCACGAAAAAGTCTTTTCAGAATCCATTTTAAATCAGCTTATATTTTTTTTTCGAAAAAGTGTCAATTATTCTGTTTTAACGTACGAATGTCACTCAAAAACATCGTTAAATTGCTTTCGATTGCGATCAAAGCAGATGTTTTCGTTGAAATATGATACCCAAAATGTTTCGCGATTACAATACTTCCTTTTTACTACGTACAAGGAAGTAAAAAAGCGCAACTAACCAACACATTAGAATAGAAACACTAAGATCAATGAGCTGGGTAATAGGGTGGGAGTATATATAAATATATATACTGGGTGTGCGGAAAGTAAATTTTTTTTTGGATTTGGAATACCTATTAATATTATGTGTAGATTGAAATGAAAGTTACCTTGTTTTGTAGACTGTAGTATGGCATTATTTGTAATATTTTTTTACTTTTTCATATGTCTAATTTTTTTTTAAATTTTCCCCCTTTTTTTTTCAGAGACTGCCTAGTTGGCATAATTGTCTTTGCATCCAAAACAGCATGTTTCCCATGTTCATCCCTTCACCACCGTTGAACCTGCGTCACAGATCGATCCACCTCACACCTTGCTACAACTTTCGCTCTATCCTGAATATTAAATCGTTGTGACATCTCTCATTCAGAGGCTCTAAAAAAATCGAAAATGAAAAAAAAAAATTTCCCATATAAAAGAGGAGAAAAATATTACAAATAATGCCACAATACAGTCTACACAACAAGGTAACTTTCATTGCAATCTAGACATAACATCAATAGCTATTCCAAATTCAATGTAAGGAGTTACTTTCCGCCCACCCTGTATATGCACATTCGGTGTAGCTGATTACAAAAAAAAGAGAGGTGCACAAATGTATATTATAGCAGTCCCATATGCAAAATTTCAATGTTCTGAGGCTACTCGTTTTTGAGTTATACGAGATGCATATATACATATGTAAAAGACGGCACGAAAAAATCTCTTTTGAATCAATTTTACCTTCATTTCGGAATCCGTTGTGGAACGGGAATTCTTTATTCTATCCTTACATAGAGATGTCACACGAAAAAAGCTTTCAGATGGATTCGAAAGTGGTGAAAATCCTTATTTTCTTTGAAATATGATACCCGAAATTCTTCATGATTACAATACTTCTTTTGCTTCGTACGAGGAAATAAAAAGAAACTTTGGGTTATAATGAAACTGCTAACATGAATAAAATTAACTATTATTGTAGCTCATAAGTCTGCCTGGACAGTATTTTTTTAAGTTATTATTTGAATGCGAAAATTAAAATAAGTCTTTTTTTAACTATTCCGTGGCTATTAAAAGTCATATGGAAGCGATAAAAAGCTCTAAACAAACTAATTAAACTTTATTTATTTCAACATTAGGAAACTGTACACGGGTTTTACAAAGTTAATTAACGATGTTGACTGGAAAAAGAGTCCGAGGAAAGCATAATCTAAATTCATAAGACCTCACATTTTTTTTTGTAACACCATCGAAAAACAGATCAGTAGTAAACCTAAATGATATAAAGTAATTTTATTTTCGCGAATTTCCATCCACATGCTTTTCTGAGAACCGGTAAAAGATTTAATAAGAAATGGAAGCGAAGCCAATCAAAAACTAAAAAGAAAAAAGCAGTTTGCAGGACTTTTGTTTCTTCTGGGCTGGTGCAATATGACTCCCTGCTCATTTTCAAAGAAACTATGTGGCCCAAAACCATTAAAGATAATTAAAGAGTGTAGCAGCAGGTATCGTAGACAATAACAGCTTATTTTTATAATTGATTTTCAGCAGTACTATACTAACTTCTACGAATGTGGGGGTGTTAAATGAAGATAAAATGTGTTTAAAAAATAATATGCCTTAATTTCTTCTTCCGGATTGAAAATTCGGTAATATATTCGATCTTTTCTGTTGTAGGACAACACACACTAGATAATTTTCTTTAGAAAAATTAATTGAATATATTTTTTTTCTCTTCTGACATTGTTCTTATTTTTGAGTTAAAATTTTAAGGCGGTGATATTCTATTTCACTCCTTGTCTATTAAATGAACAAACCTACGGTCTGCCCAGAAAATAATGAAACTGTTTCAATATAAGTCTTTTATTTGAAAATAATTTTACACACACTTAATATGCTTCAAAATAGCCGCCTCGTGCATTTATACATTAATACCAACGACTGTGCCATCCATTGATGCCCGCCTGGAAGCATTCAATTGGAATGCTGTTCAGACCGAGCGTTGCATTTTTCTCTGTATCAGTCTTTATATTTTGTCTTTATATTTCTGTATCAGTCTTTATATTTTCAAGGAATATAGTGGTATAGACCGCACAAAAAATAATATATACCGAATTCAATTAACACTGAGCAGCTAAACTTTTGAAAGCTAATGTTTTAAAACCTACTCGTACGATTTTTACAACACTTACCCCTTTCCAACAATTTTAATATATATCCTAAGTCACACTTTCGAGACATGTAAAACGTAAATTAGATTTCCTCGATCGACCCAGTGGAACTGAAGGTATAAAACTGTCTTATACTTTTTTTCGTTCAAGGTATATAATAGAGGTGAGACTTGCTCCTTTGTCTTGATGAAGTTTCACTCTTTCAAAGTCGCCAGGAATGAAAAAAAAAAAAAAGAATTTTTTTTGTAAATATCGAACTTCAAATTTTTCTTCATATTACGTTGAGTTCATTTTAGCATTTTTTCCCCATTCTTCTTATTTTTATTTTCCCATTGTCGGAGAATGCTGCGACAATCATAAATTTATAAGGTATTTATCCCGCCTTCTTACCATGCCTTCGTAGTGTAATGGTCAGCACACTCAAGGCGTATTCGAGAGGTCCGAGGTTCGAGTCCCCGCGAAGGGATTACTCAGTTTCTAATTTTTCACGTCTCCTGATTCAAAAATATCTAATGTCTCTACAGTGGCGCCCGAACTAAATAAAAAAATGGTGGTGGGTGGATTCGGTTCTTGGATATTCCTCTAATCCACAGCAGACCTTTGAAAGGAAAAGTACGTAAATTATTTTTCTCGCCTTCTTAGCATTGCCTCCGTGGTGTAATGGTGCGCACACTCGGCGCGTACTCGAGAGGTCCGAGGTTCAAGCCCCGGCGAGGGCATTGCTCAGTTGTTCATTTTTCCCGTCACCAGATTTAAAAGTACCTAATACCTCTATAAAGTCATTACTTAAATTTTCTTTGCATTAACGGAACCTGGTTTGTGCAGTCTTTTCTCATTCGTTTCGATAACAAATAGACCTTTTTTCGGAGCGGTCATTTTGAGAAATCTGTGCTTCATCGAGAGTCGAGAGTTCAGGAAGCATAACAAAAATTTGAATAATCGGTTCATTAAATTAGGGGAAACTCTACATGTTTTAGCAAAAAAAAAAAAAA
>KK113371.1:376985-390606 GCA_000611955.2 Stegodyphus mimosarum
TTAAATATCATGTTCTTCGCACTTAAATCATAAAATTTAGTTGAAGAACAATATCGCAAAATATATTTAAACTGAGCATATCTTTAGAATTTTCTATATACAATCTCACGCGCTGGAGATAAAATGTTTTTCTGTCCAGCGTTGCCATTGCTCGCTTTGGAATCCTTGAGTTTGTTAATCAAAAATTCGTTAAAGATTTACAAAATATGAAATCGATAATAAAATAAATTCCAAATTTCAAATTTGGGCTTCGAGATGCCCATATTCGCAGCAGGATTACATCATTCAAAATTCGATGCCTCTAGGTATCGTTGTTTTATCACAATGCAAAAAACATGCATACATTTATTCACATTCTTCATTATTTAATTTCTTTAAATATAATACAGGGCTGAAATATTGGATGGCAACAGTTTGAAAAGTGAACCGACATTTAATGTTTCCGACGCAAAATCGCAAAACGAAAACAGCATTCCTTCAGAAACAAAGCCTCTTTGGACAAAAAATATTCATCCATTTAAAAACGGAATACCGGAATGTCTTCCTAATTTAGTTCTTGCATATGTGTATTAACATAAATTGCTTTATTAAAGTGAAATGAATATTATTCCTTCATTCGAAATTATGACTTGTCTTCATAATTCAATTGTTACATCTATATATTAAATTGTTACATCTATATTTTCCCAATTTGGGAATCCAAGTCTGTGGTATCTGCTTAACTTTTTTATTGTGCGCAAAATTAATTCGCTCCACTCAGCCTCTATGCAAACACCCAACTCCTCACGACACCGTCTGTTGCAGCACCAACATAAGCCATTTTGTAAACAAATCAAGTGTGCGAATTTGCTATAATTAGTGCATGTGGTGCTATCAGTTGATTAAAGCAAAGATCCTCAAGGGCTATTTGACTTGAGCTGGTGTAGTATACCTGAGAGATATTTTGAGCGGCACGACACGAAGAGCTACAAAAGATTTACGCCAAGAACCAAACAAGAAGTTTGAAGAAAAGAAATTTGTTAATCTGTATCGATTTGTGGGTATTCGGGCAAACATTCTCTTAGAGATGTTGGCTGTGGAATTTGATTCATTGTGGCGTTAAGAGTGGAAAAATATGACACTTCTATTAATTGGGAACATGTTAGTAATAAAGCATACTACGTATAATCATAGCGTTATTATTCTATTTAGAAAATATTATCTTTAATCTCATTTTATTCTTCTATTACTTCCTTGTGAAAAGTAAAGGAAGTGTTGTAATTGCGAAACACTTCGGATGCCATTTCAACACAAATATATCCATTTTGATTGCTCTCGAAACATTTTGAAGGACGTTTTTGCGTGACATCTGTATGTACGGAGAGAATAAAAGACTGTTTTTGCCAAAACGGAATGCAACATGGATTCAAAAAAGATTCCTTTCTTGATGTCTGTACGTACGTACGTATGTATGCATCTAGCATAACTCAAGAACGCCTAGCCGTAGAACGTTGAAATTTTGTATATGGGATAGCTATAGCATGAAATTGTGCGTTTCCCTTTTCGTTGTAATCGGATGTAAATGTATATCCATATATATGTCTGATATGTGCAGTCTAGCGTCCGGATGCTTTTGTAGCGAGTGGAAAGGTTGCAGAACTGACGACAAATGAATTTCACTTTAAACACTCCACATCTTTATTAGATTAAAACGGCAGCTCATTTTTTTCTTTTCACGAAGATCACATATTCGATAATAATTTAAATAGTAGTAGATTTGGAACTCGACGTCATAAATATTTTTAACAAAGGGAAAACGAAGAGATAGAGCAAAGCATTTGCATAGCAGGAATGGCAGAAAGCAATCTGACGAAAAATGGCGCGTAGAGCTATTTATAGTAGCATTAACAGGCAAGAGAGTTCTGGTAAGTACCCCTCTAGGGGGAAGATCTTGAAATTGCTGAAAATTAATTAGAGGTTGCCTGTTCGCGTAGAGCAAAGCCATCGTAATTTTTTATATTTTACATACATATTCTCACTCTGTTTCCTGGCGGGGTGAGCTTTTTTTATTCTTATATGTAAGCAAATTGAATATCTTTTGTTTTAAAAGTGATTGGATTATATAGTTACGGATTTCACATTTATTTGGCTATTTATTTAGAACTGTAATTAAAATTGCTTTACATTTCCCGTGCAACGCAGACGATTTTTGAAGAGTAAGCTACGTTGAAAAAAAAATAAAAATAAAAGAGCGGGTGCATTTAATGTTTAATAAATAAATATCTCGTAATTACTGTTGCCATCCAGAAAAATCGAGATTGTTCTAGTGATAATTAAAAAGCTTATAAAAGCCGAATTAAAATTCCTCATCTCAGTAGTTGTTTTGTAGTTGTAGCTGTAAAAAGTGAACTGCTGTTTGTTTAATGCTGTTATTCATTGTAGCGATTTCGCTGTGAGACAGAATTATTTTATCTGTTTTGAACTGAGTTTTTGCTAAACGTTTGAGATATTGTGATATTGTACAAATATCTCTGAAGAAATATTTCAGCATTTTGGTTTATTTCTTGTGGAAAGAATAAATTTTTGTTAACTTTTTACGACTTGTGCATTCAATCGATAACGAAACCGTACGCATGCAACAATATTGTTATTGTTACGGTTAATATTTTACGCCTTTAGTTAGGGTGCATGCAATAGTTCTACGACTATCAACAATTAAAACGTTCAAGTGGAGAGTTAAGCCTACCGAACTGGCATTTGTTTACATTTGAAACTCAGCAAAATAGTGAACTAAATCATTTTCTGCACATACAGCGTCTTTTTGCCTATTGTGATTAAAAGTAAACTTTCACTTTTGTAGACAGAAAGGTTTTAGTTTTTAAAATAGCTACAGAGGCTGTTGGTGCATTTTTTAGACGATTTTCATTGCAATTTTAGAAGAATTTTAACTATTATTTCTGGGCTTTAAATGTTCTATTTGGTACCCCTTATTCATCATTATTTTTATACAGAGTAATTTCCAAGATACTAAAGCCTTTTGTAGTATGGAAAGAGGTTTTTTATACCATTAATCTCGAACAGCTTTGCAATGTATAAAGAGGTCGACATTTGTACTACCCGTTGTTAAAAGTGCAAGCGCAAAATGACATTGCTGATAGATGAGAAATTTAGTACGGATCTGAGTGAAGGTATGACCCTGATACCTATTTCTTTTTCCATTTTTTTCTAGGAAATCAATAGTAGATTTTATCGTGTCGCTCCTTGCTTTGTGTTGATGCAGTTTTGATGATGCAGACCCTGTGTGTAAAGCGATAGTATTTCATATTTGAACATTAAGTGTAAAATATGTTTTTGATAATATGTGGAGTTGATTTTAAAATTTTTCTTGACTCTTTCTTACACGAAAATCCAATAATGAACATAAATCCCTTAGAAAAACTTTCTTTAGATTCCCTGAACCATGCTTTAACATTTGGTTCCCCTTTTTCATTACAATAAATTTCTCTCTTTTTATTGTACTCATTTATGTGCACCCAGGATTCGTCTATTGTGACGACATTTTTCTATTTTTATCGGGATAAATGTTTCTCATAAAGAACTCAGCAGCGCGTTCGGTGTTTGGCGGTATGTCGTAAAGGAAGACGGTGCACATTACGTTTTTACGCCTTTTTAAATTTTAAATCAGCATTAATCACTTTTAAGTTAAAATAACACGCCCAGCAACGATTAATATAGATATGAAAGAACAAAAAATCAGCTTTTATGTTGTTTGATATCTGAATTTATTAATTACTTTGTCCATAGTTGATACTGAGCAATTTAATGATTTTGCAACTGTCCTTTGACTTGGCCGGATTTTCTTTTAATGTACAAGATCTTACTTTATCAGGCATTTCTCCCGCCTTCTTCGCATCCTTTTGTGGTGTAGTGGTCAGCAAGCTCGACGCGTAACCGAGAGGTCCGTGGTTCGATTCTCGGCGAAGATATTGCTCATTTTCATCACTCCTGTTCCGAAATAACGTACTGTCTCTACAAGTGGCGCCCGAACTAAAAAGGTGGTGGATGATGATTTTCCACCACTGAGATTTAGCAATTGGGTTCCCTAATCCCCAGTCGCTCTTTAAAAGGGGGAGTGTATAAGCTATTTCTCCCGCCTTCTTCGCGTGCCTTCGTGTTGTAGTGGTCAGCATGCTCGACGCGTAGCCGAAAGATCCGTGGTTCGATTCCCGGGGAAAGCGTTGTTCATATTTCATGTCTCCTGCTTCGAGATAACCTAATGTCTCTACAACATTCCAAACATCCCGTTTTTGTTTTTCTTGTACACCTATTCGCAACAATTTTTCCACTTAACCCTCTAACCGGGAAGGCCGTATATATAAGGAAATTTTTTTTTGATATCTGTACGAACATATATATGGGTGCATATTAAAATATGTCAAAAAAATTAAAGTAATATATTAAAAGTACATAAATCTAAGTCTAAAATGCCAGAAAATCTTTTACATTAAATCAAGAAAATAAATTTTCCTGGTAGGAGTTTTTGGGAAATTTGTGCTTTCTTAAAGAAACCCTGGCCGGTCAGAGGGTTAAAGGTAAAAGTTGACTTTTTTTACTTTGTTGATGACATTACCTATCTTAGCTTTAGATATCGAAATGCCATGACCTTTCGCAACTTTTTTAACAGCTAGATACGAATAATTTTCATCCAAAAGAACAGAAACATAAACTTCCATCCATTGCTCCTTTTAAAGCGACCTTTTACATGGAAACAAAACTGTCAAGTTGCAGAGGGTAATTTATACTTTTAAAAATATAGCTGCGGTTCAAAAACATTCGAAGCAGAAGATTTTTTTACAGCAAAGCAAAATCGTCTAAAAATATATAAATAGCCTCTGTGATATTTTAGGTGCTATTCTCACAAGCATCTAGCAAAAATATATTTAAGGAAATTTTAAATTCTTCAAGGTATTTAGTTGAAACCTGCGAGCATGCATATACAGAAATTTGCAAGTAAGTTCTCTGTTGAGACTTATAAAAGAAAGAATTTTCATTCGAATTATTTTATAAAAATGCATAAAATAATTTTTTTTCTCGAATTATGAGAATAATGAAACTTCATTTTGGCATCTTATTTAGAAACTAAAACAAATTCCATAAACTCCAGGCTATTTATACATACATAAAACTACAGTAAAATAACAAAACATTTACTGTGACACAAAACAGAAGCAAAAAAATGTTCGTACAGACACCTGTTAACGACAAGTAAATAATTACCCCCTAAAGTAGATTATGAAAACCAGTCTGCTTGACAAAATCATTTTCTGGCTGCTTTACGTTCGAGTTATTTGTTTCGTCGTATATAACAGGAGAATAGCTGAAAAAAAGAACGATATACTAGGTTTTCTTCTTTTATGAACGATGGTAAAACACAGAAAAAAATATTTAATGAAGATAATTAAAAACTTTAAGACTTTCATTGAATATAGTTTGGTATCATATAACCATCATTTCTTTCTGCTGATGTTGCTATGTATTGTGAGAGGCTATATGAAGGTATTCGTATAAAGATGCTGTTCGCCCATTTTTCAAACGAATTTCCTTTGTTATAAAAAAATCGACTGCTTGGAAAAAAAAACATTTTTAACTGCAACTATGTACTTGAAATTGTAAATTATCGTCTGTTATGTGCCAAATTTGTTTCCAATCAAAATGGCACTTTTGCAGAAGCAATGGACAGGCTTAAAAGACTTTTAAATTGTTGATAATTCCACAATTATTGCATGCAGGTTAACTAAACGCATAAAATCGTAACCAAAAGATAAGACCAACATAATTCAATCATTTTTAAAGCAAAAAATGCATAATTTACGAACATATAAAAATAAAGAAACTGAGCTCACTGAGCCGAGTAATAGAGTGTATATATATATATATGTTCATAATGAAAGTAATTAAAAGTAAATTAATAAGCCCAAGACTTGCGATAAAGCTGCAAAGTAATAAAGCAGTAATTCACTATAAATTATAAAAAGAAAACTCTCCATATTACATCTCCAAGCAACGGAAATTCAATTTAAAAACATTATTGAAAAGGTATTTTTCAGAATTTAAAAAAAGAATTATAGAAATTACAGTCCTCCTTGCTTTAAACACAGTTAAGGAAAAACTAAATCGCAAAAATGCTAAAATCAAAACGAAACTTTTAAGTATTGAAAAACCAGTTATTGTTGATAGCAGATTAATCGACTTATCAAGGGGATAAACCAATCTACCAACAGTAACTAAAATAAGAGAGAGTGTTTCATCTTACTTCCAAGTAAGCATCAAATTATTTGCAAGCTTCAAATCACTAATTGATACTCAATCAAAATAAAGATATTAGTCACTAAACCAAAAGAATCCTATTAAAAAGCAAATAATCTTTAAGATTAAAATTTTTTCACTAAGAACACTATTAATCTGAACGAGACGCTTACTTTAGATGGCATATCCCCTATACTTTCTTTTCATTTCAAATACAAAAGTAAAAACAAAAGTAGATTCAAGAACAAATTTTAAAAAATCATAAGAAGATTAAAAGTAATAATCCATAAAACTCAAGTTAAAAATTGTAGTAAAAAAGAAATTTAAATATCAAACTAGTAAGCAAAAATTAACCAACTTGCCTTTAAATTTTAAAAACCAAATGACTGGAATGCAAGTACGTATTAAGAGATGGAAGCAAAAGGGTTGTCGTAATAAGTAGTTTTCTATTAAAGAAAGTTTAGCCTAAATTGGCGACAAAACTACAAAGTTTCTTGGAGATATAATACACAGAGAGCAGGCTGTTATTAAAATAGCGCTAAAGCTGCTATTAGTTTGAATTTATATTCAAAATGAAAGTAATTAAAGGTAAATTAATAAGCCCAAGACTTGCGCTAAAATTGCAAAGTAATAAAGCAATAATTCGCTATAAATTATAAAAAGAGAACTCTCCATATTACATCTCCAAGCAACGGAAATTCAATTTAGAAACATTATTGAAAAGGTATTTTTCAGAATTAAAAAAAAAAATTTGAATTTTCAGTCCTCCTTGCTTTAAACACAGTTAAGGAAAAACTAAATCGCAAAAATGTTGCTATATATATATATATATATATGCATTATATATTGTTTCATAACAGTAAATTTTATTTAATTATTTATTAAATTTAAACAATTCATTGCGCCATTGCTGCAAGGAATGAAATTTAAATTATAGTAAAAGGTAATTATTTAAAATAGTAATTTTAAGATAAAAATTATAATTTAAACAGAAATTGTGTAAACAAATTAATGCTAATTATGAACTAATCTATAATATCATTTAAATTCAGTAGCATAAGTAAATCAAGTTCAATTTTTACTAATTAATAAAAATGAAACTAAATTTTATTAAAATGCATACATGAATGATTGCTGAGTAGGCCGGAGACAGACTTATCAAGGGGAAGTTGCCTCCAAACCTAGCTCCCCAATCATTCAATTCGTGTTTCGTCATTCATGTATTCAAGGGCAATAGTTAAAACCAAAAGTAAAGAACATTCAAAAAAAATACCACCTAATTGGTTTGAGAAATTAAAAACCAGGAGTAAATAATCATAAATAGTGAAACATTCCGAGAAAAATTAAATTTTTCTAATTTTTAAAAAATTTTATTTAAAAATTTTTTAAAATTTTTTTAATAAAAAAATAAATTAATTAAATTTTAGAAATTTTAGAAACCCTTGTATACATAAAACCTCCCCGACACGAATATGCATATTATTAAAAAATTTTTTAAATATTAAGTGAAATCTAAACCGAAACTATACAGAATGAAGAAATTAAATATTTTCAATTATTAAATATATAAATATTTCGAAAAATCTTAAAAACTACATAATAAATACTGAAAAAAATTAAAATTAAAATTAAAAGCAAGTAAATATAAAGTTTTAATTTAAACTTACCAACCAAAATTGGGTAAAAGTATTGTACAAGTTAATAGATGGCGTGAAAGTAAAGTTGAGTTGAGGGCCAAATTGCATTGTACTCTTTAAATTAATAGAGGGCGCTAAATAAATAAAGTGGAGTTGAGTGGAGGGCTAAAATCTGCAATTTATGATTTAGAAATTATTTAATAAAATTAATTTCAAAAAATTCATAAATATTTATTAAATATTTTCATTTCCTAAAGATCAGGAATGCATGTTTAAATTTAAATTAACTAGACAAGCAATTGTAATTTTTTGTTTAAACTAACCAACTATTTAGGTATGGAGTGTGGCTGAGCCAATTTAAAGATGCAAGTGTGTAGAGAAATTTTTAAAAATTTTTGTAAAAAATTTTAATTTGTGTGTAAAGTAGTATTTTAAATAATTTTTTATAAATTTATAATTTGTCAATTGGTGAAAATTTGGAATTTTGTGTAGGAAATTTTGCAAAAAATGTGCAAGTAATGTAAATTGTGTTATATATTATTGTAATAATTGTATAATAATGTAAATGCATTATATATTATTTATATATTAAATGTTAAATATATGTATATATATGCATATATTTATATGCGGTCGATTGCAACCAAAATGCGAGGTGCGCATCTACATGTTATAGCAGCAGTCCTATATACAAAATTTCAGCGTTCTGAGGCTAGTCCTTTTAGAGTTATACGAGATACATACATACTACATAGTTATACGAGATACATACATAGTTATACATAGTTATACGATACATAAATACATAGATACATAGTTATACGAGATATACATAAGATACATAGTTATACGAGATACATACATACATTTTAATACGTACGCACAGACGCCACTAAAACATCTCTTCAGAATCCGTTTTAAATCAGTTTTATAATTTTATCGGGGGAAAAGGTCCTTTATTCTGGCCTTACGTTTAGGTATTGTGCAAAAATATCGTTATATTGCATTCAATACAGGTCAAAATGTATATTTTCGTTGAAATATGGGTTACAGCCGAAAACATCGCGGACGAAAGCGTCGCGGAGAAAACAAGGCAAGGCGAAAACGTCGTGGCACAAAGCATCGTGGGAGAAAATAAAGAAAAGAGAAAACATCGCAGTTGTAAAACATTGTGGGGCAAAATATCGTCGTCAAAACCAAAGCGGTTCAAAAACTTCGCAGTTTAAAAACATGGCCGTCAAAAATATCGTGGTAAAAAATAAAGTACCTACAAATCATCGCATGACGATAACATCGCAGACACGCGTTTTTCAGGCTTTGATAATTATTAATGGGTATTCGCGCAATGATTTATGAGAGCAAGGTGGAAAGAAGGACAATTTTTACTTTCATATTTTTATTAACTAATAATTTTCTTAAAAAACAAGAAATTTAAACAAAACAAGAAATAATTTTCACTTTAAGAGTATCAGATTAACAAAAGTGAAGAAAATAATATCTTAATTAACTTAGAAATTTCTTATAGATAAGTTCATGCAGTTACTATCTTTCTATTACTAACTAGCTTTCTTTTTCTATTCTTTTCTAGATTATACTTTTCGTGAAATTTTACCAGTAAAACTTTATAAAAAAATAATGTAGTAATGACCTTTTAAACTATAAAATTAAGTGCTATAAGTTGCCATTTTACATTTTCAGCAAATATTTTAGTTAATAAAAAATGTGAAAGTGAAAATTATTCTTCTTTCCATCTTGCGCTCACAAATCATTATGCGAGTTTTTACAATTATTAAACAATCGTTAAATTTTACAATTATACAGTTACAAAAACAATTACAAAACAAAATTATACACAATTACAATTATACAATTACAAAAACGTACCCTGCATCGTCTTCTCCGAAAGCTGGAAAATTCCCTATGAAAAATAATTCTTATTTGGACAAAAATGGTAAAATATTGTCACTATAAATGGATATTGGGTATATTTAAAGGCTCGCAATAAAAAGAAATCCATTTATTATTATCAAAGCGAAGGAAAAAATCTTAGAACATGGTTCAAAGAATCTAAAGATTTTCAAAGGGGTTTGCGATTGTTGCTGGTTTTTTGTATAACGACAAATAAAAATTAAACAGATTGCAGAAGACTGTTCTTATCAACTCCACAGGTTCAGATTTTTCTTTCAGTTAGTCTTTAATTTAATTCATTTATTTCAATATTTGTCATGGGAAGGAACACGACAGGTCACTAAAAGGTTATATTCCTACGAGAAGATATCTCTTTGTGAAATAATTTCTAGCTGAAAGTTCTTTTTTATTTGTTTGATGGGTAACTTGAATTTACTCGGTTATAGCATCAACCGTTGCGGTATTCGGAACTGGGCTAATTAGCGTTTAACCTTTTAACTGCCATACCCGAAATAATCTTGCGCATAGCACTGGCGTTCCAAAATGTCACGCCCGACTATCACTCGGGGTAATTTTTTTTTGAGTGCATCGTATTGTTATACCCGATTATATATCGTGAGAAGTTTATTTCGGCTTCAGTTCAATAGATGGCAGCACTTTACTGAAGGTTTCAAAGGATAGAGGTTTATGTTCAAAGTGCGAGGCATTTTTCTTTTCTTTTTTTATTTTTTGATTGCGCGGCAAGCATTTGATTTTTGCAATAAAAAAAAATTGACAATTTATGTACGCAAATCATTAAAATAACTCGACAGTAAAAGGGTTAAATTACCATTATGTTGCGCACAAGTTTCAGTTTTTGCATTTCTAAGATCTTGCAAGTTACAGTGGGTAAGTTTTGCAATAAAGCGTATCTTTTAATGAGCTTTTTTATTAAGTTTTATTTCTTGTATATGTACTTTGCGTTCTAGAGTAAGTGAAAACGCAAGAATTTGTCGGACATACATAAAAGCTAAGCAAAATTTAATTTAATATTTAATTAATGTTTGGCTTTTCAACTTATAAGGTATCTCTCCCGCTTTCTTGGCCTGCCTTCGTCTTGTAGTGGTCAGAACGCTCGGCGCGTATTCGAGAGGTCCGTGGTTCGAGTTCCGGCGAGAGCATTGCACATTTTTCACCTCTCCTGCTTCTAAATAACCCAATGCTTCTACAAGTGGCCCCCGAACTAAAAAAGGTGGTGGATGATGATTCTCGGGATTTGGCGACTGCGTTCCCTAATCCACAGTCGCTCTTTAAAAGAGAGAGTATATAAGGTATTTCTCCCGCCCTCTTGGCATGCATTCAAGGTGTAGTGGTTAGCAAGCTCGGCGCGTATGCGCGAGAGGTCCGTGGTACAGAGGCATTGTATATTTTTCATCTGTCCTGCTTCTAAATAACCTAATGCCTCTACAAACATACGTTTTTCATTTTCACGTATAATACATGTGAGCATTTATAAATACTGAGACAGAAACAATGATCCAGTTTTAAGTAAATTTCTTACATCTTTAGCATTTTTTTGTGATTGTGATCGTTTAACAAAATGTAGAAAATTTCCACACTTGAAATACATATAATTAAACTATAATAAGTAAATTCATACACATATACCGCATCAAAGTTGAATTAATTATTAATTGAAAACATTCGACTTTTCTGCATGGCAAATCGAAAATAATTAAGTTGAATATTTTTAAAACTGTTTACTTTATGAAACGCTACTATTTTTCTCTGTTTCAAATCTATTAAGCTTCTAGCGCAGTGTAATTACGTGGAATTATTTTAATTAAAGTAGTTGCATGTATTATTTATAACTCATTAGTATTTATGGAATTGCATTAAGTACGATTTAATGGCATGTTTTGTTTCACATTTAAATAAGCATAAAACTGTTTTGTAATTAAAGTATTCTTTTACAAAAGAATAATTTTCTTTGCATTCTTCCCCCCCAACTTAAAACGTGACTCCGGTATATGCCATCAGAACTACAAAGCCATTCGTAAATATCTATTATGTAGCAATTAAGTGTCTGTAATGTTGAAAATAAAATTCTGGGCAGTAATTGCAGTAATTAAATATGAAGTACTGATGAAGTGCTTTGACGATATATTCATATGTATCCTTATGTAGTACTGTAAAATATGAAGTACCGATGTTCAGTAATTAAATACGAAGCTAGGTTTTTGAAATTTATAAATGTTTATAAGCTATTTTCTCCCTCCTTAATGCATGCTTTCGTGGTATAACGGGAACACACTTAGCGGGTATTCGAGAGGTCCAGGTTCAAGCCCCGGCAATCGCATTGCGGATTTCTTCAGTTTCCTGACACTGAAACTAAAAGGTGGTGGATGATGATTCTCCACCACCAGAATTTGGCGACTGGGTCCCCTAATCCCCAGTCACCCTTTAAAAGCGGAAGCATATAAGGTATTTTCTTCCTCCTTTCTGTGCATGCTTTCTTGGCGTAACGGTAGCACACTCGGCGCGTATTCGAAAGGTCCAGGTTTGAGTCTCGGTGAGGGCATCGCACATTTTCACATCTCCTGCTTAAAAAAATTCTAATATCTCCACAAATTATATGTTTAAAAAGAAATATATATTTTAATTTGAAATCATTATTTTAATTACTTTAGGTTAAGAATTATTTTAGATTATTTAGAATATTATTTTAGACTGTTAGAATAATTATTAATTATGAAGAATTTTTTAAGATATTACTTGTTGTAGTCACACATTTTCTATAGTAATTAATTTTATTTATGTAAATCTTCGTATGTCTAAAAATCATTTCCCATAATTTCTTAGCTCTGGGTTTTAAATTCATAAGCACATAACCAGACGAACATCATATAATCTGCGCTGACCAGTTCAGTGCTAATGATACATGCATGTACTTCATAACATACCACAAACGTTAACTAGAAACTGGGACCGTCATAAGAAATTTTTTATTGGTAAATTTATGTCTACAGGGGGCAGCGTTTATTGCTGGAGTATATGGATAGCTTTTGAAAATGGCAAGCCACAAGAAGAAATTGACAAACACACAAGGAACTTCAGTTTGTTCGCAAAGTTTAAGAATACATAATGTCGTGCGATTATTTTTTTTAATCTTCAAGTAGTGCTTCTAACTCGTTAAGCTTTTTCCTGGATATTTTAATCGTTTTAAAGTTAATTCGTACGGCCAGCGGTTTGCAGTTCTATTTTGCTTTCTTTTTTTGTGACGACTTAAAGTATATTTTACTATAATTAGTGCTGAAGTTTAATATCTTAGCTTTAATTTGTTAATTACAGGTAAGCAGAAATTTAAGGCATATTCTGAATATTTTATTTCCCACAAAGAGGAAATTTTAAAATTGCTTTAAATTGCAGAAGGCTATTATGCCTTGTATGATAGTTTGTGAAATTAGAAAATACTAATTGGGAAATTTTAAGTGTTTGCAGTATAACGAAAGAAAAAAAAGAAAGTAGTAGAAGAATAAGAGACCTTTTAGTCAAGAATTTTGCGCACTGAGCTGCAAAATTAAAATTAAAGTCAAGTAAAGGGAGTAAAATTCTAAAAGCAATCGTATAAAAGTAAATGATATACATGTTCATAGCAAAAAGAGAAAAATTCTAAAGGCAATCGCCTAAAAGTAAATTTGATACCTACGTTCCAAGGCATAAAAATTTGAACAAAATGAATTACACAAAAAGAAAAACAAAAAAAAACTAAAAACTAAATGCTGGTATTCAAGAAAATCAACATTTAAAAA
>KK113371.1:390915-404803 GCA_000611955.2 Stegodyphus mimosarum
GTGATATAATAAAAGTGTGTCCAATGCATGAGAAAATTAGAGTTATCTGGGGAGATAAAAAATACACTGGTCATCAAAATTATAGGATAATGAGAAAAAAATATGCTTATTTAATCAATGTGCAACCAATGTCCAATGCTGTAATTATTTACGTTAATTAAATACAACTGAACACAATATTGCACTTGCACGCATATGTTAGCGCCTGAAATATGATAATTCGGTGACCCACATTGTGGTGTACAATGGACGCATGTTGGAACTCCCTGTCTGTAGTGTTGTTTGAAGTTGACGTGTTTTCTGAGACTGATCAGTATACAGTAGTTACGGCTCAAAGGTATCATTTAAGTGAAGGATAAAAGTGGCGAATGATTGGTAGAATCGAGAGATGTCAAACACAAATGGAGATCCCCCTAGATTTGAATATCCTTCAGAATGTCAAATTCTGAGGAGTTTGGAGCCGCTTTTTAAGCGGTACATCAGCTTGGACCACGAAGAGCAATAACTGCATAAGAAGATAGATTGTTTTTGGTTGTCGGATAGAAGAAATCGTGAATTGACTACAAGAAAGTTGGTTTTAGATCTTCAGTTTGCCATAGGAACTTGAATTAGCCGTCCTATTGCTGCACAAAGGCTTATCGAGGTTGAACTGCATGCGAGGAAACCAATGGTTTGTGTCCCACACAGTCTAGCTTCCAGAATTAAATTGGTAGCTTTGTGATGTTCAATGGAGCCAAGACGCCTACTGTTTATAGTCTGAACAGACATTCTAGACGTGTTTGGATCTGGAGAGAGGAAGGAACACGCAACTTGCCTTCCATTGTCCATGAAATATCCCGTTTCCCCGACTGATGTTCCAGAAGGAATCATGACAAACCGCCAGCTTCATATCTTTCCAGGAGATTCTGTAGCCACTCGGAGATATGTCAACGCGGTATCGGAACCCCACGTTAGATTAGGTGCTGTTGGCCCACAGGTTTTTCTAATGGATGATAATGCTCCGCCTCATCAAGCATATGTGGCGTCAGGATACTTGCAATCTGAAAATACCATGGGAATGGATTGGCCAACTTGCAAGGTATCTCTCCCGCCTTATTAGCGTACCTTCGTGGTATAATGGTCAGCACACTCAGCGCGTATTCGTGAGGTTCCGAGGTTCGAGTCCGGGCGAAAACATTGCTCGTTTTTCACGTCTCCCAGCAGCGAAATAACCTGATGTCTCTACACTGGCGCCCGAACTAAAATAGGTGATGGATGTTGATTCTCCACCATCAGGATTGGGTCCTCTAATCTCCGGCAGCCCTTTAAAAGACGGGGTATATAAGGTATTTCTTTCGTCTTCTTAGTATACCTTCGGGGTGTAGTGGTGAGCTAACAAGGCCCGTATTCGAGAGGTCCGAGTTTCGAGTCCCGGGACACCAAATTTTCGCACACTAAATTCTTCTCCGAACCTTCCAGGAGCTAAAAAGGGCGCTTTTAGAAGAGTGGCGCTCATTTCCACAAACCGTGATCAACAATTTGGTATAGTCTATGAAATTAAGATGTGAGGTATGTATGTTTGTTCAAAGTGACCTTACATCAAATTAAAGAACAATTTTTTCCACAAGAGGTGACTTAATTTTTCCATCATTTTCCAATTTCAATATATTTGGTTTTAATTTCAATATTTTGCGAATAACCAATTGCAAAGCATTGTAATTTATCTTACCTAATACTACTGAACGCATTTCTATTAATAATTTTTCATTAAGTATCAGTTACGTTTTGTTTCTGTTATTATCCTTTAATTTTCATGAACAGCGTAATCAGATCATAATGTTACCACTCGCTACAAAATATTATTAGTTTAATTTTCATCGTTTAGAATTATTCATCTTTTCGGAGCTAATTCTTTATCAAGTTTCCTACTTGAAAAATTAGATTATTTTCAGAGCATATCTTCATTAAATGGTCCGTGACCACTCTGAAATCCATTGCTTTTTTTTTCGTTTGAAATTCCTTCAATTGAAAGTACCACAAAATATAATTGAGCGCTTAATAATTAAATTATCATAATTCAAGTAGTCTTCCAGTCTTACATTTATGAAATATACAAGTCATATCAAATTCCTGAACAATTAAATGGCGAACCTTTCCTTTGACATCGTTTTATGAAAGGAAAGTGTCTTGGGAAGATAGAATAAAGCCTGTTATATTCAAAACAAATACTGCTAATAATACCGTACTTCCTTTGCTTACTAATTTTATTGTACGAAAATCGAGGGGAAAATTATGCAAATATTTTAATATATTAAATTAATAATAGATGAATATACTTAATAATTTAACATACTAAATTATTAAATATATTAAATTTAGAATAAATATTTCATAATTTAATGTATTAAATTCGAGTTTTTTTACGTGAAAGAAGTGTAATGTATTCCTTTGGGCAAATAAATTCTATCAAGCTATATTCGTTTCTGTGTGCATTAAATTTATTACGAACCCGTTTGCGAGCTACAATATTTTCTTTCCTACGCCCTTATATATCGAATTAGAATAACATTTATAGTCGTCTACCGCTACTCCTTAGGCCTCACGTAATTCAGTGCTGCTAGAAATGCTACCTATGAATCTACTACTGCTTGCGACTCGTCGTCATTGTCATCGCTGTCACTGTCTCCGTCACCGTTCAGTCTGTCTTTCCATGCGTAGTGATCTTCAGAACCATTCATATATAATAAGATATTTCCAATTTTTTCACACTCTTCATTGCTATTGCATCATCAGTTAGGGGCCATGAATTCAAATCCACAGAAAATCAGTTAAACACAAAAGTGAAATAACATTGTCTTGCAAAATGAAGCAACTGTGCATTAATTTGCAGAAATGGAAATAGCCGCAAGGTAAACACAGCGACTTGCTTTTTTTAATTTTATTACTTTGACAGTTTCTGACACCAAATGTGCTGATTGATTGTTAAAGCTTCGTGTTAATGTACGGTATTTATGTTTCAAATTTAATCACGAAACTCAACGACTTAAAAGAAGTGTTGCCACTCAAAGTACATTTGTCAGTTGAATTTAATAAGCAAAGTCAACGATTCAAAAGAAATATGTTTCCATTGCCCTGATTAAAATAGTTTTTCTCCCACACGAAAATATTCTGTTGTCAAGAAAGGAATAAGATGTTTAGCCCAAAAGGCGTTAGCCCAGAAGGGCTACTAATTTCGTTTTGGCATTTTGCGTGGAATCATTATAAACGGCGTATCTCTTTTCAGATTGTTGCCACCAAATATTATCTCTCTGTGTTATATTTAAAGAACTTAAATAATGAAGAAGCTGCGTAAATGTATGTGTGTTTCTCGCATTGTGATAAAACAAAGGTACCTAGAGCAATCTAATTTTGAATAACGTACGCTTCCACTCGAATATGCGCATCTGGAAGCCCGAACTTGGAATTTGTTTTATTATCTATTTCATATTTTGTAAAACTTTTTGTTGAACAAACTCAAACGATTTAAAAGCAAGCAATGGCAACACTCTACTGGTAAGGGAAAAAAAACTTCTTATCTAAAGGTCGCGAAACTGTGTCTGCAGGACGATTGTTTTCGTTTTGGCATTTTGAATTGAAAAAAAGTCAGTTCATTTTTCAAATTGTTGCCACCAATATTAGAGACCTGTGTTATATTTAAAGAAATTAAATCATGAAGAATCTGCATAAAGCTGTGTATGTTTCTCGCATTGTGATAAAACAACGGTACCTAGAGCCATCAAATTTTGAATCACAAATCTTCACAGAATCACATCAAATCTTCCACAGAATATGGGTATCTAGAAGACCTAATTTGGAATTTGGAATTTATTTTATTATCGATTTAATATTTTGTTACACTTCAACAAATTGTTGATTAAAAAACTCGATGATTTCAAAGCGAGCAATGGCAACACTGTATGAAAAAAAAATTTCATCTCCAGCGCGCGAGACTATGTATCAGAAATTCTAAACATATGCTCGTTTTAAAATTATTTTGTGATATTGCTCTTGAACTGAATTTTATGGTTTAAGTGCGAAGAACATGATATTTAATAAATAAAGGTAACACACAAAATTTCAAGAAAACACCCCTTTGGACGTAATATAAAATCTGAAACCTTTCAGATTTTTGTTTATTTTCACTGTACACGAGAGAAAAAAAGATTACCTTCATTACTTTCAAATAATTTTAACAAAGTGCGTAAATTACATTTGGCGTTATTATCGCTTGTAACGAATATGCCAAATTTCAAAACGCGCCAGTATGTAAATTCACGTATACCTTAGGATATTTTGAATAAAAAACTCGAATTTTTTGCAGGTGTGCCTAGAAATTCATTTACTTTAAGAGGATGGTAAAACATTTATGGGTTACAATACAAAAGTTTTTTTGGAAAATTTATGAAAATTGTTTTAAAATATAAATTTTGGAAATATATCTTAAAAAATGGGCGAATTTTATTTAGAGTGAACCTAAATTTCAAACTGTTAAAGGAAGAATCAAATAAGTTTAATAAAAAAAGAGAGATTAATAAATATATACCAAATTCACTTAACATTCAGGAGCTAAAATTTTGATAGATAATTTTTTAAAAACGACTCGTACGACGTTAACAAAACTTGCCAGTTTGGCAAAATGTGAGTCGTGGAATCGAAATATCGAATAAAAATATGTTGTCATTTCAGAAAAAGTTCGATTTTGTGTCAAAATACCTATAATAGAACAATTCTATATATAAACCTAACACATATCCTAAGTCACACTTTCGAGACATGAAAAACACAAGTTGAATTTTGTCAGTCCGCCCAGTAGAACCGGAGATATAGGAAATGTTTTTTTTTCGCAGTGTACCAGTTCTTATTAAAACCATTACACTGGTGTGTAAAAATTAAGGACGAGACGGTTTTTTCACCATAACTTTGTACAAAAGCTTTCCAAATCAACACATTTAATACCGTAAGATCCTCAATACGTAAGGACATGAGTAATGTAAGCAACACTTACTAAAAGAGAAATCAGAGGGATAAAAAGAAGCTTTATTGAAAAAGTAGCATGGAGCGCAATGCAACTGAAGGCCAAAACATCCCTGTGATGGGTGTCCAGCAAGAAACATCCGGTCTTTAATAGGGGATATGATCTCCCCTGACTGCTAGGCAGGTTTCACATCATTTGTGCATGCTGGATATGTGGTTGTTAATGAGTTGTTGAGACACTGCTGCTCGTTCCTCTTGTAGCACCAATCGCAGTTTCGGAATCGTTACTGGCGATAAGTTACGTGCTGCCACGGGTCTCCCTAGTAAGTTCCGTACATGCTTGACGGGATTTAGATCCAGAGACCTTGCCGACCAATCCATGTGTTCAATATCTTCACTCTCCAACAGCTCTTCGACAGTAACTGTGCGATGAGGTGGAGCGTTGTCGTCCATGAAGAGGAACTGAGGACCCATAGCCCTTGTGAAAAGACGCATGTAAGGAAGAAGAACCTCGTTACAATAGCAGTCCCAGGTGACGAACCTCCTTGGGAGATATGAAGGTCGGTCCGGCTACCAAGCATTATGTCTGCTCGAACGAGAACTCCGCGACCTCCAAAACAGTCCCTTTTGATGATGTTGAAGGGGTTATTGCGTGTTCCCCGCTCTGTCCAGATGTGTATGTGTCTAGAATCGCAACTCAGACTAAATCTGCTCTCATCTGTAAAGAGTACTCGTCCCCATTCATTGTCTCTCCAATTCCGGTGTTCCCGGCACCACAGAGAACGCCTTCTCCGATGGGCAGGCGTTAGAGGTACACACCGTACAGGGCGTCGTGCAAACAGACCACCACCGTGCAGTCTTCTGGCCACGGTAAAACGCGATATCGGTCGTCCAGTCGCCTGTGTCGTGTGTCTAGCGATTTCTCCCGCTGTCTGCCGCCTGTTTCTTCTGGCCTGTAAGGCAATATACCGGTCATCTGCGGGTGTGGTTCCTCGTGGACGACCACTACTAAACCCCCGGATAGCTGTTCCTGTAGGTTGAAATTGTCTCCAAAGTCGTGAAACGATGCTGTGAGCAATTCCGAACTCTGCAGCCACACTTGTCACACTGCGGCCTTCCTCCAACTTCCCAATGATTCGACCTCGGGTAAAAGCATCCAGATGTCGTCTAACAGATTGATTATTCACCATTTCTCGCTGAGGCAGCAACTCGGTGTGATTTTAACTGCTATACGGCGTTCAAGCTCTTTGCCAGAAATACTGATCTTACACCGACAATATGCTTTATACTTTATACTGCTTTATACTACTGCCCCATTACGTCTACCTGCATATCTGCGCATGTGCTACCGTACATCATCTTACTTAATCTCCTGATTGGTCATTCTGTCCGCTCTGCCTCTTCGTTCAGCTGATATGATAATTTTTCGACTTCGGCTTTAATTTTTGGGCACCAGTGTATATGGCGCTATGTTGATTCGATACGGTTTTACAGTTTTATTCGATTTGCTAAAATTCGATGCAGTTCAACTTAAGTCAAATAAAAAAAGTCGCTAGCCCTAAATCCAGCTTCTTTAATTTACGTAAATCTGGAATAACGCCGAGAACTTCAACTAGATAATTATTTAACACATTAACCAGAAAGTGATATAGTACGAAAACAAAATTTTCTAAAATAGTGAAACTCATGACTCAGGTTAGAATAATACTACTGTTTAATTCATAAATAAGAAATCAAAAAATTATTAAACTCTTCAAAGGATCTTACAAAATCCTCTGAACAAAGAGAATACAGATATTCCAACAGCAATTTCAAAAGCGCTTAACGTCATGCAATGGAATTTGGAAGGCTTCTTTTACGAAAAAGCAGATAAACTCAAGCTATCGATTTTTAGCATGAGCAGAAAATATACGAAAGTAAGTTGCGGAGAAAAATGAAACTCAATGCCTTTTCAAAACACGAAAATATTCTTGCTTCCGCTTACTTCTGACTATATATAATGCATAGTATATAATACGTAAACAGGGGCAAGATTATTTACTGCAAGCAAATAGAGTGACTGCGCCTAGTATTAACAAATAGAAAGACGAATGTGTTCAGAGGCCATTTTACAGATACGAAACCTTAAATGTGATATGACGCGAAACAAAAAGGACTATTTTCTGTGCTATTTCAGTAATATATGCAGAGGAGATTAGCAATTCTATTTTTTGTATACTTTTTTTAACTTTTGCTATAATATGGATAGCTTTATATTACCAAATTATTTCAATTGATAGGCTATTACAAATTATTTTTACGACTTTCACAAACATTTTTTAAAACAAAATATAAACATGTCTAGAATTTTCGCGCATGAAGTTGCTGGAAAATATCATTAAAGACATAAAGTAAGAAATTTAGAACTAATTTTTCACAAAGACTAAATTGAAATTCATAATTAATGAATTTCAAATACCCCATTAAATGTTACAAGGAATTTAAAAAATGTTCAAACCAAAACGTTTAAGAGCACACGTGCATTTAATATTAAATAAAAGTTTATTTCTGTAACTGATACTTAACTTAAATAAACTACTATGTTAGTGGTAATCATAATTCTACTCTTTCTTTTCTTACCAGAAATTCCTAGAACTGTCTCGCAGGGTCGATTTAAAAAGCTATGAAAACCGGAGAGAAACATCTCAGCTCAGTTGTTTTAGTGAGCTGTTGTTGTTTACTTTGATCGGATCAGCTCTATGTGGGCTTTTCGTTCTATTTAACGTTTCTAGTAGTTTAAAGTATAGCTACGGGTTATATTACTTGATATTGTACGAATATCTCTGAGGAAAATTCCAGCTTTGTTATATTTTTGTGATAAAAATAAATTGTATTAACCTTTTTTTATCGGACTTGTCCATTCAATCTATTACGAAGCCGTAAGCACGCAACAGTATGTATGTGTATGTATATGTACACTGTACAAAAACAAATGGGACAGTTCTATATCTCCCGTTCTACTGGGTCGATTGACGAAATTCAAATTGCGTTTTTCATGTCTCGAAAGCGCGGCTTAGGATATGTATTAAATTTATATGTAGCATTGTTCAAATATGGGTATTTTGACACAAAATCGAACTTTTTCTGAAATGAGATACGAATTGTTTTCCATATTTCGATTCTACGACTCAAATTATGCTAAACTTCCAAGTTTTGTAAAAATCAAACGGGTAGTTTTAAAAAATTTAGCTCTCAAAATTTTAGCTCTTCAATGTTAATTCAGCTTGTTATGTATTTGTTAATACCTCTTTTTTTTATGAAACTTATTTGATTCCTTCTTACACAGTTCGAAATTTAGGTTCAATCCAAATAAAATTCGCCCATTTTTTTATGATTTATTTTTAAAATTTGTATTTTTAAGTAATTTTTATAAATTTTTCGAAAACAATTTTCAATTGTAACCTATAAAATTTTTGCAATCATCTTTAAGTAGACGTATTTCTAAGCATACCTGCCAAAAATTAGAGCTTTCTATTCAAAATTTCCGAAGATATACGTGAATTTTATATCGGCGCGTTTTGAAATTTGGCATACTTGTTGAAAGCGATAATAACGAAAACGTGTTTTACGCACTTTGTTAAAATTATCTCAAAGTAGAAGGATGGTGACTTTTTCCCCTCTTATCCACAATGTATATTCAATGGCAGGAACGATGTGACTTTTTTCCCCCTCTGCACAATGGAAGGGAAGGAAAATTGGTTGCCACATATTAAGAAGTTCGTCGTGTGAATTATGTGAGTCGTTGGCTCAGACTGATAATTTTACCAATTTTTGAATTTCTCCGTAAATTTCGCACCAAATTTTACAAAATTTAATATGTAGGCATAATTTGAGTCGTAGATTCGAAATATGGAAACAAATTGGCATGTTATTTCAGAAAAAGTGCGATTTTGTGTCAAAATACCTATATTGGAACAAAGCTATATATAAATCTAATATAGAACGGGAGATATAGAACGAGAGTATAGTAGAACGGGAGATATAGACTCCCCCTTTTTTTTCTCGCAGAGTACGTGTGGCGTGTTTGGTATTGCCAATTTCAGCAAAAAGCGTAGTGCACAGGTAGGTGTTATAGCAGTTCCATATACAACATTTCAACATTCTACCTCTAATTGTTTTTGAATTATACGAGGTACATACGTACGTACATAACGTAGAGACGTCACGAAAAAAACCCTTTTCAATCAATATTGCAATCCGTTTTGGAAAAAAAAATGAGTCCTTTTATTCTGTCCGTAATTACAGACGTCACTCAGAAAACAGTCCAAATGAATTCGGGAAGGTTCAAAATTTATGTTTCCGTTGAAATATGATATCCGAAATTTCAATACGTTCTTTATTCTTTTCAAGAAAGTGAAAAGAATTGGATTGCTAGTTACAAAATGTTCCTTTTTCCAGTTGTATCTTTCATTTGTTACTTTGTATTCCTTATCACTTGCATCTGATTTTGAAATATATAGCATTAAAATTCCTGTTATATCTTGGTTTTCCTCTCTTCAAAAATGAGCAGTTCTCAAGCGATTTCAAATTTAAGCATCTCCATTTATTGCAAACTTCCGCTTTCATTTTGTCGGAAAATATCTCATAAGAATTTAAACTGTACCCATCATGCATTTCTATAGCAGATGCTAAATTGAAATGAGAGTTTCTCCGGACTGTTTTCACGTACGCTGCTGCAATAATAAAGGACTCATTTGACGTCACAACCACCTGCTTCACTTCACAATAGTATCTTTATCTGAGTCTTCCTTATAATAGGGGCTATTCTAGGAAAAGATTTCCATGCTTTCAAAAAGGAGAAAAAATATTAATCATATTTTTCCCTTTTGATTCAAAGTGCAGTTATATTTATCCTTTCATTGTTCTTTCCTTTACATCGCTATTAAAAAGATCTAAATATAAATTGTAACAAAATTTTTTTTGAAAAGCGATATTAACACTAATGAAGGTTCTTTTAATGTGTATTTTTTATGCTAAAAAAATGGTATAAACTTCTCTTTTGTTTATTTACGTTAATTAACCGTCACTGCGAAATAACTTATCTTACGTTCATGCATGCAATAACAACGAGTGTGTAAGATTCTTTGCAAAATTATGTTTGTGGTTTGGGTTTTAAGAAAATAACAAAAATCTTTTCAAATTACACGTTTGTAATCAAATGCCCTTAAAAGAAAAGAAAAATTTAAAGACTTTAGATTTTAATGGTACCCAAAAGGGTCTGTTAAGTTTTTTTTTATGCACTGGTTTTGCTCGCATTCCAGCGGTCTGCTGTTGTACTCATGCTGGTTAACCCATTTCGTTTGTCTTTTTAGCTATATTATTAATAAGCGTTTTATTTACACTGTAGGTGTAGTTTGTTTTGTTTTGTAGTATATTGTTTGCACCTCCAGTAGCAAAATTACAAAAATTTTCAAAGCAGCATAGCATCGTATGTTTAGAATTCTCGATGCAGTGTTAAGTACCGACATAAATTTTTCAATTTTTTTTTTCAGTCCTACTTCAGTTCATCATAGCAGAGTTGAATTTTCTTAGTATGCAAAAGTTCTTTTTTGTCTTTTTATTATTAACTAGCCGCTGCGCGGCCAGCCTTTGGCTTTTAAGTGTACCGGAAAAATGCCTAAAGATGCCAAACATTAAATTTGAAAACGGCACAGAATTTTACTCTGCAGAACAATTTTATCGTAAAAGAAACAAACAACAACGGAAAAAAAATTCAGTTAAAAATGCATTACATGTAAAAAGCATACAATGAAATAAGCAATATCCCTTAATACAAATATTAATTGTCCTAATAAATAAATTAACCAACTTCCTGCTGCCTTCTCTAGACAACGTCCAGTATCCAAGAGAAACATTAAATTTAAAAACTGCACAGAATTATCGCCCTCATTTTTCCGGGTGGCAATAGTGCTGATATCAGCAACAATGGCTGCGTGCCATTGTTGTTCATATAATGAGAAAAAATCGTCAATTCTATTTCATTAAAAAAAAACTCATTCGAATTTTGAAAAATCGATGTGCACTGGCTCTTGTCCAGATGCATCCTGTGTACCAAATTTACCCAGGTATCCAGGTACCTGTGTCTATTAGCTTACGCGCAGTTGCGTCAAAAATCTATCAACAACAATAAGAAAGGAAATTTGTTGCCAAAACTACATTTTAAAATATCTGAGATGTGAGAAGTGTATTCGGAAGCTTCATTTAAAAAATTTAAAAAAAATACAAAATATTATTATTTTTCCAAAATTCTTTTTTTAAAAGGAGTCGAAAGGATTAAAGTTCAACGTGTCCAAAAATCAAAGGAAAATAAACAGCGCATTTTTTAAAATAAGTTTTTTTTAAAAAAAATTCCGCTGAAAAGGTGTTAAGCTCACCTTCCTAAATAAATTCGTATTTAATCGATTTATTGAAATACCAATTTATTTTAAGTTCGTAAAATAGCTAAGTGTCTACGCTTCACGACGATGTAAAAATGAAATGTATAGAGTGAAATCTCGCTTTCCTGTAGCCCATTATGTCTCAAAATGACTCGATTTGGTCACAAAACATAAAATAAAAAAATTCTAATTCGAATTTCGAAAAAATCGCTTCGAGGGGCACTGGCTCTTGTGTAGATACACCTGTGTACCAAATTTCGTGGCCCTGGGTCTATTAGCTTACTCGCAACACGAACGAAAGACACACACACACACAGACTCTTTGTTTTATTATATGTAGAGATGTTTTGAGTGTTAAATTTATTAATTAAATATCACATTCTTCGCACTGAGCTTCATGCTCTTTTCGAAGATTACTACTAATAAGATTATAAGGTATTTCCTTCTTGCATGTCTTTATGGAGTAATGGTAGCACATTCGGCGCGTGTTCGAGAGGTCCAGTTTCCAGTCCTGGCATACGCATTGCTCATTTTTCATGTTTTCTGCTTCAAAATATCCTAACGGCTCTACAATATATGTTAATCTGGAATGCTGTCTGCTTTCAATGACATTTTCTAGGTCCTTCATCGCTTACAAAAGACTCATTACAACCTTGTGTTTTAGTCTGTCGAGGAGCTTCTGCGTAGGTTTTTGCCTTTGGTATTAATATTAGGACTTTCATCTGAGGTACGAGGATTGGAGATATTTTCTGTATTAAGCTGGATTCACTAGAAGAGAAGTAAATTGAAGAAACTCGATGTTCGTAGAGCCATCTATTTGCCAGAGTGAACTTCGTAACTGCGATAAGCAAGTATAACATTTCACAGAAATGACGTTCGCTCAAACTGGAGGTAGAAGCTGCTGAACAGTCACGTAATACAACAAAAAAATGTTTTTAAAAAAATCTGAAAGGTTTCTGATTTTAAATTACATCCAAAAGGGCGTTTTTTAACGTTTCGTGTGTTACCTTTATTTATTAAATATCATAGTCTTCACACTTAAACCATAAAATTCAGTTCAACAGCAACATCGCAAAATAATTTTAAAATGAGTATATCTTTAGAATTTCCGATACACAGTTCCTCGCGCTTTAGGCAAAGAGGTTTTTTCCCCGTAGAGTGTTGCCATTGCCCGCTTTTAAATCGCTTGAGTTTTTTCATAAAAAATTCGTCAAGTTTTGCAAAATATGAAAGAGATAATAAAACAAATTCCAAATCTGGGCTTCCAGATGTGCACATTCGGGTGGAAACGTACGTTATTCAAAATTGGATGGCTCTAGGTACCGTTGTTTTATCACATTTCACGTTTGGAGAAATATATATACATTTATGCAGATTCTTCATTACTTAATCTCATTAAATATAATACAGGCTGCAATATTTTGTGACAACAGTTTGAAAAGTGAAAAGAACTTTTAATTTTTCCGACGCAAAATCACAAATCGAACACATTAGTCCTTCAGGGATAAAGCCCCTTTGGACTAACAAGTCCTGTAATGAAAAGATCCCTATAGGAGCGAACTCAATGGGTTGCTTTCAGAGTGATTGTAAAAATAGAAGTCTTTTTCAGAAAAATTGAATGAATTCTTCTGAATATAACAAAAATAATTCAGAGAATAAGTAATGTATGTAATAAATATTTATGAGGATCGGACATTAGATTTACGAGTTTGAGGGGATTCACACTCTCGAACCCTTAAAAGTAAGGTTAGATAACACCACTCAGATAGCGAGTGCTATGCCCGATGTCGGAAAATCTGAAACTTAAGGCAGGAATAATTTAGTTGCCGCCTGGACAAAGTCAATTCTATCGTTATCGTTCTTGATGTTCTGGAAGTTTCCTTAAGGATCTTCAAGTTTGTGGATAAAATTGTTAAAATCACTGAAGGTTTCTGCTTCAGTACCTATTTCTTCTTTTTTATTTAACTTTTCTTTTGGAGACGGAGCGGATACAGCTGTGGTGTAAGTTTTGCTTCCTGTATTAGTATTATCATTGTTGGATCTGCCGCCCAAACGAGAGAGTGGTTAGGAACGCGGACTGCCTTACCAAACTGAAGGGGCCAGGATCAAATCCCGGATAATTCATGGATATTTGCAAATGTGTAGTGCATATTCCGCATGGGGAACACTTTAAATATGGGACGAACCGAGCATCCTCTCGAGAGGCTGGTGGTTGTAACTTATGGCAGGAAGAAGAGCGGTGGAAGACCATCGGACCCTTCCCCTCGGGTTTTTCTCCCAAAATTCGGGGGCAAAAGAGCATTCTTGCGCGCCTTGCCACGATGCATTTCTTTTGCTTATTCTGGTATTACTATCATATAAGTGATATAAGTTACAGCAACAGTGTTAGATCTTAGCACTGTTTGGTTTGCATTTCTTTTCATCGTGCTATGCGGACCTTAATTTCCTCCTTTGCGAAGGGTACAGTTGCCTTATTTCTC
>KK113371.1:412667-439272 GCA_000611955.2 Stegodyphus mimosarum
GTCGTGTAGCAGCACTTATTGCGGCGCGTGGTGGCCACACAAAATACTGATTCTGATCTCTTGTTCTTGTTCGTTTGCTTTGAACATTTAATCATTTATTTGTACCACTACCACTCAACTGTGTATTAAATTGCATTCAATTATGACGATTCCTTCTTGGTGTTGCAATTTTCACAAACGTGAGTGTATATAGGCAAGGGTAAATATTCAAAACCAAAAGTAAAAGTTCAAAACCCAAAGTAAAATCAAATGTTGCGAACTCAAAATAAAAATAAAAAGAAGTTAAACTAAATAGAATTTTGAGAAATTAAGCAATAAAAAACTAGGAATACTGATTAAAGGTCAATAGGTAGAAAACGTTATAATTTTAACAAAAGTAAGCAAAACAGAAGTAATTTGGAAAGTTTTTATTTTTAAGTAAACAAAAATTTAGAAACTCTTGCCTATTGCAATCTTCCCCTACTCGAATTATGTATGTAAACCTAAAAACTATAAACCTATAAACTATATACAATATATCAAAATATAAAAATAATACTAAAAAGCCAGTAAATAGCAAGTTCTAATTTAACTTACAACCTACCTAATTTAATAAACCTACCCAATTATTTATAACTTACCTAATTATTTATAACCTACCTAATTGAACTTTTAATATAACTTCTAATTTAACGTATATGTGCAGGGTGTTTCAGAGATCATGGGACAAACATGGAAGGGTGATGGAGCGTACTAAAACGTGCATTTTTTGTATGGGAATGTAGGGTCTAAAGTGATGGGTTAAGGCATGAACTCAAAAAAAAAAAAAAGATACGAGAGGAAAATGTGTTTATGTAAAAAATCAACGCAAAGTGCTTCTTTCAGCAATACAGTATTCACAATAAATGTTCGAAAAAGGGAACACTAATAGTAATAGGAACTACAGCTGTGATTAACTGGCAATGCAGCGGTAGAGGGCGGTAGTGAGCCGGACAAACCACGATCCAATGCATCAGAAAATCATTCGCAACTCTGATGTCTAGCGTGATGGCTGAGTTTACGCAGAGGGAAAAACCTGACATGCATCTCATGTATGGTGGTGCTGATGGGAATGGCAGAGCAGCGCTACGGTTGTATCAGGAACGGTTTCGGAAATGGCGTATGCCCAAGCACACAATGTTCGAGAGGTTGCATCGGGCTTTGTGTGAAAACGAGCCATTTGAAGCCACCTCTGACACTAGGAATGGAAGAAGAACTGCACGACAACCTCGCATTGAAGAATCCGTCTTGAACATTGTGCATGAATCACCTCAGACAAGTACAATAGCTACTGCAAGTCGCCTGCAGCTGAGTCATTCCACCGTTTGAAGAGTATTGAATGAAAATGGTTTGCACCCATATCATTTGCAGAGAGTCCAAGACTTGCAAGAGACAGATTACCCTCTTCCAGTTCATTTCTGTCATTGGTTCTTGCAGCAGTCTGAGACGTAGGCGGATTTCCCATCGGATGTGCTATTCGCGGACGAGGCAACTTTCTCACAGGACGGCATCTTCAACAGCCACAACATGCACATGTGGGCAACTCATAATCCACACGCCAGACGTCCACGTGACATTCCAAACCCACTTCTCGGTGAATGTGTAGGCGGGTATTGTTAACGACTACCTCATAGGCCCATATCTCTTACCTGCTCGTACAAATGGCTTATGTTATCATATTTTTCTTCAAGGGGTGCTACCGGAATTGCTGCAGGATGTTCCGGCTGTCTTTCGTGATCGCATGTGGTTCCAACGTAATATTGCACCAGCCCATAACCACTTGCAGGTCTGCAATTACTTGGATGAGACATTTCCGGGTCTATGGATTGGCCGTGGTGGACCCGTTCGATGGCCACCCCGTTCGCCAGATTTATCCAGCTTGGAATGTTTTTGTGGAGCCATCTGAAGAGCATCATTTACGAGACTTCCGTTGACTCACTGGAGGACCTCGTTGCACGACTATCCATTGCGGCTGCAAGCGTGCGCGAAATGCCTGTCATTTTTCAAAATGTTCGTCAATCCCTTCTGCGACGTTACCAAGCATGTACTACTGCTGGTGGGTGGTCGCAATGTTGAACATTTATTGTGAATACTGTATTGCTGCAAAGAAACACTTTGCGTTGATTTTGTACATAAACACATTTTCCTCTCGTGGGTTTTTTTTTTTTCGTTCCTGCCTTAACCCGTCACTTTAGACTCTACATTCCTATAAAAAAATGCATGTTCTAGTACGCTCCACCACCCGTCCAAGTTTGTCCCATGATCTCTGAAACTCCCTGTATATATAGACAACAATATATATATATATATATATATGTGTGTGTGTGTGTGTGTGTGTGTGTGTGTATCCGTTGATGCTGCCGATTTCAACTTTATACTGCTAATCGTTTTGGAGTTACGCGAGGTACATGCATACGTGCCTACTTACGAACAGATATCACGAACAAAATCGCCTTTGAATCCATCTTGAATTCATATTAAAAGAAAAAGTCTTTTATTCTGTCCGCGCGTACAGATGCCACGCAAAAAAGAAGTAGTGAAAATGGATTAGTGAACGGTTGAAATGGATATTTCCGTTGAAATGCAGTAGCCAAAATTTTTCGCGTTAAAATATTTAATGCTTTCCTCAGAAAGACATAAATAATAAAAAAACATGGAGCTTTAATTTTTTGGATCATGAATCTATTTCAGAGTTCTTCAAAATCGAGAATTTGAAAATCCCGTCTTTATTACAAACCCTCAAAAGTAGTTAAATTGTTAACTTTAATGTTTTTTAAAAGAAGTAAGTTTAAGACAGTAGAATGCCTTTCTATAAATTTCAGTTATCTTTAAGAAAGCATTTTTGAAATTTTTTTCTTATTACTTTCTTGTACGAAGTAAAGAAAGTATCGTAATTACGAAAATTTTCGGGTACCATATTTCAACGAAAATATTCATTTTGATCACTTTGGAATGCAATTTAACGTTGTTTTTGCGTGACATCTGTACGTAAGGATAGAATAAAGGACACGTTTTCCCCAAACGACTTATAAAACTGTTTTAAAATGGATTCAAAAAACGCTTTTTTTCGTTTAAAATATTCGTATAATTTAACATTCCGTACAAGGACCTGATGTGGTGTACACAACAATTTTTTTTCAATATTTTTTCATTTTTATTACAAAGAAATAACACATCATACATCGTTTAGTAACATCTTACCTGTCATGAGTTCTTCCCCTCCTTTTGGATGACTTACGATGTTATTCTTTTTTCCTCGTTTCATAAATTGTTGATAGAAAGCAATATAAAGAATTTCAGCACTTTAAATTAGTGCAAACATCACTCTAAATTCCATCGTTGAAAATAGAATTCTCATCAGTACGTATTTTTCTGGTTTTCATGCATTTAATATACTTTTTTGGGTCCGGAGAGCATTCAACAATGGTCTGAAGCATATTTTAATACTGTTTCTAGCTGCAGAAGTTTTCTTTTTTTGATTTCAATAAATTTTCAAAATATCACCTCTCAAACCTATTTCCAATGCACAATGATCCCGAAGTGTTGAGAACATAACAAAATGTTAACGTATTTTATGCATTCAAATGTCTCAAACTCATATTACACGCGGGATAAATGTGGAATCTAAAAGCAGCTGAAGGGTCAAAATTTTAAAAAAATAAATTTATTAACAGAAAACAAAATCTGTTAATTAAGTTTAAACGCTTTTTAGTACACTGCAGAGTCATTAGGATTTTTGATGGTGGAGGTGTGAAAAATGAATACTGCCCCCTCTGGACCTCAATCCTGGACTTCTCGAATGCACATAGAGTGTGCTACCGTTACACCAAGAAGGCATCCCGGAAACAGAGACAATGTACTTTATATACTCCCTCTTTTAAAGAGCGACTGAGGATTAGGAGACCCATTTGCCAAATCCTAGTGGTAACAAATTATTATTCATCGTCTTTTAGTTCGGGTAGGTTATACCACTTGTAGCGCCATTACAATTTTTTGAAGTAGGAGACGTGAAAAATGCATAGAGCCCTCGCCGAGACTCGAACGCTGGATATCTCAAATACGCATCCAGTATGCTTCCAATTACAGCACGAAGGCATGCGGAAAGGAGGGAGCAATACCTTATACGATATTTTCGTTGAATGATATCTAGAGAATATTTCCCACATGTAATTGATCCAATACATTCCAGAATTTTCACATACATTGTGCTGTTTGTCACCCTATATGATGGACGTCAGCTGCTCTGTCCAAGGGTATATTAAGTCTAATAGCAGTAAATAACGATATTCTGAACCAATAAACCAATTTCCATCACTGAAGCCCTACCTTTTTTTACGATTTTTAACATCGCACCTATAAATGATTTCTAAACGTACGAATTTCTATTGGAAAAGTTAACAAAAGGAATCAACGTAATGTTTGTGAATTTTGCAGGGCTAATTTAAATGGTTGAAATTCAGAATCAGTTTCTTCAGCAAGCTACTGGCGCCATCTATTGATGAAACAAAAAAACCAAAACACAATATTCTTAAAGGCTGAAGGTAAAGATGGTTTGGAATTAGGGTCGTTAACTAGAATTGAAAGTGTTTTTTAATATAAAATACCTCTAAAAGAATCTAATTCACCAATGAAAATATGACCTGCAAATCATAAATATATATAAATGACGAAGGAAAATTTTCATTTAAAAAGATGAAAAAGGTTTCTTATTCTCACGTTAATACTCCTAATTCTAATTATAAAAAGGATTCTTCGAAAACGCTTTTAATGTTGTATTTGATAAACCTTATTCTTCGTTATCTTTCTACACCGTAATTTATAATAAAATGAAGCATTTTATAGTACCGGAACCTTTTGAACAACTTTCCATAGTCAAATGAGTGTTGTAGAACGACGTTTGGATAATCCAGTTTTTAAAAGTTCCAAAAGCACAAAAATCCATAAGTTAATATCAAGTGATTCAGTATGACCTTGATACCTGTTTCTTGTTCCATATTTTTTCCAGGAAATTAATAATGAATTTTGATTTGCGGCTGATTGCTTTTGTTGATACAGTTCTACTGATTGATTGCCCTGTGGTTAAAGAGGACTTATTTCTTATCTGAAAATTAGGTATTAAATATGTTCCTGATAATATGGGGAGTTGATCTTAATAATATTTTTCTCAGCTCTCTTTATTTTTAATTCGCCGTTATATCAAAAACTAACAACAATCATAAATCACTTTGAAAAACTTTTTTTAGATTTTTTGAACCATGTTTTAAGATTTTTTCTCTTCTGTGATGATAATAAATGGATCGCTTTTTATTTCAGTCAGTTAAATATACTCAAGATTCATGTATTGCGGCAGCATTTTTCCGTTTTTGTCCGGATAATTGTTTTGTCATACAGAATTCTGCAGTGCGTTCTGCTTTCGGCGATATGTCGTGGAGAAAGACATTGTACATTACCTTTATTCGCCTTTTTAAGATTCAAATCAGCATTAATCACTTTGTTTACAGTTGACATTGAGCATTTCAATGATTTTGCAAGTGTCCTTGAACTTGCGGAATTTTCTTTCAACATTAAAGTTTTTACCTTTGCCACATTCGAAACATGCCGTTTTTTTTTTTTTTTTTTTTTTTGTATCTGGAACAGTTTTTTTCCTCGAAGCGAAACTTTAAGATTTTTTTCTTTCTTGTTGACAGTATTACTATCCTCGCTTGATACATGGAAAAATCATGGGTTTCACAGAATTTGTTAATAACTACATACGAATAATTTCCTTCAGAAAAAAGCACCTCTCCATCCATTTCTCCTTTAAAAGCACCATTTCGCATGGAAACAAAACTATCAAGAAGCAGACAGTAACTTATACTTCAAAAATATATTTGCACTTAAAAAAAATCTTTCCAACAGTTGATTTTTTTCAGTAGCAATGCAAAATTGACTAAAAATGTATGAACAGCCTCTGTAAATAAATAATATATAGTAGTATAAGGCCAGCTGGATTGATTTCTGTCCCGAAATTGCTTCAGCTAAGAGGAAGCTCCTTAAACACTTGCAAGTCAAGATGGGTAATGCCATCAAAATTGTACCGCAAGAACTATTCTTATAAACTTCGGAGAAGATATTTTGGGTAAATTAGAATTCTTGATATAGATGTTAGATTAATTAATAAGACGGTAAACGCATTGATGGAAAATTTTCTATTTCATTCTTGAGAAAATATTCAGAAATAATCACAGGTTACAGTTAAAAAGGATTATTCAGAAATGGTGAAAGTAAAGTTAAGCTGTCATCCCATTACATAGACTTAACCATCTCATCGTTACTTTCTATCGCCCATTAAAATGTTAACATTAGCCCAGTGATTGCTTCAGATGTCAAAGCTTCGGCCTAAACCAACTTCATTGGTTGAAAATAAGCCAGGGCATCTCATGTATTTGTAAGCCCATGTCATTTCTGAGCTTAAAACGTTGAAAATGCAATATTTTATCGATGTGAAGGTCATATGGAGCTTTGCGAAAATAGCTACAATATTGTGCAGACTCGGTTGAATACTAGGCCATTTACCATGCACACTATTTAATAAATATTGCCATTTCGCACGGAATGGAGGATTTAAATAAATATTCATACAATCTCGCAAAGTATCAATTTTCCGCTATGTTACTTTTGACATGAAAGAAAATGTTTAATTTAGCTTTTGAAATAGTACTATAGCCCGCTACTAATTGAAGAATTTAAAAGCAATATTTTTGCTACATCTTTTATTTCTTAACAATATAAATAACGGAAATATAATTCATACTAAATTTCATTTATCACATATCTAACTGATACCTTTTGCAAATAACTGCACCGTTCTTATTTAAAAAATGTGATGCGAACACAATATGACTTCCTTGTACGACCTATTAAAATATACACTACTTTTGCTGAATTTCATTAAAACTTATTTCCTCGAACTCTTCTAACTCAACTAATCGATCCCTCCAGGCAAGATGCAAATGACATCAGAATTTGAAAATTTGAAATTAAAGATCTCAGTCAGTTTTTTGTCTTACGGGAATCCAACTTTTTATAATTCTATTCTTCATAGTGAATATAAAACTTTTCCTAATATAAGTATAGGAAACGGGATACTGAATTAAAAGTGACATTTTGTTTTCTGTCAAAAATATTTTTTTAAACTGACGTTTCCAAAAAAACATGAATATTTTCGTCATTTAAAGCAGCTTCGTAATTAGAAGTATATAACTGACAACTTCTTATAATTTTATTTTTTAATGAGTACAAAACTTTTCCAAATGTAAGTATACAGACCCGGAAACGGCATTAAAAATTAGATTTCGTTATTTGTCAAAAAAAAAAGATTTTTTTTAAATTTGACATTGACAAAACACGATTATTTTTCGTACTTCGGGTAACAGGAAGTATACACCTGCAACAAAGATTTCCCAAATTAAGGACAGGTAAAGAACATTTAAGCCGGGTAAGAGGGTGAGTATATATATACATATAATATAAATATAAATATATATATATATATATATATACGAAAACACTTGGCACTGCCGATTACAATAAAAAAACAGGCACACAACTAGATGTTATAGCACACCCATATACAAAATTTCAAATTTTTATGGCTAACAGATATTGAGTTATGAGAAATACCTACAGAGAGCAGACAAAATCCGTTTTGAATTTACTTTATATCCCTTTTACAACCCACTTTGTAAAATATATGATGTGCACACCGGATTAATTCCTTGTACGGAATATTAAATTATATGCATTTTTTCTTGCACTTTAATTCAATGAATTAAATTAAATCTACACTCACGTTTGTGAAAATTGCAACACCAAGAAGGAATCGTCATAATTGAATGCAATTTAATACACAGTTGAGTGGTAGTGGTACAAATAAATGATTAAATGTTCAAAGCAAACAAACAAGAACAAGAGATCAGAATCAGTATTTTGTGTGGTCACCACGCGCCGCAATAAGTGCTGCTACAGGACGTGGCATGGAGTCAAACAAAGTTTGAATGTCTGACTGAGGAAGAGCATTCCATATCGTTTGTACGCGTACCCAAAGTTCGTCTGCAGACGCAACAGGACGAGGATCACGAGCAAGACGCCGACCAATGACATCCCACACATGTTCAATTGGCGACATATCCGGGGAACACGCAGGCCAAGGAAGAAGCTGTACCTGCTGCGCTGCAAAGAAGGATTTAACAATCCGAGCAGTATGAGGGCGGGCATTGTCCTGTTGAAATACAGCGCCTGGCAAGCTTTGAAGGAAGGGAACAGCTTCGGGCTGTAGAACTTCACGGATATACCGGTTGCTGTTCAGATTGCCCACAATTCGTAGCAATTGAGATCGTCTATGATATGCTATGGCGCCCCAGACCATAACTCCGGGTGTTCGTCCACTGTGGCGTTCGATAATGCACTCCGGAAGGTGGCGTTCACCGGCATAGCGTCTGACACGAATGCGGCCATCATGGTACCACAAATTAAAGCGGGATTCGTCAGAAAACACGACATGCTGCCAATCAGCACGCCAGTCTCTATGCTGATTGGCCCATTGTAGCCGCAGGCGGCGATGGTCGTGCGTTAGGGGGATCCTGTATAAAGGAGTCCGTGCGCGCAGTCCACACTGCAGCAGACGTCTACGAATTGATGAAGCACACAATGAAACACCTGTAGCTATTGACCACAGTGCTGCCAATTGTCTAGAGGAAGCTGTACGGTCCGTCCGCGCCATGCGGACCAGGTGTCTATCATCGCGAGCTGACGTCACATTTCGGGGTCCACTCCCGGATTTCCGAGTTGTCCGACACTCGTCCGTCCACTGCTTCCAAACGCGCATCACTGTGCTGCTGTTACGCTGCACACGAGAGGCTACTGCACGATACGACAATCCAGCTTCACGAAGGCCGATGATTCTCCCTCGTTCAAACTCTGTAAGTTGTTCAAATCTCGCTCTCTTTCGTCGACGAGGCATAAGTACAGATTGAGTTAACGTTTACCACTAGCAGATAACCACCGATAACCATACACGCCTCGCTACAGCCGTCTATTTATTCGGATCCATCAGCCGTTCAGAGGGCGCTGCTCAGCATACGCATGCGCTACGGATTTGCAATTCTAATCATTTGCATATCATGCGCTACTTTGCATTTCCTGAAAATTTCAGCTCACTCGCGTAAGTCCTTCATAGTGTTGCAATTTTCACAAACGTGAGTGTACTTCGTCGATAGCGCATAAACTACAATAGAATAAATGCACTCTCTAAAATTCGCTATTTTTTAACCATAGCGACACTCTGGCGCTAGGTTCACTGAACAGCGTTACATTTCATTGATTTTATAACTCAGAATGCACAAAAATCATGTGTATCATCTGAAGAATTATGTAATCGTTGCCACATGTTCTATTCAAATACTATGATAAATCTAAAACGATGTCTAAAAGAAATTAAACAAACAAAAAAAAAAAAGAAAAGAAACTTTTTTCACGGACGATTCAGTATTTCTCATTCAATTAATTCAGTTCTCACTTCGCGACAAGATAAAATGACATAAAAACTGAAAATATCTACATTAAAAATTACGCATTAAATCTTAGACTTATTTCCTCGAATAAATCCCAGAATGGGTTGAGCATGATTTAATTTGCAATAATAAAACAAAGCGTTGTCTTTGTTGTTGCGAAGCTTAGTTATCGAGATTGGCAGCAAATCCCCTATTCTGCTAAAATTCAAATGAAAACAAATACGGCTGCTATGGTAAAAATAATTAAGTTTAGTCGCACTTAAAGAACTTTTGAATTGGTCATAATTCTACAAATATTGCATGCATATTTACTAAAGGCAACATAATTCAATCATATTTAAAGCAAAAAGTGCGCAATTTACTAACATATAAGAATAAAACTCTGAGCTCACCGAGCGGAGTAACAGAGTGGGTATATATATGTTTATTTATATATTTTTGGTGCAGCCCATTGCAACCAAAGTAGGAAGTGCGCATCTACATGTTAGATCAGTGCTAGATACAAAATTTCAACGTTCTTAGGCTGCTCGCTTTTCAGTTATGCGAGATACATACATACGTACGTACAGATAACATGAAAGTTCTTGTTGTGTAGATTTTTTAAGTATTATTTTACAGTGCTTATTAATTTTATTAATTTACAGTGAATAGTAAAATTTTAATGTTCATGTTAGAGATGTAATTTTTAAATTATACTGTCGCTAAATTATTTCTTTTGATTTGGGTAAAATTTCTTTAAGTTAGCAGAAAGCGATAGCCTGTTTTTTGTTCTCACTGGAGGATAATTTTGGGGTCAAGGGTCAGCGACCAGCTGCATTTTTTTCGTCTCCTTTTCTTGCGGGGACGAACTTGTGTTTTTCTAGTTCAAAGGCGATTCGCTTGGCGGCGCCGATTCTTGATAGAATTATGAGGGTGCAAAAATTTGGGATCTGTCTGAAGAGTCGCAGCGTTAACAGATTTATTACTTTGTTTTTGTGCTTGAAAGTAAGGGGCTTGTCATTGTGAAAGGATAGAACTGATTTTCTTAGAATTTTGTTGTGTATTTATTGGTCTGTTTCTAATGGTTGGAGAGGGTTACTGTTTTGTGTAGCATTGGTGAGTTTTAATTTTATGGATTTTTTTTAACCAATAGTAATTATAGAGGCGGTGCACTTTTTGAGCGTCACGAGGTTTTAAATTTGGTCGCTCCCGTGGCGAGGGGACTTTTTCAAGATTTTGTCAGATTTTAAGAGTCCTTTTTGAGGGGAGAGAGAGGGCCCGGCGGCCCTTTCTCGGGGTTGTCCGTGCGAGAATTGGCCCGAGAACGATGCGGGCTCCCATCGTATCGTCGTCGGCGAATCCTTTCTGAAAGTCTGCGGCTATGTCCTATTCTCACTGATGTTTTTCCTTGAGGAAAAATAATGTGTTTTAAATGCAGATTACTGTGACTTGCACTTATCTTCAGCGAGAACATCATTCAGAAGTCGGTGGGCTTTTACATACAGATTACTGCGGCTTCCATTTTTCTTTGTTGAGGACATCATCGAAATGTTGGTGGACATTCATGCTAAGTTGGACCTCCTTGAATGCAGAAGGACTATATCCATGAGGAAGTTTTCTACAACAGAAGAATTGACTATTTGGTGCGGCAGTGATGAAGAAAGATTTTTGAACTTCTTTTACGTGCGTTTCGTAGACAATTAGGGAGACGAAATCTGGGCAGGAATTTTTCTCCACCGTGAGTTGATTATATTTTTGATTTTGTATTAAATTCTATATGTGTCCTCAAACTTATTGCCCTTAACTGATTTAGGATTTTGTGAAATCGATTATTAGGCAAAACTTCATCTTTCACTTTACGAAAATTGATTTAAAATATTTGTATATGTAGTGTGAGTTTAAATGCTTGAGTAAGCTTCTAAGATTAATAGAAATTGTAAATTGTTTCATTAAGATTTTGGTAAGATTTGAAAATATTTAAAGAAATAAAAAAAGTTTCAGACTACTTAAGTATGGTTCAGCGATAATTACGAAATTATTGTATGATACATAACTAATAATTTTGAATACAATATTGATCATGGTTTAGATTGTCCCATGAAGAATTGTGAGTAATTTTTATTAAATGTTTGTAGGGGTAGTCTGGCCAGCTATTCTGAATGGAGAATCTTTTGGAATATTAAATAGATGTTTTTATTTGTTTTACTATTGTATGTTTTTTTGTGTGTTTTATCTTGTGGTCTACTGTAGGTCCCCCATGTGATCCTTTCGGAAAACATGGTTAAACTTCCATTTGAACCTGGGTAGTTTATTGCGAGCGTAGGAGAATTTAATGTTATTTATGACTATACGATTAGATATATTAATTTAACTGGTGTTTTGACTTCTTAGTGTGTGAGATTTATTTCTCCCTGGTGTTTTGAACTGTTCTGTGTTTTACTTTTACGTGTTTGCGGCTATCTCTAAGGATGTATTGAAATTTATGTGTTTACAGGAAGCAAAGCTGATTAGTTAGTTTAGTGAGAGATAGTATGTTAATGATTCAGTGTCGGTAATGCATTTTACATGAATATTAATATTTTGAGTTTAACAAAACGCCAGGGAGGATTTTTCATTTCATTGAACTTAAGAGTTGAGAGTTGATATGATAAACTTAATTTACTGTGTGAGGATTTATGAAAATTTAATCTTGCTGAAGGTATTAATTAATTTGTTTTCAAACACCAGTCTCTATGCGTGATTTTATTGTACTCTTTATATTTTTATGAGAATTGTGTTTTTTTTAGTTTGACACGGCACCAAAAAAGGTTGAGTATGCAAGTTAAATTTAAAAATTAATAGAAACCACGCAAATTTTTTCTTATTTAACAATGGCTGTTCAGTAGTAACCCCCAGATACCGTTGTGGGTTGTCCGCATCACGCGGCAAAAATCTCAATGAATCGGCGCCGCCAAGCGGATCGCCTTTGAACTAGAAAAACACAAGTTCGTCCCCGCAAGAAAGGGGGACGAAAAATATGCAGCTGGTCGCTGACCCTTGACCCCAAAATTCTCCTCCCGTGAGAACAAAAAACAGGCTATCGCTTTCTGCTAACTTAAAGAAATTTTACCCAAATCAAAAGAAATAATTTAGCGACAGTATAATTTAAAAATTACATCTCTAACATGAACATTAAAATTTTACTATTCACTGTAAATTAATAAAATTAATAAGCACTGTAAAATAATACTTAAAAAATCTACACAACATCTCTTTTGAAACTATTTTAAATCAGTTTTATAATTCTTTTGGGGGAACAGAGTCCTTTATTCTGTCCTTACGTCTGTCCTTATGTCAAGCAAAATCATCGTTAAGTTGCATTCGATTGCGATGAAAATGGATATTTTCGTTGAAATTTGGTACCCGGAATTTTTCATGATTACAATAGTTCCTTTACTGCGTGCAAGGAAGTAAAAAGATTCTTTATTTTGACTATTTGGGTAGACGCCGCACAAAAAAATGTGTACAAGCGGATTCGGTTACGGGCAAAATTGCTATTTCCGTCTAAATATATTACCCGAAATTTTTGACGAATACGAGACCACATGACTTCCTTGTACGGCCTCTTAAATTTTACACATTTTTCGCTGCATTTCATTTAAACGTATTTCCTCGAATTTCATTTAATCAATCAAGTCTCACTTCACACTTCACAACATGGGAAAAATGCATAAAAACTCAGAATGTTTCATTAAAAATTGAAAAATATAGAAAAACAGAAAATACCAAATACAGCTAAAGTAGTTTTAAAAAACATTTTTTACAATTAAAATTAAGAGTTTCTACGTAGAAAGAAGCAATTCGGCCAGCTGGCAAGAAGGCACATTTTCGGTGCACAAAACTGAAACTTTACTTCTGCTCCCATTCGCCAAAAATACGCTGAAATTAGTGATGAAACTGACTTAATTCACTGTTCTGTTAAGAGTTTCAAATTTAACTAAATGATGACATCTTTAGGTTTGGTATCCCTTAAACAACTTTCAAATTCTTGATAATTCTAAAACTATTGCATGCAGATTTGTTGAAGACATAAAACTCTTGACCGGAACATAAGAACAACACAATTAATTCATTTTTAAACCACAAAATGCATCATTTGCCAACATATAAGAATAGAAAACTGAGCTCACCGAGGCGGGTACCAGAGTGAGTTTATGTTTGCAGACTTTTGGTGCGTTCAGTTGATCCCAAAAAGGAAGGTGTGCAGCTACATTTATAGCAGTCCCGAATACCGAATTCGAACGTTCTGACACTACTCCTTTTTGACCTATCCGAGATACATACATACGTACGTACAGACGCCACGAAAAAATCTCTTCTACATCCATTTTAAATCCCATTTTTAATCCTTTCTGGGAAAAAAAGTTTTTATTCTATCAGTAAGTAGAGCTATCACGCAATAATATCGTTTAAATAGACTCTATAGTGGTCACAATAATTCCTTTACTCGTACGAGGAAGTACAAAAAGTATTATAAAGTCCCATAAGGCCAGATAGAGTTTGTTATGAAATAATTGTTTTCACGCTGCATAACACCGATTTTAGTATTTTAAAGATATAATTAAATCCCGATCACAGTGAGAAATAATTTCACACTTTCCAATTTTTATTTCTTGGAAAATAAATTAAATGCGTATTTGAAAGAACTTTGGCTTTATTTCTTTTCAGCAAATCACGATTTCAATTATTTCTCACTACGCCAGAGGTACGAAATTCTTTTATTCCCAACATATATAATTTTTTACTAGTCTTTTAGAAAACTGAATTGTTTAAGTGATAAAAAAGTCTGAGTTAATTTCTTTTGTCTCCTGCCAAAATTAATTTCACATGTTATTTCTGGTTAATTATTTCTCTTATTTTTTTTTACACTTTTAATCTAAATATTGATTGTTTTCTGTAAAATCTGAAGTATTTAACAAAGAAAATGTATGTTGATAGAATAGGATATACAGTAATGTATAATAAATGAAATGATCTGTAGAAATATTAACAAATTTTTTCATAAAAAACAATCAGATATTAAATCGGAGCATATATAATATGGGCTTATAATATTGGAATAGGGGAGTGCTTAATAGCGTCGACTGATTTAAGTTAAAATTGTTGAAATAAACCGGATTAATTTTCACTGTTGATTGTATTAATTAATAAAAATCAAATAAATAAACCCAAAATTTTGACCTTGATTATGTCAAAAATAGCAGTTGTTCTATCATCTAGAGAGTAAAATAAATTCTTGACTTATCATCACTTTAAAATTACACACACAAAAAAAAAGAAAGAAAAGAAAAAGAAAAAAAAATCTGAAATATTTTCATGTTTTATATTACGCCCAAACGAGCGTTTTCCACTTCCTTATACGAAGCAAGGCAAGTATTGTAATCGCGAAAAATTTCGGGTATCGTGTTTCGAAAATATCCATTTTGACCGCTTTCAGTTCCACGTCAATTATATTTTTGCGTTACATCTCTAAGTACGTACAGAATAAAAGACTATTTTTCCCAAACGTATTGTGAAATACATTTAAAAGGGATTCAGAAGAGACTTTTTTCGAGATGTCTGTATGTACGTTCGTAGGTATGTACTTACGTACATACATATGTATGTATCTCACATAACTCAAAAACAATTAGCCTCGGAACGTTGAAATTTTGTATATGGGACTGTATAACATGTAGATGTGCATCTCGCTTTATTGTTTCAAAATGAGTCATCAAAAATATATAAATATATGAATATATATGGAGAGAGACAGAGAGAGACATAAATATACTCTCTGTATTACCCGGCTTGGCGAGCTACCTCTTTCATTCTTATATGTTGGTAAATTGCTCAATTTTTGCTTTTAAAGTGGTTGAATTATAATGTCCTTATGTTCCGTTTAATGTTTTTATAGCTTTACTTAATCCGCAGTAGTTATAAAATTATCAACAGCTTAAAAGTTGTTTACGTTCAACCCCTAAGCCTAACGACTCCGCCATTGGTTTGCATTTGAAACTTAGTGATTTACGTGAGTTTCTGCACCAACTTCAGCGTCTTTTTGCCGAGTGGGGCCAAAAGTTTTGTTCATTGAAAAATCTGTTTCATTGCCTAATTTTAATGAACTTAAACTCTAATTTTAATCGTAAGGATTGTTTTTTAACGGTTTTTAACTCTATTTGGTATTTTAGGTTTTTCTGTATTTAACAATTTTTACTGGGCGTGCTTTGAGTTTTTATGTATTTTTTACTTGCCGTGAAATGAGACCTGAATCAACTAAATGAGAAATACATCTCTAATGAAATTCGGGGAAATAAGTTTAAATGAAGTGCTGCAAAAAATGTGCATAATTTAATAGGCCGTACAAGGAGGTCATGTGGTATCCACAACAAATTTTTTCATTTACAGACACATACACATTTCGACAGCATTTGGGTTAATGCGACTTTGTGCTAAAAATATTTAAAAAAGAGGCATCTTTAGAATTTCCGATAGACAGTCTCTCCAGGATTTGGCGATTAGATCCCCTAATCCCCAGTCGTCCTTTAAAAGAGGGAGTATGTAAGGTGTTTCTCCCACCTTCTTGGCGTGCCTTCGTGGTGTAGTGGTCAGCACGTGCGACGTGCATTCGAGAGGTCCGTGGTTCGAGTCCCGGCGAGGGCGTTGCTTATTTTTCTTCTCTCCTGCTTCGAAATAACCTAATGACTGTAAAACGTATGCTCAGTTATATGACAGTAACATCAGCCGAAGCCCACGAAATTCCTCGTGGCAAGGCGCGCAAGTTTGACGCCTGATGTTGGCAACAACCTTGAGTACCTTATAGGCGACTGCGATTTAGCTCTTTTCTGCACCCAGTTTTGATTTGGAGCACATAGGAGCGGGTCCGACAGTCACCACTCTTTCGCTACCACCAGTCTGTCAAGAAGACTTTCGGCTCGCCGCATATTTAGAGTGCCTCCATGCCACACGCTGTACATTTACAAACATCCATGCCCTTTCCGTGATTCGAACCCGGGCCCTTTGGTACCACAATCGGCGACGCTAACCCCTATACCGTTTGGGCGTCGATATCAGTTATGGAGAAGGACAATGATTTGCAACACCGCAGTATGTGTCACTGATTCGTCTGCAGTCACGTGTTGTCCGAATGAAAGTGCTCCATCTTTAAAATTCTTTAATGAATAACACTTGACCATTTTCCTTGCATTGAGCAAGGCAACAATTCGATTTACGTTACACACACATGTATGAAGAATATTACTTTTCACAAAAAGCTGCCTCTAAAGAGAAGACACATTCCCGTTCAGACTATTAAGTTGCCTATGAATTCATACAATAGCTGTACCAATGAGAATAAGTGAATTAGTAAGCGCATATTGAAGCTGAATTGCCATTTTTAGGCAGTACATAGATCAGATCCACCTGTTATCCATTTGGAGGTGTATATCAATGATTCCTGCAATGATTTTTCCTCGTTGTGTAAAACCATGGACCAGTTTCTTTTTGTAACACATAGTGCGATCAAGGTTAAATTTCAAAATGAATATTATTCTAACACGAGGTGGAAAAGAAAGCGTGAAACATAAAGTGGTATTACAGAACTAGATGAAAGAAAAAGCCTATTTACGTTGTTTCCGCCAACTATACAGCACCCATGGAAATGTTGACCACCATGCAGCATCAATAGTTCAGATTTCTGAATCCCGTTCTGTGCAGTTAGCTGTGAGTTGTCCCGTTGGGCGTTGACGATGACGTAACTATATTCTGTTAGTGCATTCTTCTAATTTACCTTTCCCTTCAGATTGCCCAACAAATAAAAATAACAGCTTGATTGGTAAGTTACTGCTGAAGCCAAAGATCAGGAGTTCTTAACCAAGTTTTCCCCTGGAGGGAATTTTATATTTTCAGAACGGTGTAAAGTCAGCCTTTTAATTAAGCATTTATTATTCTGTTTAATGAATATAACAAGTTAATTTTATTCAAGTTTCGGTATTTATGAACGTTTTCTATGTTTTTTCTTGTTTAATTTATAAAATGCATCGCAGATAATCCAAATTTAATTACATTATAAGGATTTCTCCGATATACTTCGCATACCTTCGTGGTGTAGTGGTCAGCAAGCTGGGCGCGTATTCGAGAGGTCCGTGGTTCGAGTCCCGGCGAAGGCGTTGCTCATTTTTCATCTCTTCTGCTTCGAAATAGCCTAATGACTCTACAAGTGGCGATCGAACAAACAAAGGTGGTGGGTGATGATTCTCCACCACCGGGATTTGATCACATTCGCCCTTTAAAAGAGGTAGTATACATTTCTCCCACCTCCTTGGCATACCTTCGCGTTGTAGTGGTCAGCACGCTCGCCGCGTATTCGAGAGGTCGGTGATTCGAGTCCTGGCGAGAGCATTGCTAATTTTGCATCTCTTCTGCTTCAAAACAAAAATCCTAATAAATCTGCAATGGCGCCCGAACTAAAAATGGTGGTAGATGATAATTCTCCACCACCAGGATTTGGCGATTGGGTCCCTTAATTCCCCAGTCGCCCTTTAAAAGGGAGAGTGTAGGAGGTATTTCTCCCACTTTTTTCGCATGCGTTCGTGGTGTAATGGTCAGCATGCTCGGCGCGTATTCCAGAGGTCCATGGTTCGAGTCTCGGCGAGAGCATTGCTCATTTCTCTTCTTTCTTGCTTTCAAAAATACCTAATATCTCTATAGCATTGATATGTAGATACTTTTTGAATTTTGAAAAGGAGAGAGGGGAATGATCGTCTATCAATAGGCAAAAAGGCGCATGGGGCAAAAAAGTTAGAAAACCGCTGCCACAGATCCTTGGAGACAGTCGCATCATGTATGAAAGGAATCAGAACACTGCTTCTAAAGAGGCTCATACTGCGTGTGGTGTATATTTTCCATTTTGCCATCATTGTATTATGCTCGAATAGAGTTCTTTCTGTCAACTCAATCAGAGAATTCGATAAGAGTCAATGAACTCATTCATAGCTTTTGGTTCAATGATCACTAACATCATATGGTGTATTAAGATATGCTTATAGCGTCCTATTTCTTCTAGAAAGGTGTTCATGCTTGCGTTGAAAAGTCTTTGTTTAGAATACAAAGAAAGGTTGGGGTGCAGATGAATGAAAATTAATTTTAAAGTGCTTTCCTTTGCAGATGGAGGGGAATCCTAAAATCTAAACATCGATGCCGAGGTTCAGTAATATTTGAAAAACACAGAAATGTTTTAATCGAAGATAACTATACGGTTCGTTGTGTCTGAATTCTATACATTTGTAGATTCTGAGTCTAAAATAACATCACATGCATACGAAATAAGACGGGACCTGAAGTTTGGTTCGTTATATCCGGGGCCTCGTTATAAAACGTATTCGTCATAACGGGGTAACGCCATAACGGGGTAACGACATATCATTAAAGAAATTAGTCTACGAGTGGCGTAGCTTCAGCCCATTCCAAAAGAAAACATCAGAAATATATGCCTTAACAGACTAACGTTTAGTGACGTCAAAAGAGGGAAAAATTCTTTAAGTGACGTCATATTATCTCTTAAATAGAGAACAGTTCGAAGAGTTTGAATAAAAGCTTTAGTCTTCCAATTTCCGTTTTCCAAATACATATCGATTTGGGCATATGGCACAAAAATGGAAGATCTGAAGATATGCCCTTGATATTAAAATCTTCTCATTCTACAATATTTTTCAAATATTCGTTTTTCCATGTTTTATTATAGGAAAACTGCATCCGCTTTCATTAAGGCTGCAAATATAGCTAAAATAATACTATCCTTAAAAATATGCTACTATATTGGAAACATTCGCTTTCATTAGTACTGAGAATACAGCTAAAATCATACTGTTTTTAAAATAAGTATAAATCTCTTGCAAAATCATATATTTAAATCTCAGTATTTAAATGGATTAAAATTTTGGATTAACTAATACCTATTAAATGAGATGAAATTTTTTCAATGTACTACGATAATCACATTTTTCACAAGAAGATTTTTGATTTCCTTTTCAGAGTTGATGTTTTTCCTGCTTGTACAAAATCAATAGGGAAAACGTAATGCTCATTTCTTAAAGTCTTTCAATATATTTTTAGCCTCTAATGGTAAATTATATGCAAAGAATAACAGAAAAGAAAGTTAGTGTCCTTATTTTATACGATTTGACTTATTTTTTTATACTAAGTAATCTTGTAGAGTTGTTACGTGAAACACCGAATTCTGGAGAATGTCGACTTTTACCGGTGAATGTCAACATTCACATAGTCGCTTGGTGTATGTCCGAAATATTATCCAAATACTCTTATTTCTGACTTACACCGGCAAATATCAGCATTCACCATGTACTAATGGTGAATGTCCAACAAATAATAATATTGTATTTTCTTCTCCGTAATTCAGTCGCGAAAAAGCGCACTTGAGATTTAAAATAAGATTTTAATAACATAAGAACTTAAAACACACATATTCAAAATGAGAAAGGAAAATAATAGAAGTTAAAAACTTACTTAATTATATAGTACGTTCTAAATGAGAAAATAAAATAGTAGCAATAAAAAACTTAGAAAATTATGTAATTCAAATCTTATTTATTGCAACAACTTAAACTATTAAGACGCTTTCAATTGCACAAGAGGACCTTGCTTTTTTACAACTGCATTTATGGGAAACAGCCAGTCGCCTCTTTGTCTACTCCTCTGTTTTCGACCTACACCAGAGCATATCTGTGATTGTCGACATACACCGGTGAGAATCCGAATGTACAAGAATGCAATAATGTTATATTCGATCTTTCACCGACGTATTTGGTGAATGTTAACATTCTCTGGTGAAAGTCGACATTCTCCAATTTCGGTCTTTCACAGTAGCAGAGTTAGTTAATTCGTCAAAGCAGGAAAGATGAAAAATTTGCAATGTCGTCGTCGGTATTCGAAATCCGGACCTCTCAACTCTTTGTGGATATGATTTCAGTTATACCACGAAGGCACGCAGTCGGGGAAGAGGAAATGTCTTACCTTCTCCCCCACTTAAAAGGCGATTGGGAGAGAGGTTTTAGGCACTAAATTTTGGTGGTGACGTATTATTGGCACCTCATTTTAGTTCAGGCGTCACTCGTAGAATCGCTAGATTTGTCGAAGCAGGGAAGATAAAAATCCTTCACCATGATTCGAACTCCGGAGTCCGAGTTGCTAATGGGACACGATTCCAATTACGTTAAGCAAACACAGAAAATATCTTACAACTTTACGTGGCTTGAACGAAATTTTGTCGTCATAAAGCACCTCATTTTTAGAAACACACAATAATAAAACTATTCTAAAACTTTATTTGTTACTATTACTTTTAACCTTTACAATAAAACATAAAATTAGCAAAATCGTTCAGATATTAGTCAGCAGAGTAACTGTTCAGTAGTACTATAGAGGTAGAACTGTTCCGTAGTATTATATGTACTATACAAGGGTTCAGATCAACACAGAAATTAGAGGTGTAAAGAACGTTTTATTAACTCAAATAAAATTCACAGGTGGCACCAGCTTGTGCTTATGAAAAGCCAACACTTTTGGCTTAACTCAAAAGTTAATGAATAACTTAAAAATAATAAAGTTAAAACCAACCTAACGGCTTCACAGTTTAACAATTGAGCAAGCTCTGACGCGAAAGTAGGCGTAAACAATTCTAATGGCAAGAATAGCTCAATGCTACAAAAAAATCTAATGGCTGGAGAATAAGATTGTGGCAACGTGGCCTTCCAACAGGCAGAACACGCTCTAATTGCACTTTCTAAAACCTTCCCTTAAATACGAATGTCTTTCATTTGAATATGCGAGCGGTAGTCAATTTGCATTCTGGCAAGAAAGTGTGAGTTGTAAACCAAAGCGATAGGAAGGCGGCTTAAGCAAAAAAGAATTGTCAAGTAAATTAAATAAATCCGCACAGACGTTAAAAAGTGCATAACCACAAATGAACATAAAATAACGCTGAGTACAATAAGCACTATTTACAAAAAGGATGAAGCCATCAATACATTTTTCCACGCATGGTGATAAAAATATACAAAAGGACTTACACGAATGTGCAAAATATAGGTCCTTTATGTTTCGACGATCTTCTTTCTGGAAATGTTCCGTAATTCTTGCAGCATATTACCACTGGAAACCTGTAACTTCGTACATTATTCTTTGAAAAAAAGAATTTTAAGATTGTTCTTAATGATCACAACACTTTTAAAATATTGGGACATTTTCATTCGCAGTAATCCATCTATTCAAACCTGTTCAAGAGGTATAAAAAGCTGATCGTAAGAAAATAAATAAATGGTTTGTAAGGTTATTCATGCTTTCCTTGAGCTCGTAGTCTATTAGTCTGCTAATACACGGACTCCTACTAACTTTATTATTATTATTATTAAGCACAATTTTCTTCGCACTTACACCATATACATTTGAACAGCAAAATTACAAAATATTAAAAGCATTATACGTTTAGAATTCTAGGTGCAGCCTTAAGTGTTGCCATATATTTTTATGTATTGTTTTTTCGGTCTTTCCTCAGTTTATGATATCAATGTTCAGTTTTCTTACTAAGATGGCTTTACAAAACTTTTTTTTTGCCTTTTTATTACCGACGTTTTGCGTACTTTGTATTAAATACTTTTCTTATTAAATATAACGCTCTTGGCGCTGATGCCAAGTTCAGTTCGGTTCAATAGCAAAATCACAAAATATTTAAAAACAGCATATCTTTGGAATTTCCGAAAAAGCGTCTCATGCGCTGGAGACAAAATTGTTTTATTCTATACAGTGTTACCACTGCTCATTTTGAAAGTGTTAAGCTTGTTAACCAAAAATTCGTTAAAGTTGAAAAGCATGAAATAAATCATAAAACGGAACCGAAATTCAAAATTCCGGCTTTCAGGTGCCCATGTTCGAGTGCGTAAGTACATTATACAAAATTTGATGGCTAGAGGTTTTTTCAGAATGATAGAAACATGCATACATTCGTCCAGATTTTTGATTACTTAATTTCTTTAAATGTAACACAGGGCTCTAATGTTTGGTGGCAACAATTTGAAAAGTGATACGATGTTTATAGCATGGAGGTTAAAATAGATGGAATACGCATGACGTCACAAAGTTGAAACCGTTGAAATGTCAACAGCGTGACGTCACGAGTGATGATGACCGCCGTCAAATAACAAACGGATAAGTTTCGACATAAAATGCCGTTTCAAGGCTAATATCCCATTCTTGGCTAATGTCCATTTTGGGGCAATAATAGAAAAGAACTGGACTAATTTGTAGTCTTCGTAATAGTAGCAGGTACAGCTAGAAACTAGGCCAGCACCTCTGTAGTACTACAGATAATGGAGGTATTGCGGAACCTGTATAGCAGCCGAATGATAACTAATGCTGACAAGAGTAGAGTTTTTTTAGCGGTCGTTTCAAAACAAAATATTATCTTTCATAGTGATGCACTTCGTGGCGAGGAAAAAGGATAAGTTTTGAGTGAATCTTTAGCCAGATGCCGTTCTGTGGTACTATAAAAATAAAGGCCTAAACAGATCACCTTTATTTTTCAAATACACCATTATATTATCACAAAAGGTAATATAAATATGCATAAAAAATATTGGATGAGTAAATAGGACACTCACATTTTGTCTGCGGTAAGTCTTAAAACACTGAAGAACAAAATGTTGTAACTCAGAGCGAGCGTAAAATGTTTCCATGGTTACAGAATGTTTTTACGTTAAATAACCACGAAAGATAAAAATCAGAAATTTTATCCTTACAATTTTTGTACCATGTTATAGATGATACTAGAGTGGATGAAAGCAAAGTATAGTAGTAACGAAAAGAAATGGCTTCTGTGTGTGTTCTGTGGTATCATGAAACTAAATCGCGTATCATTAGTGACTTAGAAATTTTTACGGACGTAATTCTCTAGAGTTTAGGAGCATCAGCAATCGATAGCCATAATGAATGAAGTATGGGAGAATGAAATGAAAATAAATATTAAAGATTTCTTCCAAATGTTGAGTTTTGTAGGAACGCTAAACCTGAATTTTGTCAAAACTTTTACATTTTACGTATCGAAAAGCTAATAAGTCAACTGTGCCCTAGGCGAAATTCGAGCGAACATCTCCCAACTGGTAATTGCATGTCCTAATCACTTATATCATTATGCCACACGACAGAATGGGCTTAGTCTTTATATTCTTCCACAGTTAAATGGAAACACTCTAGTTTACAAGACCTAGTCGACCAGATCCATGTAAAGACGATATATCTATCATCTATAACGTTTTTACTTCGGTACCATGCAAATAATATCAACCGCAACATAATAACACGCGATAAACTTCAAGTGTTTTAAAGAATGACGATAGCAACCAAGTTACTGCTGAAACAACAGATGCTCATAATAGGGAAGAAGAAAAAACCTGTAATATTCTATCTGTAATATCTGTAATAGCCTGTAATGTTTCGGATAATGTTTCGGATGCTAAAGGTTTCGGATATTCACGGTCCCCCAAAAGGACTTGCTTCATACGTTCTCCCTGAGCTCATAGTCTACTAATGTGTTCTTGGACTCCCTCCTGCTAAACGCTTACTTTTTTTTTTCCTTCTTTCGCTTAGCTTTACCATTAAGCATAGTTTTCTTCGCACTTAACGCCTCATACAATTCAGCAGCAAAATCACAAATTTTTTAAAGGCTGAATAGCATTATATTGTTACGTTCTACGGGTTCGTGGATTAGGAGTAATTGATTGTAAGATATTTCTCCCGCCTTTTTCGCATGCCTTCGTGGTGTAGTGGTCAGCACGTTCGGAGCGCGTTCGAGAGGTCCGTACTTCGAGTCCCGGGTGAAGGAATTCCTCATTTTTCATGACTCCTGCTTCCAAAAAAAGTACCTAACGCCTCTACAGTGATGCCCTAACTAAAAAGGTGGTGGATGATGATTCTCCACCACCACGATTTGGCGATTGGGTCCCCTAATCTACAGTCGCCCTTTAAAAGGGGGCGTAGAAGATATTTCTCCCGCCTTCTTAACATACCTTCGGGGTGCAGTGGTAAGCACGCTCGGTGCGTATTCGAGAGGTCCATGGTTCCAGCCCCTGCAAGGCCATTGCTCATTTTTCACGTCTCCTGCTTCTAAAATTCCTAATGTCTCTACATGCTGACAACATTTGATGAAGAATCAAAACACAGTTTATTCTTCATTGTATGCTATTACACAGGGCAGTTTCAAAGACACTGGTACACTTGCCGAAAAACAACGAGGAACATTCTGAAACAAACACCAACACAGCCTTCAGGCTGTAACGGTGAAGATAGCTTTACGGCAAAGCACCGAAGACTCGGTCGATAACTCTCAAGCTAATTTATAAATCAAGAATCTACTTTCTCTCCGTAAGGCAGAGTATATGTAGCTTTAACCTACCTTCTAGAATATTCCCGAGAAAACCGCTAAGTAGGCATTCTAGAGTGTTCTCGCTTCGTCTATGACATAGCGAAAATTTTGCCGCGCATTACCGCCAAATGGGCGATTTCGCACCGTATCTGGCAACCTGTTTTCCCCTCCACTTTCTGGCAGCCCTATGCTCACATAGTTTATTACATGGTAACTTTAAAAATTAAATTTCAATGTATCCTAGACTTTAAAGAATGGCAGAAATCTGTCGTAAGGAAGAAAAAGTATTTTATTTAAAAAGTATAAAAGTATTTCAGCAACGCGTTGGTAATTATATCTGAAAGATTACATTTTTTCCATGCTTGCTGAAATCCATGCTGAAGCTTACATGCTGAAAGCTTACATTTTTTCCAAATCGCAATAGTCTCGCGTTGGAGATAAAAATGTTTTATACCGAACAGTGTTGCCACTACTGGCTATTAAGTCATTGATTTTGTTAACAAAAAATGCATTAAAGTTTCACAAAATATGAAATAAATGATAAAACAAATTCGAAATTCAAAATTCTTTCTTCCAAGTGCAAATATTCGGGTGGAAGACTACGTTAAACAAAACTGGATGGCTCTAGGCACTATCGTTTATTCACAGAACGAGGAACATAAATACATACATCTAGATGCTTTATTATTTAATTTTTTAAATGTAATATAGGGCGATAACATTTTCGGCAACAATTTGAAAATTGATACACCGTTGATAGTGAACCAACGCAAAATTCCATTTCGAAATTAATAGCCCATTTTGGTCGAAGAAAAGACCTGAATTTGACCTTGAAGATGCCTAACCTCTGCTGGCAGTTTAATAAGAATATTGAATCAATGCTTTAAACAATGCATTTAAGTATTTCGTTGCAAAATGCCGTATCGAGGCTATATCCCATTAGGGGCTAGCGTACCTTGTAGGCTAATAATCGTTACATCATTACAAGTCCACATTTGTCATCGTCAGGTTACTCGTCTGCGATTTCATCTGGATGGATTATGATTATTTAATTTAGTTGCAGATACAATTGCATAACCATTTCCCCCCACACAGACACATATATGTATGAGATTTAATTTAATAGTAGTTTCTTAATTCCTCATTTTTAATTTGGTTATTTCCTCTTTATTCTAAACCTAAGCAATCCTGCTATTAGTTTATGCATGCGTCATTTCTAGATTAATCTATGCCACAAAGCTTGCTTAACATTAATGACCTAGTTATTTTAGAACCTAATCTCTGAGAACTGAAACCTTTCTAACGTAAACCCAAACCTTCCTCTTTGGTGAGCTGCCATATTGGATAAATGCTTACCTCGCTTTGGATCTTAGTTGCTGCTTGGACGCCAGTTCATTTCGCTGTGTTGTCTTCCTATCGCAATGGTATTCAAAAATGTAAATGTTCTGAAAATAGGCAATATTAGAGTGCCAAGTGAACTGCGGCTGTAAATGTGAATTTAATGCTACGTTTCTTCGTTTCAGTGTTCCTACACCAGTGATTCTAAATCTTGTTTATATATATATATCTAAACAAGATTGTGTGTGTGTGGGTGTGTGTGTGTGTG
>KK113371.1:439285-473373 GCA_000611955.2 Stegodyphus mimosarum
TGTGTGTGTGTGTGTGTGTGTGTGTGTGTGTGTGTGTGTGTGTGATCAAAACAAGAAAAAGACGGAGCAGTGTAGATGCCTGATCTATATTGAAAAGGAAGAATTCTGATTGCATAGTATACTAATACGTTGAGCTCGTAATATCTAAGAAACTTGGCAGTCGAGGTGGTTTTAATTCCATTTTTATTTGATATCACACTTGTGGCCACAGCTTACTTGGCATTCCAATCGTGCCTTTCCAGAGCATTTACATTTTTGAATACTGCTGCAATAGGAAGAGAGCGAGGAATATAGCGTCCAAACAGCGCAGAAGTTAAAGCTAAAAATGGCGCATCTGTCCAATATGCAAGCTCACCAAGAGGAAGGTTTTGGTTTAGTTTAGACAAGTTTCAGTTCTCAAAACTGTGAGTTTAGTTTCTGAATTAGTTACGTCATAGCGTTACGAGATGGACTGATCTAGAAATGACGCAATCAAGAGAGGTTATTACGATTTTTAGAATAGAGAGGAAAAATTAAGGGGTTAGTTTAAATTATAATTTTGATTTATATGTTTTTTTATCTCACATATCCCCATTTCAAAGAGAAAAAGGCTTGTCGACAAAAAAGCCTTGTTAGAAGAAAGCATTCAAGCAGTAGCGAAACAAAGGAAAATACAATTGGTGAAAAAAGGAGTCACAGAATTTTGATCTAAATAATTTTTTAAAATAACAGAATCTTGTAAATATCATTTTTAATGATAAACTGAAATTCTATTGAAAGTCTACAAGTTTATTCTTCTATAAACATACTGTAAAAAGTGTCCTAAATATTTCACAAAGTAATCGTAAAATTTCACACTTCTTAGAATATTTGCTTGAATATCATAATCATAATATTTTGGAATCCATAGCTTGAAAGTCTTTCATAAAAGTTGATCTTGCCTATATAAAATCCTGTAGACTCGTTTTAAAATGTGATATTTTGACTCGAAGAAAGAAAATTGCAACGGATTGGCGTTGGAGAGGCTTTACTGCGAAGTTAGACAGATGGATGCCTAAGCCTAAAAACTTCCAGACGTGGCCGTTTGGAAATAGAATTTTATTCCATGATATTGCACATCCAATCAATTTTTGTGGAGGCAAGATAGTTCTGAATCATCGTTCGCAACAATAATTTTTATGTACATGGGTTAACATCATGCTACGTCAAAACAGCCAAGAAAGCATATCAGGACTACTGTTTCTTTTTGTTGATTTTGTAAACATGCCTGGAGTTCTGAGAAGAACAGGGAGCTTACTAAAAGCTATGTTCGTACGTGTGTAGAAGATACAACAAAGATAAGAAGGGTTCGAATTACATCTTTATTTACTTATCGATTTTACAAACGTTCCCGAACTTCGGGATACAAAGACCTACCACTTGTGGTCTGAACGTAGAAGAACTAACTACTAACTAACTAAAATTTAAATAAGAGCTAACTTTTGATATTTTATACAGATGACTAGCACTAAGACTGGCCTTTTAAATTACTACGTCTGTAATAATTTGCAACTGTGGAAAACTACAGTACGTCTTTAACAAGAGGATTAACCTTCTGGTCTTAAAGGCGTACAGTAACTGATGATAAGCTCGGGTGAAGACTCGTAGCAAGAGAACTCTCCTTCCTCTACTCTTCTGCTCTTGGCAAAAAGCCACAACTTAAGTACTTAAGCAAGTACAGTTTGCATAAACATATTTACGCGTTAATTCTGGCAGGAAGTGTAAAATAAGAGAGGATAGTAAAGTTTTAAAATAAAATAAACGTTAGTTAAACTTAAGATCCTTACAAGCATAGCAGTGCGGAGGTTTTGGAGGGCAGAAGAAGTTAAGAAAAGGAGCAGTGACGTAATTGCTCGTGAAGCAAGTACATATGTACCGCTAAACTGCGATTGGTTAATTTTAGGTTTTAGTCCTCTTTGCAAGCAGCGTTTCATAATTTGGAAAGATCATGAACTTGGGAGAAAAGATGAACTTTGGGGAAGAATATCAAATTTAGAACAGTCAGTTTTGAAGTTGCCAATTATTTTTTAGCGTAGCCATCGTATTTGATTATATCTTACATATATCTATACAATGTGTTCTGGAAAGATGTGATGAAAAGAACGACACATATATCGGAAATCAAAGTGTTTATTTCATTATGGTTTACATGGCTGGAATGAATAATTAAAAACGTATTGCCCATCTGGAAGACTGTACAAATCACACTTCAGGTTTCTTTTTTGTAGGGTTCTTGAGTAATAATACATATGGAACAACTTAGCCAGTTTTCCAGATTTCCGTTCCCAAATTACAAAAGCGATAGAATTGATCTCATCAATAATGCTTTTAACCATATGAAATGAATATTGCCACCACGAGCTGGAAATTGCCCTTAAATAAAGATGTAAAGCATCTTCTTGGATAATCCTTTTCAGATATGTAAATCTTAATGGATTACGTACATTGATTTCAAATATACGCGTTGATCCCTATGGCCTTTGCTAAGGCGTTTCAAAATATTGAAACAAGAAATCCAACAGTATCTCAACATTGTGTTTACGTGTTTGCAAAATGAACAAAATGAACTCCATGTTATTTGTTTAAAGAATGAATTTTGAATATGTACAGAGCCTCACTTTTACTTTAAAGACTTGTACAAAACCTCATTTTCACTTGTAAGAAAACAAACTGTAAACTATTTCACACGCAGTAATGAATTTTTGACGACTTGACAGCCCATTAATAATTCTCTTTCTGACTCTTGGGGGACTGAAAAACACACTAAACTACACTTATTTTAGCTTTTATTTTGTTCCTGTTTACTTCCTGTAGTTTCAAATATTGGATCCATTTTACAAAAAAAGTTTTGAATATTTAAAATGCAGCGCATGTTCTTCAAACGGAGTGAAACAACGAAGTAAAAAACATTCCAAAGAAGTTTTATTCCCCTAATTATAACAATCATTTTGCATGACCGTGCAACAAGTTGTGTTATGTTATAGCTAGAGTTGTCTCCCTTGGCGTCAGGTGAAAATCAGGACTCCCTTGGTGTCCCTAGAGTTAACTAAATTGTAAAATTTGCCTCGTTATTTCATTTCGAATGGCATGTTTCTAAGTTTAAATGATGAAAAAGAATGGAGTTACTATCTTGAGCTGTTCTGAAGTTTTCCGGCAATTATGCTCAGTGCAGAAAAAAAACAGCAGTTTAAACAGCATTAGTTTCAATGAAAATGCCACTGTAAATGTCGGGAGATTGCTAACACAATTATTAATAAAAAAAATGGGCCCGGATTTTAACAACCACCCAAAAGAATTTGTTGAGTTTTTTACGTTCTTGTTGACCTTGCGATCCACCAGTATGTTGCACTCACTACTGTTAATCCAATTTCTTTATCTTTTTAGTTTTATTACTAAGCATCATTCTCTTCGCACTTAAGCCATAGCCAATTCGACAGCAAAATTGCAAAAATTTTAAAAGCAACATTAAAAACAGCGTTCGTGTAAAATTTTCGATAGAGACTCTCGCGTTATGGAAATAAATGTTTCATTCCTTTCAGTGTTGCCATTTCTCGCTTTCATATTTTTCACTTTGTTGATTAAAAATTCATTAGTTCAAAGTTTCTCAAGATATGAAACATAAATTTCGGAACTCAATATTCGTGCTTCCAGGAAAGTATGTTGGAGTGGAGGACTACGTTATTCAAAATCTGAGGGCTCTACTTACCGTCATTAGTTCACAATTCGAGGAACATATACATATTCGTTGCAGGTTCCTTATTATTTAATTTTTATTAAAAATTTTACAGGTCGGCATTATTAGGTGGCAAAACTTTGAAACGTGATATTTCAGAAAAAGTCCGAAATTGCGTCAAAATACCTATGTTAGGACAATGTTATATATAAGTCTACTATATGTACTAAGCTGCGCTTTCGAGGCATGAAAAACGCAGTTTGAATTTCGTCAGTCGGTCCAGTAGAACGGGAAATATAGAAAGAACTGTCCCACTTTTTTTAGTCCAAAGGGGCTTTGTCCCTGAAGGACTGTCGTTTTCGTTTTGCGATTTTACGTCAGAAACATTTAATGCCGGTACACTTTTCAAACTGTTTCCACCACATATTGCAGCCCTATATTGTATTTAAAGAAATTAAATAATGAAGAATCTGCTTAAATTTATATATGTTTCTCGCATTGTGATAAAACGACGGTACCTAGAGCCATCGAATTTTGAATAACGTAATCCTGCTGCGAATACGGGCATCTGGAAGTCCAAATTTGAAATATGGAATTTGTTTTATGATCGATTTCATATTTTGTAAAACTTTAACGAATTTTTGATCACGAAACTCAAGGATTTCAATGCGAGCAATGGCAACGTTGTACAGAAAACACATTTTTATCTCCAGCGCGAGACTGTGTATAGGAAATTCTAAAGATATACTCAGTTTAAAATTATTTTGCAATATTGTTCTTTAAGTGAATTTTATAGTTTAAGTGCGAAGAACAAGATATTTAATAAATAAAGGTAACACACAAAATGTTAAAAAAAAAACGCCCCTTTGGACGTAATTTAAAATGTGAAACCTTTCAGATTTTCATTTTCTTTTCTTTCCTCCCCTCAGTGTAAATCGCTTCTGTCAATAGACGTCTAATGCACGTTATGGAGGTGAACATACAGCTCAGGTAAACCTAAGCTGTTTATTCTGAAGGGGATAAATAATACATATGCCGTTCGTTGAGTTTAAAAACGAAGCTTCTTTTCGGGACTCTCGTAATAAAGTACTGTTACAAAAATAATGTTGTACTCATTTAAAAATAGATGCATGGCAATCAATTCTTACACAACAGATAAGCGCAAACGAAATAATGCTGTATAATATGAGATATATTTATAAACACTTTAAAAGAAGTACATTTATAACACTTCAGATTTGTAAACACTTAAAAATATAATACATTTCTGCGCTCCAAAATGCATTTACACCAGTACAAGTACATACCACTTGTTGCATTGTAGCTATTTAAAGACGATGGAAGACGCTATCACCACTAACTTAACTTTAGCGTATATCAAAGTTTCAACCCCCCCAGCCCGTTCCTACCGTTAAAAAACCTGACTCACTTTCTAATTTCTACAGTATCAAAATTAAGGTTATTGAATTGCAGATAGGGATTTGAAATCAGGTCCGACTTTTTCCATTATTATTTACATTATCTGATTAAAAAATTAGTTTGTTTATTTATTTAGTGAACATATGTAATTGAACAGAAAGTAATAATATTAATTATTCTTCTTTCATGGTTTTTATAAAATTGCATATGAATCCCAGAATGAATGGGCGGGTATTTTTAACGACTACCTCATAGGCCCATACCTCTTACCTGCACGCACAAATGGCTTATGTTACTATATTTTTCTGCAAGAGGTGCTACCGGAATTGCTGCAGGATGCTCCAACTGTCGTTCGTGATCGCATGTGGTTCCAGCATGATGGTGCACCAACCCATAACCACGTGCGGGTCCGCAATTACTTGGATTGGACATACACGGACCGATGGATTGGCCGTGGTGGACCCGTTCGATGGCCACGCCGTTCGCCAGATTTATCCAGCTTGTATTTTTATGGGGCCACCTGAAGAGCATCATTTAGGAGACTCCCGTTGATTCACTGGAGGACCTCGTTGCACGACTATTCATTGCGGCTGCAAGCGTGCGCGAAATGCCTGTCGTTTTTCAAAACGTTTGTCAATCCCTTCTGCGACGTTACCAAGCATGTATTACTGCTGGTGGTCGCAATTTTGAACCTTTATTGTGAATACTGTATTGCTGCAAAGAAGCACTTTGCGTTGATTTTGTACGTAAACACATTTTCCTCTCGTGTCGTTTTTTTGCGTTCCTGCCTTAACCCGTCACTTTAGACCCTACATTCCTATAAAAAATGCATGTTTTAGTACGCTTCACCACACCTCCAAGTTTGTTCCATGATCTCTGAAACACCTTGTAGATGAAGAAGAACTGACTCATCTTTAATTTTCCAAGCCAAAAATGTTTTTATAACATTTTATACGGGAATAAAAAGGACTGAGACAGCAACTTTTACTTGAAGTTGATGATAAAAGTAACTTTTTTATAAAGGAAATAGAGTACCGCAGATTAAAAAAAATTAAATAAAATAAAATAAAAATGAATTTAAAGAAAGCAGTCTTTCATCAGGAAACGTTGTTCTTAATGCAATGAAAAACAAACGTTAACAGAAGTCGGAGATTGAGTTGGAACGAGGCAATTCCTGCAGACAAGATATAACGTGGAAAAAAAAAGAAAGTAAAGTGCAGAAAAGAAAGAATATGCTAAAGTAAAGCAGAAGATAAACTGAAAATCAAAGGTCTGAGTCAGCGATGGTCATACAGAAGAAATGCTTCAGTGAAGTGTTTCAACAGTTTTCTAGATTTTCCCAAGCTCTTGAACTAATACTTAAAGGGATCATCTCTGAAACCACTGACTGACAACAAATACAGAATTTCTTGCTTAAAAATTCCTTATCTATGTGCTTAAAACAGTTTTCCAGTTTGTTATCTAACACAGAGTGTTCGTATCCGATGTAAAATACCTAATTATACAAAAATTGCTTTTTAGAAAGCTTAGGTCTTTGTTAGAATGCTTTTATATGTAGGTAAAAATAAACATTTTGCCCGGACATGGGCAACAACTAACTTCTTGTTCTATAAAGAATAAATTATTACTTAAACTTGTAGCGACATTAGGATTTTTGATGTTGAGATGCGTGAAAAATGAGAAATGTCCTTTCCGGGACTCGAACCTCTCGGATACGTGACGAGCGTGCTGACCATTACACGACGAAGGGAGGCTAAGAAGGCGGGAGAAATATTTTATAAATTCCCCCTTTTAAAGGGCGACTGGGGATTAGGGGACCCAATCGCCAAATCCTGGTGCTGGAGAATCATTATCCACCCCTTTTTTTAATTCCGGTCTTCACCGTTACAGCCTGAAGGCTGTGTTGCTGTTTGTTTCAGACTGTTTCTCGTTGTTTTTCGGCAAGTGTACCAGTGTCTTTAAAACTGTCCTGTGTAATAGTGTTCACTGAAAAATAAATTGTGTTTTGATTCTTCCTCAAATGTTGTCATCATGTAGAGACATTAGGTTATTTCGTAGCAGCAGACATAAAAAATGAGCAACGCCTCTCCCGGGTCTCGAACCTCGGACCTCTCGAATGCGCGCCGAATGTACTAACAGCTTACAATCCCGTAGCCCAAAGGCAAACGCGCGCTACTAAGGAATCCTCACTATCTCTCTCGAAGTCAGTTGAACTTGACATAAATACTATTATGCTTCTCATTTGCATTTAACGCACTTCTAAAAAACGCATTCAAGAAGGGAGTTGTAAACTGAAGCTAGGTAAAACAGGATAGGTACATTAACTTAAGTAACTGTTATGAAATTAAAATGTACTTTACAAACTTAAAGGAGATTGCTGAAAAGAAATTAAATTACAGTTGTGGAAAGTATACTGATCCTTTCACCACCAGACATCTAAAAATACACTAGGGAAGTGCGTAATATTTTAAGCAAAGTTCCGAAAATAAACTCCTTAATTTGCCTTTTATAAATATTTTGTTTCATATTTCGTATTTTAGGAATAAAATCAGCATAATAAAATTAATTATTTAGCATATTTTAATCCTCTTACTTCCACTATAAAAAATTGATTTTCATTCTTAACTAAAATTCATTCTTATATTGGGCTTTAGTATAAAGAAAACGCTCTGCGTTTATTAGGAAAATTTTAGAAATAAAAAAAGTCTCAAAGCTTTAATGAATGCCTTAGATTTGTGTTGTGGAGAAAAATAATTGAATATTCAAGAAACGTTCCGAAGGAAGATGTAAAGTCCCCAGTTAGAAGAGGAAATTTTAACTTCAGATTAAATTGCTTATCTTTAGTGGTTCTTCTAAATTTTTGCTGGTCATTTTTTAGATCTGAAACTTGACTCTCCCTTTTTACTTCCTTGTACGAAAGTATTGTAAATTACAAAAAATCTAGGGTATCATATTTCAACGAAAATATCTACTTTGTCTGTTTTTGAATCCACTTGAGCTCGATTCTGATTTCTCGATTTCTCTATGCTTTCCTTTGAGCATTTCAAGGATTCTTGATTTTCCGAAAGTAAATAGATTGTAAAATAGATTTAAATGGATTCATTGGAGATTTTTTCGAGACGTCTGTACATACACATGTATGTATGTATCTCGCAGAAAAAAAAACGAATAGCCGTATATATATATATGTACCCCTGTGTTACACGGCTCAGTGAGCTCAGTTTTTTTATTATTATTATGTTGATAAATTGTGCATTTTCGGCTACAAAAGTATTTGAATTATGTGATTTTTATGTTCCGGTTTTTATGTTTTTAGTTCATGCAATAGTTGTTGAACCGTCAACAATTTAAAAGTGTAAATGGCCCTAAGCCAAATGAGATTACGGTTTATTTATATTTGCAACTCTCAGCGGAATAGGGAATTAAGCGATTTGGTGCCCCAACTTCAGTGTCTTTTTGCCCAGTGTACCGAAAGTTAACTTTCAGTATTGTGCACCAAACATTTTGTCTTCCTTCTCATTGTCCGGGTAGATTATTTTCTCATACAAACTAATTTTAATCGTAAAAGGTGTTTTTTATTGCTTTAACTGTATTTGCTGTTTTTGTATTTTCTGCATTTTCTGATTTTTAATGAAGATGTTTTGAGTTTTTGTGTATTTTTGCCTTGTCGTGAAGTGAGAATTGAATTAATTAAAGGAGAAATATATCTGTAATGAAATTCGAGGGAACAATTAAAGAGAAGTGTAGAAGAAATATATATATTTTAATAACTACAAGGAAGTGATGTGGTGTCCGCAAACGTTTTTTAATTTGTGTAGACTTATTGTTACTTGGTCCGTTTATTAAAAAAAGCTGCATTGACTGTAATGCAGTTTTTTGCAGAAATGTTTAATTTACTATAAGTTGACAAGTGTTTTAATTTTATGCTATGTCTTGATTGATTTCTGCAAGATATTTTATGTGCTCTCCCGAAACGAGGAAGATTTATATTGCGCTGCGTAATAAAAGAACTCATAGCAGAAACAATATACAGCGACGTTTATTTTATTGCAAAGCAATGCTTTCTAGGTGGATAATATGCCAACAGGCATTTTATGTGTAGTAGCAAAGAGTCTCTGAAATCGGATGTTGCATGTCTTTTGTTCTACAATTACTGTATGCATTTTCATCCTCAGGAATTTAACAGCATTATTATTACCATTATATCAAATTTAGTATAAAATTCCACTCATCATTAGCACTTTGCGCATAAGTAAAAATTTAATTTGTTGACGCATTCATATAACTATGTATTAGCTGTACATAAATAATGCACTTTACATATTGTATTCTATTGCCTGAATTTTATTGCCTATTTAGGTTACTGTAACCTGTCGTATGTTACTATATATTTTGGATATTATTACGAATATAGTCTTAGCACTAGTCATTGTAATCATGTAACCTACAGCGTTATAGCCGTCTGCTGCAAAATGAACAACGGAAATTCAATTGCAGATGTACAGAGTGCCCTTTGCTTTCCTACCTCGGAAGCTAGCCTTCCTATCCGGCGCTGATCCGCTCGAGGTGCACATAGGACAAAACCAATTAATTTTTGGTAAATAGATGGTGTCCTCGTCCTCCATCAATACTCAACAGTGCATGGTATATGCTCTAACTGGCAGGCAGATTTTGTTGTATCTCAATAGCATGCATTTTGCTGTATCTCAGTAGCCTGCATTTTTTTTTATTCCTTGATTAATGTATCAGTTTCAGTTTTAATGTTTTGAATATTATTGTTTGTAGTACATAGTACATACTCTGTTTCGCGGATAAGTTTTGTAGTAAATCGATCTACCTTATCGAAAGGCAGAATTTGTTAATATTTCATATATGGTACATTCGATTCGTTGTTTATATATCTTCACATTTAGCATGCCCAATCAATGTATTTATTCATATGTAACAATTGGTAGTATAACTGTTACGATTTTCTTTTTTAAAATTGAGACTGTCCTGCCATTTTTATTTTAAAATGTAAAATTTAAAATGTATAATGTCAAATTATTTTATGTAGTGTACCAATGTTTGCTATTTAGACGGCAGCTGATTACTGTCATGTCACTACACTTTTGTAAAACTTCTGTATATCACATTAGACGTACTCTTCAACGTATATTATGTCCCTAATCAATTTGTAACTATTGTATAACTGGAACTTCCGTAATTTTAACTTTGACTATAAATGCCCGACTGATCTACTCTGGCCCTGACCTGAGGTTATGGCTGGCAGATAGTAGATGGTCCCACCTCTGGGCAACTTATTCCATTAGTTGCTTCAGTAGGTCAGTAGTCAACATATCCTAGGTTTTTTTTTTCAGAAAGTGAACTTAAAGCATTAAATAGAGTTGCAACACAGTTCTTTACTAGTCACGCGCTATTCCCAAATTATCTTAAAAGATCTGAGCTAGGAGATTTGGTATATTATCAGTATGTTGAGGTTAGCGACGCCGACCATTTTGTAGTCATCTGCAGGTTAACAGCCAAAAATCATTTTCGAATACCGACAGAGCAGTATTGCTCACAACAGGCACACACTCATTCGAAGTGACCAAATTAAAATGAAACTAAGTGGATTATTAACTATTGTGGCAGTATGCCTCAGTTAACAGACGCCATATAATGGCAAAATAACAGAATTCTATTGTATGCAATTTCATTCTATTGTACGTAAGACAATATAATGGACAACTTTAAATAGAGCTCTAAAATGTATCAGACTTATACAAGACTTATTGAAACAGGGATATTGTAGGACTTACGATTACGAAATTATGCATGATGATTATCATAGACTTACGCATCATGGATATATCATGGATATATCATGAACTTATGTATCATGATTATTCAGGACCTACATATCATGATTAGAATCATGGACTTTTAGGCTACGCAATTATGTATGTGTCATATAAAAACGTTTCACGTAATGTAATACTCAGTGTAACTGTAAGTGTATATATTTTTGAAGCTCAAATTAGTACCGTATGATCTACTAAACTTTTTCTTGGAAGCGTTTGGTTAGTTTCAGGCGGCGTCTACCAGGATGACTAGACTGAAAGAGTTTTTCAGGAAAAGTCAGGACAGTAGTCATCCTTGGTTGCGTCAGGTCAACAAATCCTGATTTCATCGTTGCCATGTCTTCTAGCTACTTCTGCAAGCATTTTCTTTCATCTCTTTGAGTTTTACTTATCGTACGATAGCACATTCTTTTTTTAATGTCTCTTCTGTTAATTATCTAACATTTACGCAGATAATCCTAATCAGTAAAATTGTAGTCATCTTACTAAAGGTCACGTGAAAGAAAAATATGTTTGCTTAAAATGGAAACTATTGTAAAAATGATCAGGAGCTCATACCTTGACAAAATGATATGTTCTTATCCCCGATGAAAACAAATAGAGAAAAACATCGATATGTAGTGTAAAAGTTATAATTGTACTAGATAAAAATCTTTAGTATTTCAAGGGAGTGGAATTTTAATTACGTACTCATGTACTTATATTACTTTTCCTTTCTTTAAAGATATTATTTAGAAATTTGGGTTCGAACACTGCATAGCACTGTCTGAATCTTTATTGATTTCACTACATAATCTGAGTAATTTCTCCACCGAGCTTCATACAGCATGTATGAAAGCATACAACATTCAGGTTTCACATATTTTTACGAAAAGGTGTTACCAAAGCCATTTTACTCTCAACTCCTGTAAATATTTGATTCCAACAGATCGAGGGATATTCAGTCTCACAATCTCTTTAAAACCTTTGTGTTCTAATGTCAAAGTATAGTGTAAAGAAGGAAAAAACTCATACGTTTTTTTTAATTTAAGGCCGTTATTGATAACTCAAAATTTTTAATCTTCCAGGTTCTCTTGAACAACTAACGATCTGAATGGGCTTGGATATTGTGAACTTATAAGTGAAGTGGCTTGTACAAGATTTACTGGATACTCTGTGCTATGGATTTCGAAAGTGGTGAAAATTCATCTGTTGCCACGACAAGTTTTCCTTTTACATCTCTACAACGCGACAAGTCCGATGTGATGTCCGATTCTTCAAAGAATTTCTCAATGGAAGTTTTCAATTTCAACATCAGTCAAGCTGTTCTCATACTGGAAGAACATTTAAGCGATCATGTATTTGAAGGTAAGAAGTTTATTTTAGTTTTGTTTTCCTATCTAGAAACAAAGCCTTTGTGTCATTTTTGCCATTTTGCGTTAATTATATGCAAAACAGTTATTTATTACACCCGTTTTTAAAATTATCACTTGAAAGAATGATTCTGCATGCATACGGGGTTCATAAATTATTTTAAATGCTTGAATGTTTATAAGGCTATAATGAGCTGGAATATACATAATAGGTACATAGTGAAATCAATGTTTAGAAATTTTCTTAATTGTGAGAATACTTGCCACATCCGAGTAGCCTATCAAAGAATGTGCACAAAATGAGTTTCAAATAATAAATGCAAGGGAAAATAAAATACATAAAATGATAATACAATAATTCCATAGACATCCATAGATGTAGAAAGAGAGTTGGTTTACCAAGCGCTCTGAAATGTCTCGCTTTAAAGAGCACTGCAACTAGATAACCACCTATTCATTGCCTGCACATTTATACTGGTGGTTCTCAGTTTGACTGTCATTTTAAGGTTGGGGCTGGTGTGTTTTCGAATCGCTTTTCTTTCTACGCCATTGCAGGATATATTTGATGGAGAAGTAGAAGAAATACAAGAGTTTAAGTATTTCCACTGAACTGAATTTGATTGGATTATCTAATTATAATTAGAGCAGGTGACTTAAGTGTTGAACTCTGAAATTTAGTCAAGAGCATCACGATGAATGGAATTCAAGAATCTTGCAACATTTCTTTCTCAGATCATTATCCTTCTAAAGGACTTAGACATATTTTAGTTTTCACATTTTCGGAAGACAAACATCCACGTTTTATTCAGAATGCAAATGCATTCTCGAGATTGAGCCAACTTCAGCTTAACATCACATAATCCATCTTGGCAAAGATCTCTACAGCGCGCAAACTTAATGAATTAAATAAAAATAAATAAAAGTTATTGCTTGCTAGAGATACCCAAACAAATCTTCAAAGAATCGGAATTTCTGAGCTTAGTAATATATATTTGCAAATTTGGGGTTTGCAAGCAACGGTAAAAATGGAGATTTTAGAATTTTTTAAGGAACAAAACAAGATAAATATTTCAAGCTGAGAAAAAGTGGGTAAATGTTCTAAAAATATAAAATTCCTAAGTAAACAAAATTGGGTAAAAAATAAGAAGTTGAGGTTTCCCATTTTGCAACTGTGTAACCTCTACGTAAAACTCTTTACTAAAATCCTTATGTATAAAACGAAGAACATTTTGCCGTATTTATTTGAAAAGAAATTTGTCTATGCATAAGAATTCCACTGAACCTCAAAGACAAAATATATATTAAACATTTCTAAAAAATAACATTTCTCTAGGAAATGCTTTTAAAAATATTTTTCCACAACTGTTTTATTTTTTCATTTACGTTTTTTGATATAGAAGCATTCCTGAGTCAACTCACGACATATTTCTTGAAGCAAGAAAAAAATTGAGTGAATGATTCAAACCTTATTTTTCCGTTTTTGTAATGTTGTTTACCTTTTGCTCATTGCGGAAATTTCTGTCCTTTTATGCCTTTGTTTTATGTTATTAAAGAATTAGATAAAAATTAATTTTCTCTTCTCATATTCCTTTCTATGAAAATCTAACGCTCATATTTTTCTTCTTGCCGCATTCTCCTCATTCATTCTGCTAAAAAATAACTTCAAAGGTTTAATACTTTCTCTTCATGCAGTTCCTGTTCATAATCCTGAAGCCCAATTATTTTTAAGAGCTTCTATTACGCTGCTAGGCGTCATCAAGCAGAAATAATGGTTTTTCCTCCCTTCATCTTACATACCTTTTATTTGGAATTGAGTGTTTAGGGATTATTGATAAATTTTATTTATTTATTGCTTGCTTATTTGCCATTATGGTTTATTTACTTGCTTTCCATAAAACGTAAATTGATTTCAACAACTCTGATGCAATTACTTGCTTACGTATTGGCATTAAATGTAGTAGCAATTAGCACACACTTAATTGATTTCAATTTCATTTACTTCCTTCCTTGTATTTCTAATTAGATGTTTCTGTCATTTCAATACTTGTTATGTCAAAATTTTGAACTCTTAGGATTGTGTGAAAAAAAATTAAATGACCTTGCCTGAACAATTATAATTATTTGAGCTTATGAAACAAAGGATTACCCTCGCATTCAACTATAAAAATCGTGATTATTTTAAAAAATGCCAATTTCAGATTATTTAGTCTAAAATTTCATAATTTATTTTTTGCATATCATATTTCCCTCCATTTTTCATTGCTCTAATGCTTTTTCTCTAAAAAGGGTTTTTACTTCCTTGCTCGAAATAAATCAAGTACTATTATCACGAAAAATTCCGCTTGTCATATCCATTTTGACCGCTATCCAACGCAATTTAACGATGTTTTGCGTGACATATGTACGTAAAGAAAGAACAAAGAACTTTTCCCCAGACGTGTTAGAAAACTAATTTAAAATGAATTCAAAAGAGATAATTTTTCCTGGTGTCTGTACGTACTTACGCATGTATGTATGTATCTCGCATAACTCAAAAACGAGTAGCCTCAGAACGTCGAAATGTTGTATTTAGGACTACTATAACATGTAGTTGTGCAACTCCCGTTTTGATTGCAATCGGCCTCAACAAAAAAGTATATAAATATATATATATATATATATATATATATATATATATATGATCACTCTGTTACTCGGCTCAGTGAGCTCAGACCTTTTTTCTTATATTTTGGTAAATTGTGCATCTTTTGCTTTAAAAATGATTTAATTATATTGTTCTTATCTTCCGGTTAAGGTTTTTATGCCTTTAGTTAATCTGCATGCAGTAGTTGTAGAACTATCAGCAATTAAAATATTGTTCAAGTGCGGCTAAGCCTAATTTTTTTATCATAGCAACCATATTTGTTTACATTTGAAACTTAACAGAATAGTGAATTAAGTCAGTTTCTGCACCTTCAGTGTCTTTTTGCGGAGTGAAACCAAAAGGAAATTTCCAGTTTTGTGCACCGAAAAATCTGCTTTCTTGCCCGCTGGTGATATTGCTATTTTCGCGTAGAAACTCTAGCTTTAATTGTAAAATTTGTGTTTTAATTATTTTAACTGTATTTGGTGTTTTATACTTTTCTACAACTTTCAATTTTTAATGAAGATATATTATATATACTTCCAACTTTTAATGAAGATATATTACATAAAATATAATATATTTTATATATTTTTTGCCTTCCCGCGAAGTGAGAACTGAATTAATCGAATAAGAAATATATCTCTAATGAAATTCGAAGAAATAAATTTAAATGAAATGCAGGAAAAACTGCGTATAATTTAATATCCCCTATAAGGTAGTCATGTGATGTACGCGTCAGATTTTTTTTATTCTCTGAAAAGGTAAAGATTTTAAATTTGTCAGGAATATGTAAGGAAAAAAATACGTAAATGAAAATACTAAATTTAATTTGAGTTTCCCTGTTTTAATTTTTTAAAGGTAGATTTGCTTCTAATAAATCTCTGTAGATTGCCTCATCTTAAAATAATATTGATTACATTTATTAATTACATGTCATACAGTTTTTACGTAGCACTGATTGCGCAGAAAATTTTGCAAACTGAACCTTAACAGCCAATACTGAAACTTTTAACAGACAATAGAAAAATTTCCCATTCATTGTTAACTAAGATATCTTAAAGCAACAGCCTTGTATTTGGCACAGATTTTGATTTCAGATAACTAAAAATCTGCGCCAAACACAACCTTATTATTGCAACTAATTTCATGATTTCCTTTGACATGCTTCTCTTCTCTCTTAACTAACATCTCATTTTAGACTCACGGTATTTGCTTTTCCGCTTAGCTTCTATCAAGTAATTGATGCTCGCTGTCCCAGAAACTGTAAAATGTTCTAGAAAAGGCGCGCTTATTGCGCTAATTTATTTTGTGTTTCCTGTAAAAATGTGTGTCAACTAGGATAACAAATAATATTTTAATGCTACTAGACTTTAAGGCTACGAATTCAGGTTCATCTTTGCGCATTTACATACCATCTATCAACTCCTAAATCATCACGTATATGAAAATTTATTAAACTGTTAATCCAGAGAAAATGCATTAAAACTGTTTCAAATTGGTCTAATTTATTTTACTTTTGTTATTTAACCAAAAATTCAGGCTGTTTTCACACTTCACAAAGATTCTTGTCACATATAGCGCAATTTAACGATTTCTAGTGTCGATAGAAGTATTTTTTACATTCTTTGATTTGTTTTGCGTGAAATTTATAAATTTTACTTTTCCCTATAATTTATCCTTGCTTAGTTTTAATAATTTGCAAAATCAGTTGTTTCAATCTATTTGCTTTCATACTTTGGATAGCTTTAACTACTGATTTACTGCACGATGCTAATTATACACTGATTATCATAAAATAAGGAAAAATAACAAAAATAGCAATAACTCTCTCAAAAATAATCCAAACCGTGTGTAAAATTTAAATATGTTGCCAAGTAACAGTAGCTGAGTAAAACTACATACGCAAATTAATGGCACTTCACTCGGAATACGTCATCTGCGAGGAGGATAAAAGTCCCTGTTTGAGAGCAAGCGCACATATTTCACTGTGATAGTGACATCAGAAATCTGAGATAGCCAATTCGTAACAATGACCTCCAGGCATCATTTGCCTGCAGAACTACGATGGAGAGCCACTAGGAGACTAGAAGCAGGACATAGTCAAACAGAAGTGGCCAGATCGCTAAATGTGAGTCCTTCTGTGGTTAATGGACTTTAGAGGCAATTTCAAACCACAGATTCGGATCTAGGAGGTTCAACGACCAACTGCTACTGCGAGCGCCGATGACCGATATTTGATATTATGTGCACGCAGCAATAGAACCGCTACTCTGACTCTTCTTAGATCTTCCCTTGCTGCAGTCACCAAGGTTGGTGTCAACGTCAACTGTGCGTAGAAGGCTTCACAAAGTTGGTCTGTATGCGAAGCGACCAGCCATTTACGTGCCGCTCACGTCAAGCCATAGGTAGGTCCGTTTGCACTCTGCGCGACAACATGTCCACTGGACGCCTGATCAATGGACGCTTGTTCTTTTTACGGATGAGCCGAGGTTTAGTCTAGAAAACGATAGTAGGCGCTATTTGACATGGAGAGAACCTGGAATCCGTTATCTTCCGTCAAACATCCGTGATAGAGAGGCCTACGGAAGAGGCAGTGTCTGTATTTGGGGTGGCATCTCTTTGGGTGGACGCACAGACCTCCATGCCTTTCCAAGGGGAACCGTGAATGGCCCAGTTTTATAGAGATGACATCCTTGATGCTCATGTGCGCCCATATGCTGGAGCAACAGGTGACGCTTTCCTGTTACAGGACGACAACCGAAGACCACACAGGGCTCGTATCGTAGATGATTATCTTCAACAGGAAACAATTATGGGCATAGAGCGGCCAGCTCGATCCCCGAACTTGAATCCTTTCGAGCACGTTTGGGATGCTTCAGGGAGACGTCTAACTGCTCTCAGTCCGCCCTCTCAGACCCTTGCCGCGCATGCAACTGCTTTGCAAGAGCAACGGCTCTCGCTTCCCATGGAACTGACAGACCCCATAATTGAAAGCATCACACATCGCCGTATATGCAGTTCTTCTTCTAGAGGCAATCATATTCCATATTGAAGGTACTTTTCCTGTAGCAAACTGACACCTTCTATTTGTTCATTTTATACATGTACTACTTTGTATACTATCCTAATTGTCTGGTAATTTCGTTTTATGTTATTTGATACCTTACTATGCGTTGTATATTGTGGGTAAGTTTCATAAAATTCTACATGTAACTTTTTCAGTAATCAGGATTTTTGTGATTTTTCCTTAATTTATGATAACCAGTGTAGTTTGTACTCTTCCCAATATTTGATTAGATATTGGGTGTAAAAAAATGTTTTGAGCGTATTTTTTTGTAACTTTAGAGCTTTATTCAGAGAACGTGGAAGAATGTATTTTATTCAAAATATTGTCCATCGTTAGCTACGTGTTTTCTCCATCTTTCAAGTAACATATGGATTCCGCGTGTAAAACATTCTTCGTCTTTTGAGGCGATCCGAGAATCAACTTAATTTTTGGCCTCTTTGTATGAAGTAAAGTGCTACTCAGCCAGGTCATGAGTCATCGACCGGAACAAGTGGAAGTCGGAAGGACCAATGTCTGGTGAATACGGCGAGTGGTGTAAGACATCCGATTGAAGCTCCTCCAAAGTTTCCTTAATGACTTCTGCAGCATATGGGTGAGCGTTGGGTAAAAGATCACTTTGTCATGTCTTTTGACATACTGGGTGCCTTTGAACTTCAATATTCAACTCAGTTGCATCAATTATTGTTTGTAACGTTCCCCAGTGATGGATTCATAAGGCTGGAACAGCTCATAATAGATCACTCCGAGCTGATCCCATCAGATGCACAGCATTAGCTTCTTGCCATGAGTATTCGATTTGGCCTTCAAAATTGATGCACGGCCGGGCCTACCCCACGATTTTCGGAACTTTTGGTTGTTATATAGGTCCATTTTTCGTTCCCCGTCACGATTCGATGAAAAAACCCCTTCCGATTTTTCACATGTTGTTCGCACATGAAAAAACGGCGTTCGACATCTCTTGGCCCAATTTCCTTGTTTTTGCACCATATCCATGGTCTTGAGACGCTTTAAAATCGCTTTTTGAGTCACTCCCAAGAATAGTCATCAAAACAAATATGCTTAACGGAAATATCAGTAAGGTCCCAGTCCTGCGCATGACTACTGTCAAAGTTCAGCTGCTCTTGACATAAATTGGCGAGCAACTCTTGAGTTTGGCATGAATCTTGGTCCAATAACTCCCCCAATTCAGCGTCTTCAAACTTTACTGGTCACGTGTTTTATTGATAGAGCATGTTCCCCAGCTGCTTCACACAGCAATCGATGTCCATTAGATGCTCTGTTTTTCAAATTAAAACAGAAAAGAAGCTCTTCCCGCAAATTTTGTTTTGTTGGTAAAAAGCTTAACATGGGTTGAGCACGAAGAATGTTTGTTGTTGTTTACACTTCAGAGAAATGAAACAAACTGAATTTTAGACGAAAATACTGGCGCTTTAACATGAATATAGTTACAAGATTGTCCGATAAGATTTAATATTACTAACGCCATCTCAGGTTAGTTTCTCAAAACGTATTTGTACACCCAATAACTTTCTAATAGTTCATGACACATTTCTGTTTTTAAGAACTGATTTAAAAAATTTAAAGAAGACAATATGAACTAAATACAAAAATACGCCTTACCATTATTTTGTGTTTAAACTTATTGTTCAACTTCGAAACGAGCCTTTTGTTAAATATTTTCATAGAGCAACGGAAGGGATAATACTAACGCCTAGGTTTACCAGAAAATTTATGGACAAGAGAGTAGAACTGTATATGTGAGTAGTTGGCGAGAAACCATTAAAGTACAGTCTTCTGTTTGGCTGTAATCTTTTGTGAGAAGATGATTATTTGTTGTTATAAATCCCTTAAATGGCTATGAAGTTTATTTTTTGTTGTGTAGTTAAACTAATAGAAGCATAATATTCTCTGGCTGAAAGTCATGAAAAGAGGAAAATAGTTAAGAAAAGTCTAAAGGCTTCTCCCAGGACCATCGATGTCTGGGGCTTTATGAAAATAAAATGGCTGATACGTTAAGAAAAGTATGCCAGCCAGAGTTACTTACAAGAAAACTTTTTGTTACAATAAAAACAATATATAAACAAAAAAAATTGCTTTTATAAAGAAAAATATAAAATCGCTCTGACATAACGTCTTCAGGAGGAGAATACATCAAAAATTAATACAATAAAAGCACGGATTTTCTTATGGAAGAGGAATTGTAACTAATTTTGATGTATCCTTCTCCTGAAAATGTTATGTCGGAGTTGATTGAATTTTTTTCTTTCATGTTCTTTTTAACATTATTTATTTTTGTTTTTTCTTGTAATGGTTTATTTTTTCTTCAGAATTCTAATTCTACATTTATAGGCTTTTTGCAAATTTATTTATTTGAATTTTAAATTTTGGTCTTTGTGAAAAATTGGTTCTTAATTTCTTTCTTTCTTTATATATATATATATGTGTGTGTGTGTGTGTGTGTGTGTGTGAGTGTGTGTGTGTGTGAGTGTGTGTGTGTGTGTGTGTGTGTGTGTGTGTGTGTGTGTGTGTGTGTGTGTGTGTGTGTGTGTGTGTGTGTGTCAATGCAATTTTTGTGGGGGGGATAGAATAAATATTAGCTACACAATATTTCAGGCAAGCTTATCAAGTTTGTTGTAATAAAATAAGTAGAGAATTATCAGGACTGAAAGAAAAATTGATTTCGGTGGAATCGGAAGTAACATTACAAACAAATAATACCATTATTACCTTGTGGACAAATACTGACATCAGAATAGACATCAAAACAAATATCCTTAAAGGAAATATCAGTAAGGTCCCAGCCCTGCGCATGACTGCTGTCAAAGTCCAGCTGCTCTTGACATAAATTGTGGGGACTCTGAGAATGAATTGGTATACTCAAAGAAAATCTCATATCTTGCAGAGAAGTTTCAGCAGTAAATGATTTGAGGAGAACCATCTGCTTATTTGTTATTTAGTATCATTTTTATCACTAATACATTTTGATATTAAGAAAGTTTTTTGCACTTTACCAAGATCTTTCCTGTAGATATACTTATCTTGAGTTTTATGGGAAAACTTTCTTTTACAAAAGTAAACTAAAGACATCAGTCAGATGAAAAGCTTTCATTAAATGTTCAAATAAAACTAATAAGAATTTAAAGGACAGTGCTTAAAATATTTTGAAATAGACCGATAAAATATTCGAGTTGCCTGAAGGGATACTGCCATTTTATGTTAGTTTCTCAACTTCATTTTAAATCTTTCTGTAATTTAAGAACCATCGTTACATTTTGAATGTTTTCTTTTATTTAAGAGCTTTCAAATATTTTTTATGAATATTATTAAATGTTTTTTTTTTCAGATAAAATGATTTGAAGCTGAAAGAAATTTTTTGCCAGTATTTTTGTTTTAAATTTTAATTTTTTAAAGAACTATTTAAAAGTTAAAATGTCTTTCTTTTCTGCAATTTTCATTGTTTTGTCGCGAATATTTTTATTTTATTTATTAGAGGGCTCTTGATAACTTTAAGGATCGATTCTGTAGTTAAAGGATTAGTTCCTGAGAAAAAATATAAAATCTTTTTATGTAAAAACTTTGAAACAAATATGATCTCAATCACATTTCCACTTCCAATAATTTTTCTTTTGAGTATCTTGCAAAACCCATAATTTTAAGCAAGCGATAAAAAGATTAAATAATTTAGTCTGTATCTCTATAAGTTTTAGGACTTTAAGTAAAGCAAAAGGATTTTTCGGGAAACTGAAAACTGAGAAAACGCAGTTTAAAGAATACTAGCTATCTAAATAGTCATTAAATCATTTCAAATTTCTTAAAAAATTTATTACTGTATTTCAATATATACATATATATATAATAGAACCTAGTAGTATTCAGTTGGTTACTATTAACATAAATCACAAGCTTTTATTTAAAACTTTATCTAGCCAGAAATATTGCAAAAAAAATCATAAAATGACAGTGCAATTTTTCTTTCCTTGTTTTTGTTTTTTAGAACAAGTTCAAAATAATTTTAATATGTGAATTAATTATAATACATTTTTTGAAATATTTATAATCATTATTAATACATTAATTTGTCTCTTTATTCACTTTTTTTAAAGCAAAATTTGAAAGGACATAAAACCTTTTATTTAAACAGCCGATGTGATTTCTTCTCTTCTGTTAGCCCTTTCATCTTCTCCTATATAAATTGCATTTGAAATTAATTTAGGTGCATTTGAATTAATTAAAGTAGTTTAATGTTTGTTCCAGCACGATTTTCAATAATGCTACAGTCAGGAACTAAATCACTTCCGTTACGCCACTTCTTTCTGTTCGTGGCTTATTACAAATAATTTCAATTTTTGAAGAAGCATAGCAAAATTAACTGAAAATACACATAGAAATATTTGCTGAGCTGAATTTATACATGCATACAAAAGCAACCAGGTCTGGGAGCAGCGACTCCCAGACCTGGTTGCTAGTGACCTTACATAGTGAAAGCGCTCCAGCCCCTGAGAGCGGTCCGTGGGGGCGCACCCCCAGTCAGCCCAGGGGGACGTATAGAGAAGATGAAAAGTGAGTCAATCCCCGAGTGTTGACCCAGGGGAGCCAAACCCCCAAGGACAACCCGCAAAATCTAGCCAGCCATATACTCCACCACAGACAGAGGAACAGATACGACAGTACCAGTGCGGTCCCTGCCAAGCCTGAACCAACCTGAGTAAACTCGAGTTCTAGTCCTGTGAAGTCAACTTATATGCCCTCGCGGTTGAGACTGCCTAAGTACAGATCCTAGCCAGTACTTCCCAGGAATTCTCCTGAGTCAACCCCCGCGGGAATGCATGTATACAGGGGGATTCATTACCAGACGGACAAATTTGCAGGATGTGTAGAAGGTACAGAAACGACTCGGAATCACATAGAAATGCAGGTGCAAATGTCGCAGTTGCAAGCTGTGCTGCAAAGAAGCAGAGAAAAAGAAAAGCATCAACACAATTAATGTCGTAAGGACTTATATTTATTTTAAATTACCAATTAAATTTTCTCTTCTTTCCTATAAGCCTTCATTCCCCTAGTTGTCAAAGCCAGAATATTTAAATTTAGTAGCGCTCGTGAAAATAATGCAAATTCTACTTTGAGAAGAAAAGGTTTAAATACTAAGTTCTGGAAGGGAAGTTATTACAGACTGTGGGCAAACTCTGTGCTTTTTGTAGCGTGAGCTTCGGCTTAGCATTTATTGCTGGTTAAACGTGGCGTAACAGCTATTACTTAGCTGCCACTAGATTTTTCAACGCTCTGTTAGGAAACAGGATAGTCTGAGCCCTGTAGCGTAATTCTACTACTTGTTAATATCTTCAAATATTTAGTTAGTTCTTTGATTTCAGTTACTGCCTAAGCAAAAACGTAGTTTGTTAGAGTCGAGTTGACGTATTGTAAATTTTTGAAGAGTGTAATAAAGGGTATTTTTAACCCTTCTTCTGTATAGTTAATATGCTTTCAGTTATCACATAGAAGATAAACAAGTGGAACATACAGTGGAAAAGAAAACATTTGAGTGAAAGGTTCAGCTACAACAGGTGTTCGAAATTATGACCCGAAGTCCTCCGGCAGGCCTTGAAAGCCACACCTGCATTCAGTTTCTTACGTTCTGGAAGATGTGGCAGCAACATATATTCCAGTGACGAGGTCTTCAAATGAAGAAGCGGACGTCTCCTACACCAAACTCTACCGTGCAATCCCAAAAGAAGTCCATGCGTGATAGGTCCAGTGTAGGTCGATGTGATACCAGCATAACGGGGCTCCTCCACATGACACAATTGACGTCCGCCGACACTTGGACGTAACCTTGGATAACGGTGGATAGGTCGTGGTGGCCTTGTGCATTGGTATGCCAGATCATCGAACCTATCATGCATAAACCTCTTCTTCTGTGATCGCATGAAGAGTTAGGTGTACAAGATACCCGTTCCTTCAGTTGAAGACCTTGTCACTAAAATATCTACAGATGCTAGAAGGATACCCGACATGCCAGGAATCTTCCAGAACACAAGACATTCCATGCAACATTTAAAGTTTCCAAGGCAAAATGCCAAAACAAAATTAATAGCCTTCTGGCCTAACGCCCTTTGAGCTAAAAAGAAACAGTTTTTCACAGACGATTCAATATTTCTCATTCAATTAATTCAGTTCTCACTTCGCAACAAGGCAAAAATACATAAAAACTCAAAATATTTATATTGAAAATTTCGAAGTAAGTCTTAAATACTCATTTCCTCGAATGAACTTCAGAATGGATAAAGCATGATTTAATTCACAATAACAAAAAAAGGCGTTATCTTTGTTGTTGTGAAGCTTAGTTTCTCTAGATTGGCAACAAATACCACCATTCTGCTAACTTCAAAATGTAAATAAATAGGGCAGCTATGGTAAAAATCATTAAGTTTAGTCGCACTTAGACAACTCTTAAATTGTTGATAATTCTACAAATATTGCATGCAGATTTACTAAAGGTATATATACCTGGAAGATATGAACAACATAATTCAATCATTTTTTAAAGCAATAAATTTGCAAGTTACCAACATATAAGAATAAAAAAAACTGAGCTAACTGAGCGGAGTAACAAAGTGAGTATATATATATATGTATATATATTCATATACTTCTGGTAGGGCTGATTGCAACCAAAACGCGAAGTGCACATCTACATGTTATATCAGTTCTATATACAAAATGGGAACATTCTAAGGCTACTGGTTATGCCAAATATACATTGGTATGCAAAAATTAAGGACGAGACGGTTTTTTCAATATAACTTTGTAGAAAAGCTTTCCAAATCAACACATTTAATAGCGTAAGATCCCCAATACGTAAGGACATGAGTAATGTAAGCAACACTTACTAAAAGAGAAATCAGAGGGATAAAAAGAAGCTTTATTGAAAACGTAGCATGGAGCGCAATGCGACTGAAGGCCGAAACATCCCTGTGATGGCGTTAGAGGTACGTACCGTACAGGGCGCCGTGCAAACAGACCACCACCGTGCAGTCTTCTGGCCACGGTAAAACGCGATATCGGTCGTCCAGTCGCCTGTGTCGTGTGTCTAGCGATTTTTCCCGCTGTCTGCCTCCTGTTTCTTCTGGCCTGTAAGGCAATATACCGGTCATCTGCGGGTGTGGTTCCTCGTGGGCGACCACTACTAAATCCCCGGATAGCTGCTCCTGTAGTTTGAAATTGTCTCCAAAGTCGCGAAACGATGCTGTGAGCAATTCCGAATCTGCAGCCACACTTGTCACACTGCGGCCTTCCTTCAACTTCCCAATGATTCGACCTCGGGTAAAAGCATCCAGATGTCGTCTAACAGATTGATTATTCGCCATTTCTCGCTGAGGCAGCAACTCGGTGTGATTTAAACTGCTATACGGCATGCAATCTCTTTGCCAGAAATACTGATCTTACACCGACAACATGCTTTATACTACTCGAGACACTTCCCCATTAGGTCTACCTGCATATCTGCGCATGTGTTACCGTACATCACCTTACTTAATCTCCTGATTGGTCTTTCTCTCCGCTCTGCCTCTTCGTTCAGCTGATATGCTAATTTTTCGACTTCGTCCTTAATTTTTGCACACCAGTGTATAAGTTGTGTAAGATACATACATACGTACGTACATACGTACGTAAACACAGACGCCAAGAAAAAGTATATTATACAGAAGTATTTTCTCCTTGTTTCCAGCATGGCTTCGTGGTAGCACCCTCGAGCGTATTCGAGACGTCCAGTTTCGGGTTCCGGCGTGGGCACTGATCATGTTTAAAAAAAACAAAAAGTCTAATGATTCTGCATTACGGTTCGTAACATTTAACATAAAGAACAAGGCACCATTGTTTTTGACATACAGTTATGGGGTCTGCACTGATACGCTGGGTACGTTATTGTCAAATGTCAGTCAATGAAATTTTATACTGGCTGGAAATGTACACTTTTGTACAGCATACAAATGGATAGCAAAGCAGCCCCGTATAATGAGTAATTTTCAACAGAAATTTTTATAGGAAACCTTTCCTTAGGGCCCATCAGGATAGAGATATAAGACCACTGAAACCTGGTCGAATCCGCCACTGTTCAAATCTCGGCGATATGGTTTTGCATAGGAGTTTTCGTATTTTTATCTATTTGACTTAGGTGAACCTGTCATGTGGTCAGGCGCCTGGGCGGTTGCCTCATCCTATCTGCGTCGGCATGAGAACAAACATAACATAGAATTATGGCTAACATGATGGTGTGGAAGAGATCGAAAAGACAAAAGGCATTCGCCAATCCATGAAGTCATCCACACAAAGATATACCTCCAGAGCGAAGTTTGATAGATCCAGAGTGATCCAGAGTTTGTTAGCTCCAGGTGAAGTTTGATAGAAATACAGCATTTCGTATGGAGAGTACATAGCGAAAAAAAAAGGACAGTTCTATATTTCCTGTTCGACTGGGCCGATTGGCAAAATTCAAACTGTGTTTTCCATGTCACGAAAGCGCGACTTAGAATATGTATTAGATTTATATATACCGTTGTTCTAATATAGGTATTTTATATAGGTATTTCTTGAGAAGCTGGAAATAGAAGTGTATTAACAAGCACAGCAGGCGCTGGTAGAGGGAGCGGAGCATTTAAAGGAGTCATGCACTTTTGAATAAATTGACTAAAGTAATAAGAGACTAAAGTAACAATAAAAAATAAATATGTAATTAGCATAAAGATCAGTGTGTAATAAAAATACTGCCGGAGGTGCAGTAATACCGTCTATTTTTACCTATTTGTAGTGCAAATGCCAGCCAGTTTTTCCTAGAAATTTTTCTAAGGTATCCCTCCTCATAGGAAGATCGCGCGTAAGCTGTATGCAATGAATTAATAATTCGAATCCTTTGCCTACGAAAATACCTCTCGGGATTTTTAATGTAGCTAATTAGATATTCATTTAGTCGAAATACAGTGTATACCAAGACAGTGAATGTTTATCTACAAGGTAATTAATATTTTTTTTTTGCAAGATTTTGTTTATTTTAATTTCCTGTTAGTAACCATGAATAACTTAATTTCCTCGTACTTTATTCATTGATGAGTTTTATTTGATTTTATGCTCGAGATCTAATCATTATCAATTAAGGGAAATTAAATTATGTGGCAATGTAAAAGTTCCCTTTAACTGTCTTGCTGAGTTTATGGGAAGAATTTTTATTATGAAAGCTTACATTTGATGTAAGAACGCAAAAGAGTGTGTTTGAAAAATCTTACTATTTAATGAATAATAAACTAACTAAACGATATAATTTAGGAACATCACTTATTCTGTTATCTAAAATCTAAATTTTTGATACTATGTTTCCCATCAACAAATATTTATTGCCGTTTTTCTGAAATTAAGGTAAATCACATATATTAAAAAAACTGCGATATACATTTGAAACTGTACGTGTTAGTTTTCAAAGATGCTTATTATTTAGTTCAAATTTTATTTCGTTAAATACAACATGATAATTACTTACCTTTCTTGAGATGAACAAAACAAAAGTAATTCCTATGAGACTACATTATCTGTCGTTATTCGTTCTTAGAATGATAGTAAATAGTATTTAAGTACTTTTAAAATCAACTTTTAGCTAATTGTGCTTCGGATTATTTATATAGCAAAAAATGACACTTTTTGGTGTCAAAAGCTGTAGCCAGCGTAAGTTGTCATCCATTATTGTTGCATTTCCATTTCCATTTCCATTTGATAGTGTAGTATAAATTCCTTATAGTAGATGATGAGTTGTTTCATTTGTTTTAATTGCACGTAGCGACTAATTATATTTTGTAAATTTCCCTTTATTAGCCTGAAAATAATCATCTAAAATGCACATCGGTCTTGTTTACTCTTTTGGTTTTACATTCAGTTACAATTCGCAAATAGTATCCTTCGTAAATTGCTTTGCTACTTCGTAATTATTATCACTACCAACTTTTAATTTTATTCCATAACGTTATTTAACTCTCTTCTCAAAATCTGAGTTATTACTATTAGTTAAAATAATAAACATAATTATTTGCTTCAACAAGCACAGTAACAAAATTTGCTTTTTTAACTTTAAACGTTCTAAAGAATTAGTAAAACTAGATTCAATAATTATATCCATTTCTTTTTAGCCCAAAGAGACAATTTGCCTAGAAAGACTATTAGTTTCGTTTTCGTATTTTGCGTCATCCACTGTAGAACGGCGTTTCACTTTTCAAACTGTTGCCACCAAATATTAGAGCCCTGCATTATATTTAAAGAAATTAAATAATGGAGAATCTGCATGAATGTATGTATGATTCTCGCACTATTTAAAAGCAACGGTACTTAGAGACATCAAATTTTGTATGACGTCGTCCTCAACTCGAATATGGGCATCTGGAAACAAACATTTGGAATTTGTTTTATTATCTATTTAATATTTTGTAAAACGTTAACGAGTTTTTTTATTAACAAACTCAGCGATTTCAAAGGGAGCCATGGCAACATGTACGGAAAAAAAAACATTTTTTTTATCTGCAGCGCGCGAGACTGTGTATTGGAACTTCCAAAGATATACTTTTTTTTTTTATTTATTTTGTGATATTACTGTTGAATCGAATTTTGTGGTTTATGTTCGAAGAAGGTGACATTTAGTAAACAAAAGTATAATGAATTTTATTTCTCCCGCCTTCTTCGCATGCCTTCATGGTGTAGCGGTCAGCACGCTCGTCGCGTATTCAAGAGGTCCGTGGTTCGAGTCTCTTCGACGGCATTGCTCATTTTTCATCTCTCCTGCTTCTACATAACCTAATTTATCTACAAAAGTAACACACAAACCGTTAAAAACGCCCCTTTGGGCGTAATATAATATGTGAAAGTCTTCAAGTTTTTTTCTATTATCTTTAAATTATAAAACATGTTTTAATATTATCAGTTAACTTGTTCTTAAATAAATTGATAAAATTTATGTGAGAGTTGCATTATACTGTTTATTCAGCTCTCTTTTTCTCTGCCAGGAAGTCTTTTACTTGAAGAGAACTTTTCGTCTTTGTGTATTTTGCTGCCAAATAAAAACCAACTGAAATGAGTTCTTACGATAATGCCTTAAGCCGAATGTCAACAAACGAGACTATGTTTTTTTTTTTTTAATTTATCAAATCGAAAGGAAATGTAGCATTTAGGTTTCCTTCTTTTCTGAGTTTAATGCATTTGTCTAAAGGTTTTATTCTTCTTATCGTTTTAATGGCCGTTTCTTATTCTACATGAAGCAGGGAATATCTGAGCAATCGTTGACATTTCTATGATTCATCGTTGACATCTGGATTCACTTTTACATGTGTTTTGAAAAACCTATTTCCACTGAGGTGTGATTTTTTTTTTTTTTTTTTTTTAAAAGAAAATGAGTGCGTGCATCTGACAGCATAAAATGTATAAATATAAAGGCATACAATGTAAATAATTAATTTGAAATTGGCAACAGTTTTCATACTGCGCGCCTTTTCAGGATTTATTGTTTTGTTTTAAGAGAAATTTGTTTTACGATTAGAGTTGGAAAAAGATTTAGTGTTAATATGTTAGTATTATTTCTAGTTAAAAAAAATACCATCAAGGTAATAAGACATTAGGCTATTTCGATACAGGATACATGAAAAATGGGCAATGGCTTGGTCGAAACTCGAACCTCGGACCCCTCGAATACACGCCGAGGGTGCTGACCATTACACAACAAAAGTGTGCTAGGAGGAAGGATAAATACCTTATAGACTCCTCCTCCTTTTAAACAGCGACTGGGTATTAGGGGACCCAGATGCCAAATCCTGATGGTGAAAAATCAGCATCCACCCCCTTTTTTAGTTCGGGTGCCACAGTAGAATCATTAGGTTATTTTGATACGGGAGACATGAAAAATTAGCAATGCCCTCGCCGGGACCGGAACCTCGAACCCCTCGAATACGCGCCAAGTGTGCTGACCGTTGCACTACGAAGACGTGCTAGAAGGTGAGACAAATACCTTATAAGCATCTGCATCTCGTTACGTTGTCTCAGCTAGAACCAACGTTCGTAAAAATCAGCATTTTACCCTCTTAACAGTGGAATTATTATTTTCATATACACAATAAAAACGCTAAAATAATTTTTTAATTCACTGAATTTCTTTCATGTGCATACGTAAAAACCAGTAAATTATAGGAGTTCTATGAAACTTGGACACGCTATGTGACTTAAAGCAATATAATATTTAGGAGAAAAGTTGTAAGTTTTAATATTGTTGCTTGCGTACTGGTTCGTAATGCATTGAATGCACCAGTAGTTAAAGAAAAGTTAACAAAATTTATTCTTTTCACATGAAATAAAACAAAATGCTGAAATATTCCATCAGAGATATTAGTACAATATCAAAAATCTCTCAAACGTTAAACAGAATTCACTTCAAAACAGATAAAGTTAATCCAATCTCACATCGAATTCGCTACAATCAATCACAGCATCAAGTAAGCAAAAAGTTTGCTTAAAACAGCTACAACTGCAACTGAGATGAGGTGTTTCAATTCGGCTTTTATAAGCTTTTTAATTATTTACTAGAACATTCTGGTAAAACCTCGATTTTTCTCAATTTTTCTGGATGGCAACAGCAATTGCGAGATATTCATTTATTAAATACACGCTCTCTTATATGTTGACTTTTCTGACGTAGCTCTCACTTCAAAAATCGTCTGCGTTGCATGGGAAAATAAAGCAATTTTAATTACAGTTCCGAATAAATAGATAAATAAATACAAAATACGTAATAATATATATTTTTATTAACACTTGTTAATACATTGCAGAAATAATAATACATTATAGACTTATTTAATTTGAATGCACTGCCACATCTTATAAGCTGTTGCAGAAATAATGATGACCGTCACTGAAGTTTTTTTGAATAGTTACTAAACAGGCTAATGAAACATAAAGACATTATTACTGACTTAGAAGGTGATATTCTTATAATTCTTTGTTCAAAATTTTTATAAGATATCAATTCATTAGTCCGTGAAAGTCTTCTCTTCTCCGGAAAGAGATATGCTGGAAGGAAAGAAAGTCCCCATCCTTCCACCTTATTTTGAGAATAATTCTTTCCGAATGGCGCATGCGTATTTGCGCTCATGGTCGCGGATAAGGCAGTCGAACTATAAACTGATATACTTCAATTCTTTTCAAAAGTCCATAAGATACAGTTTGGTTTGTTATATGCATGAGGAGTGCTGTACAAATGCTAGGAGATGCAAGACGCGAAGTGCTCGACGAATCAGAACTTCGGGTATGGAAAAACAGTGTGATGCGGGTGAAGAGAACAATTTCTGTTTCCACATCTAACAGAGTTAGAGATGAATAGATCCAAATTAAATAGAATAATGTTCTTTCACAATGTTAAATAATTAACCGCTCAAGACCGGGATCAAGCGATTCTCTCTTCATGGCCCCTGTATCGTATATGTGATCAACCTGTCCGAGACTGAAGATTTCGTAGCCGTGCGATTTCAGCCACAACGTTTCATTTAGTTTTTAAACAACACTAGGGGGCAGTTGAAGTCAGTTATATTGTCAAATAATCTTCTACAGAGCTTCGACTTTTAATATGGCCTTCCGGATCTGAATTTTTTCTTGCTTGCATTTTTGTTCGAGCAGGGAAATTTGGACATGCAGGCAACTGCGATACTGCGGTGTTATTCTGGGGCACACTTGCTTAAGCAGTAATTCTCAGAGCAACTACAGAGTTCCGCACGGAGCCTGAGAAGGAATATCACATGAAATGTGTCCCTCTTAGGAGGCCCTGGATGGTGAAGTAAAGAGAAAAGACTCTTCCCCTCTGCAGCAGTTAGAGCGATCACGCATCTGGAGCCATCTGTAGCACTAAGAGAAAATGCAGGCAGGCGAAGAGGAAGATGACTGTTCCCAAATGTAAGAGTAGTAGCTGTGTGGAATCCAGTCAACACACGAGGTAGGAAAATATAAAGTATTTAACAATTTGCATCACGAAGCGTAACAGGCAGTGCGGCTATGGTAGGTGAGGGGTGCACGTGAGGTAACAAATCCTTTCTTGCCATAGAAGAATGGAAAAGAATCATTCACTAAGATTTCATAACTTAGAAGTACAGCTAAGCATGCTGCTGCCTTGTTGTAGAATTTTACATTATGTTTAGGCATTCCTTTCTCGTGTCAATATTAAGTATATACATAAGTCATATCCGACCAGTTTGTTGTCTGTTTGAGAAGCAGAACGCGCATGATTGCACTCTCCGACTGAACTGAACTAACAGATGCAGAAGCGGCAGTTCTGAAATCATGCTAACTGCATTAGTAGGCGAGGGTTTATAACCTCAGCAAATGTTTAGGAGAAACGGTCTTTGTGCTAAACGCAGCAGATTCTGCATTTTATTAGTAACAGATATGTCCACATAGAGGACCCTTATGGTGGAATTTGCTCTGCAACTACTGATACCAAGCTCTAATTACCCTAGAAGAAAATTCCCATGTTACTGCTGCTGCCAAAGCATAGAGTGAAATAACCTGTCAAGTCATTCGTTGACATCCTTTAAAAGTGGTATCCTTCTTGAGATGGGGGAAAATGGTTGCATCAGTTATCAGTTATAACACCAGGCAATTTATGCTTCCAGTTATTTAAATTTTCTTTCTATGAAGGTTGATGCACGATGTTCGTAGATCGCGTTTACCTGGACGCATAATCATAGCTTGAGTTTTGATTTGGCAATAATTAGTTTATCTCTTTAAAAACCAAAGCATTCGTTAATTTGTATCTTAAAATACCGAACCGCCCGAAATGGTTTTCAAGAGTCACATCTACTTCCTCCCTCTCCATCCATTAACTCACAAAGAAGAGTAAAAATTTCAAATGACATCTTTATATTTCTAACAAATAAAGATAAGAACCCACAAATAATATCTTATCAGGAAAAGCTATCTGGAATAAATTGATGTAATGCATTTTGGGAAACTGCGCCTGCTACTGCATACCTTAGGGGAGGGAAGATAACAACATCGGAATTTCGGGCGTTTGGGGCGGTTGTGGTCGTTTGAATGAAAGGCCGTCTGGGCCGATATGGTCTTCAAAGAGTTATTGTCCCTTTCCCATTTGGCCATTTTGTGTACTGTTTCTTGCACTCGAGTCTCATGCTTCTCAAAGAATTTGATATGCATTTTCTGATGAAATTTGAAATATAAATATATTCTATTCTGCAGAGTGGCAACACGTTGCTTTTAATTGCCGAGTTTGTTTATGAAGAATTCATTCAATTTGTAACAAATATAAAATAAATGAACAACAAATTATAAATTCTGAATTTCGACTTTGAGGGGCAACATGCTCTGGTGGAAGACTACAATTCGACCATGGTAAAAGTAAACGTGACTCTGCCAAAAACTTCGAATCGTCCTAATATGATGTTAATTGCGTGCTGCAGTGTGAGGAGGGTCACATTCAAGATCGCTCTTCGCCGAAAAGAGGGAATTTACTGTGCAAGGAGGAAAAGTGCCAGTGTCGTCGGGTGATCCTGTTCTAAACTGTTTTTCGCACCTTTGTTCCATTCCGCAGAAATATACGCGATATTTCGCATTGATTTGCAATTCTAGAAGTCAAAAATGCTGATTTTTTTTTCATAATACATATACGTTTTACATGAATAGTGAATGTTTCAGTGCTTTGAAAATAAAATCACTAAAAATAGCAACGATATATTTTTCAGCGGAAATCTTCATTTTTTTAAAAAGAAATCAACAGGTTTATCACCCCATTTGAGCGAGATCTTTCTTGATAGTAGTTGATTTAACATTTTGACACTTGCCACCATTGCGATCTTTTAAACAAGATTTTGTTTCGTATTTTTTTTTTTTCATGAAATTAATGCTGTCCTCCCCCCCCCCGAAATAAAATGTGTATTATAATGCATGTAGATGTTATCGCAAAAATAAAAAAAGAAATATAAGAATTATTAATACTAACTACTAATTATAATTAATTATTATTTCATCATTAACTAGACAATTATGGTAATTAATTAGTCATAAT